>JALMQS010000128.1:19861839-20298553 GCA_024734495.1 Forficula auricularia
ATGCCGGATTCGAGCCCCGGCTGATCCTTTTGTCTATAATAAAAATAATCTTTTCTTCGTTCTCTAAAATTTTAATTTTTGAAAAATTTTTGAATCTTTTTTAAAATTTAAAATATAAAATACTAGGTAGGTTTCACAAAAAATAAAAGATCAGATGCTTATTTAGCACTACTCTATGTATATATTTCGGGGTCATAAGCCCCTTTTCAGGAGTTCACAAAGGAAACTGAATACAAAAATATAAAAATGTTTTAGAAGTAAATTTCTTGACTTTAACAATAAGAGAAGGGGGAGATAAGGAGAGAGAGGGAAGGGTTAAAGTACAAAGAAGTTTTTGTTTATCTAAATTTAAGATTAAGAAAGGGTATTTGAAGCTTGGGAAGTACCTGGAATATATAAATAGAAAAGAATGAATGGTATGTGTAGGTGCTATTGTTTGGTATATTCATGTCTATTATTAGTTGTTTCCTAATGCCAAGTTGGTTATTTAGAATATTTTTATTATTTGTAATGGCTATTTTAATTTCTGATGATTCTAGTGAACTCCTGAAGATGGGCTTATAACCCGAAATATATATAGAGTCGTGCTAAACAAAGCTCTGATCTTTTATTTTTGTGTAACTTACCTAGTATTTTATATTTTAAATTTTAAAAAGTTTCAAAAATTTTTCAAAATTTTATTTACTTTATTTAAAATATTTCACCAAGAACCCACACCATTCTCCCTTAACAAAAAAGCATCACATTCTTCTGTTCTATCCACTTTATAGCTTCAAGGCAATGAATAGCCGACTGGAACGCTTTCCGATGTTTTGGTTGATCGGTATTTGGATAATCGACGGACCAATATATTTGCATCAAGCAGGGGATTGTCCCAATCTCAATAATTTTTCTTATGAATCATCAACTTTGCTAATCTTAGCAAACTACCTTTTCACTGAAATGCCTATTATATTCCGTTAAAGACAATAGGTATGTTTTTAAACGAAATCGGTTCGGTCGAGGTTCCTAAGCCAAAATTAAATTACAAGATTCTATTCATAAATACAGACAAAAGAATCAAGTTAAATAAAAGCATGTAATAAAGTATGTATCTAACTCAGGAAAAATCATTCATTACGAAGAAAATTTATTCTCGATGACGAGTTTGTGTACCAGGATACAGAGGATTAATAATTACACTAGCTTTAAAGTCCAAACTACCCTTAGAAGTTTTTTTCCTTTTTGGCGATTAAACTTGGAGGGACTGTTCGTTTAGTGCGTCAGCCAAATTCAAGGATCGTTTATTCCGACGGCCGCTTCTCTAGTAGTAATGAAATATTGAATGGATGATTTTCATTTAAGGTTTTCATATTCAAGTGTGTTGGGATTATGGAAGATTCACGAACGGAAAATTAAACCTGGCTCATTCACTATCTCTTTCGCCCTTTCGCTTGAGAAAGGCAAGCTGGTTGAGCGGGTTGCAGCTCAAACGCCCTGCGCACAGGATTGGAAAGTTTTACCGGATTTTCTCTCTAATTAGACGAAACAATTTTCTTAAAAAAAAAAAAGCAAAAATAGAAAAAACAAATGAAAAAAAATATTTTAATTGAATGAAGATTTCACTTATTTTCCTTCCTGTTTTCAAGGAGGTCGGAAAATCGAGCGTCTGGACTTGAGCCAAAAAGAGGGCACTACGGGAGCCGTAGTACAAAAAATAAAACATGCTTTCTGATTTATAATTAAACTAACATTGTGTTAAATTCATTTAGTATTTATATGTTCGAGATCTTTTCCGTACAATACGAGTAGTAAACGGTATATATATCTGTGGAGGTTGGTGACTTTTCAACAAAAGTACCCTTCATTTTTGGAAATTGTATTTTAATCTTCGCTTTTTTTTTGCAAATTTCATCCAATACGGCATCATTTTCGTTATTTTTCAAATTTAAAATTAGATTTTTTAAAATATATTCTAGGATCTTTGCCCCAAACGCATAATCCCTTGCGTGAGTGAGGGTAGGAGTCAGAAATTAAATCTTGTAACTTAAACTCCACAGTCCTTGAGATGGAAATCAACCATTTTCCACAATGAATCAGCCTGTCCTATAAGAAAATCTTAAATTTCTCCTAATTCTATTGTCTATAGCACTCTTAGTGAATTCCGATCTTATATATTGAGAGTTCTTAGAAATGAATTAGTCCAGAGATTCTCGAATCATCTTTATTTATTCCTTTTTTCTATTATTACTATTTTAATAGTTCCTCAGCGAGTATTCGACTAAAACTAGTTAGGACTTGTCTTTGACATGCTTGAACTGAAAGTTATACCAAGCAGGGACTTTAAACCTTCTATCAGCTCCCTTTTCGGAAAAACATTAATTTTAATTTTACCTTGAAATTATGCAAACATTTTATTTCATTTCGAGAACTTATATACCCAATATACATACTTTTCAAAACAAAAAATGATTTTTATAGAAATATTTTAAATAACGGATAATAATGGAAAATTTAAAGGTCCACATGAAATTTTGAAGTCGACCTTATATATTTATGAAAATACTCTTAAATGTTTAAAATTTTAGGATTCTCCACATCCACAACATCCATGGACAGCACTCCACTGATATATATATACATCAGTGGTGTGCGGTCCATGGATGTTGTGGATGCGTCGAACCCCAAAAAATTTCTGAACATTTAGAGTATTTTCATACCGTAATGTCATAAAAAATTATAATGTTAAATTTGAAAAATAACGAAAAATTCTATGATGCTATAGTGGATGAAATTTCCAAAAAAGCGAATAATAAAAGAAAATTAAAAAAAAAATGAAGGATATTTTTTGGACACCATCCACCCCTGGTTGAAAATTTACCTCCCGCCACTGATATATATAGGTAACATATTTATATATAATATGTATATAACTTAGGAACGCGGTGTGGGTTTATAGTGAAATATTTTCAATAATAATGGGTTGGAGTTGGTGGAGTTTCACAGTGAGGAAAAATAAACTAATTTGAGTTAAGCCATTTAGTTTGTAAATTCTCAATATATTTTGGGTTGTTATCCCATCATCAGGACATGCCAATGTACCTATTCCTGATATACTGATATTATATCTATGAATATATATAATTTATTTGTTTGAGACTATATTGTGGAAAGTTTGTACTTCAACACCAGTCTTTTAATTAGAAATATTTAATCAGCTATTTCTTATGGCTACAATTACCCGATTGGATATATAAAAATTAGTTTTGTTTTTATAGTAATGTATTAAGCAGAAGAAATATTATTTAATATATTCCTTATAAATTAATTTATTGATTAGGTATTTTTTAAATAACCAACCTTGAAATCATGATAAAAGATTACTATTTTGCATAAAAAAAAAGTAAAAAAGAAGCGAGACATATTGGATTTTTATTGACCTGAAGGGTGGAAAGCCATGAACCCTAGCAAAAATCATAAATAACCCACCGCGGTATTTTGTTTTTCTTTTTTGTTTTTCACTCTGCTGCCTAATCGATTTACTCTCTTGTAATATACCATGAATGAAAATTATTTCTTTTATTAGAAAGAATTCTAATTACATATCATTGTCACTTACTGACATTTTTAATAATTTATCGTATATTACATAATTCGCAATTTTTTTCCCTCTTAAGAAAAAAACTCGATGTTTTAGCTCTCCCTGTTCAGTTAAAGCCACCCTAATATTAAAAATTTATTTTTTACAATTCCATTACCCGATTGGTTTTAGATAAATTTGTTTTGTTATTATAGCAAGCTAGTCACATAACAAACCAATCGTTTGTTGTGTGGCTTTTGAAGAAAAAACAATCAAAATAATTAAATTTTTGTTGTTAGGACTCGTGGCTGTGATGAATTTGCAGTGGATTTATGGAGATATCAGCCAGCCAAGGTGGGATGCACCAATAAAACTTCCAGAATAAAACGTTTCGTCCTAAATTTTATTGGGCCATCATCCTCAGTTATTGGAAATCATACACAAATTGTAATATATACATGTGATCGAACCAGATTTTGTCAACAATAAGAATTTTTTGCCTAATTTCTGAGCCTTGGGCGCTGCAGCACTAAATAACCTACATGAGGCAAAAAATTTTTATTATTGACAAAACCTGGTTTGATCACATGTATACATTACAATAATGTGTATGATTTCCAATAAATGAGAATGGCCCAATAAAAATTTAGCCCGAAACATCTTATTCTGAAAGTTTTATTGAAATCGGTGAATCCCACCTTGGCTGATATCTCCATCAACCCACTGTAATTAAATATTTGACGGATATTCGCCAAATTTTAAATAGTGACTTTTGATTGCCGTGCAAAATAAGGTAAACCCGTCCAATATGGGCCATGCACCTAATATAAGACATCAGGATACGCAAGACAACTTTTTTCAGTCTCAGAGAATTTTCATTGAAGTCGTTAAATCATTATTATTTGACACTGTAGTAAGTTATTTCGACAATCTTCTATTATTAAATCTCACTACATCATAAAATGCTCTATATTTTACGTAATCTACACATTAGTTTCAAGTATAATAGATATAAACTAGAAAGAAAGGAGGAGGACTGGATACAATACAAAATATATAGAAACAGAGTAGTTAAATTACTTAGAGAAAAGAGAAGAAAGTATTTCGAGAAAATGATAGATGACAGTAAATATGATCAGATAACTATGTGGAAAAATCTAAAACTCCTAATAGGAAGTGGAAAGAAAGATGATGAAATCTCTGCAATCTTATTTAATGAAAAGGAGATTGAAGATGGGGTGATAATAGCTAATGAATTTAATAAATATTTTATTGATAGTATTACTGATATAGTCACTAATATCCCCATATCCAATTGTGTCTGGAATGCTGAGGAAACATCTGAAATGTTTAGTAACTTCAAATTACTGAATACAAATGAATTAAAAAATATCATTTCTTCATTGAGTAATAAGGGTAGTCCTGATGACATTGATGTTTGTTACTTAAAAACTTGCTTTGATGCTATCGCCAATCCCCTACTGCATATAATCAATAGCTCATTATTGGAAGGTGAATGCCTTTGGCCACTTAGAAATTTACTATATATTTAACAGAGTAATAAAGCAGGCAGCGGGCGGGCGGCGGCGGTGCGCGGGCGGGGGGGGGCGTGTGTGTGTGTGTGCGCGCGCGGGGCAGGTGGGGGGGGGGGGGGCGTGTGTGTGTGTGTGTGTGTGCGCGCGCGCGCGCGTGTGTGTGTATGTATATATAGATGTATATACATGTAGATGGCATGGTGTGTGGTTTTTAGACGGGGTGAGGTGTGTTTAAATGCATATGTAAATAATATGAAGGAGTCAGCAGAAGGAGCAATGTTTTACTGTTGTATTATTTATGTATGTGATGGCAGCTGTTGTATATAAGGCACAGGTGTGTGCGAAGAGAGCGGCAGGTTGCTTGTGTGCGCGCGGCAGGCACATGTATATGTAAGGGGCTATACATAGTATATTGCAGTTATGTATATAATATGAATGAGCGGGGTAAATAATGTAGGTAGACAGTATGGCGAAGGTGGTATGGATACAATATACAGATTGAGCGAAGCATAAAATAAAGGCAGCATTTTTAGTGGTCATATAAAGGTTGCATGAAGAAATGTAGCCAGGTAAAGAAAGGAAATACGTAGTATTATGGATATGATAAATGGTTTGTACAAAATAATGCAATATGGCCACAATGCGTAAATAAAATGCATAGACAAGAAATATATTTCGGCATATACAGCTTCACTTGTTTATAAATCAATAATACTGCCACATTTCATGTACTGCCCAACAGTTCTATATATGTTTTGTAAAACGGATATTGAACAGTTGCAAAAACTCCAGAATAAAGCCATGAGAATTATATTAAAGTGCAATAGGTACACCAGGATAAAAGAAATGCTTGACACATTGGAGTGGCTTAATATAAATAATGGTATACAAATGCAAGTTTTGATATTTGTTTACAAAATCATAAACCAACTTGCACCTCAATATCTAATAGATAAATTAAACGAAATGAAACCAATACATTCCCATGGAACAAGACAACAGGGAGACTTCTACTTGAGTACAGTAAACAAGGCAAGCACCATGAACAGCGTATTCTATAAAGGGTTAAGATTATATAATAACTTACCCGAATACATCAAAAAATGTAAAACTTTATCGGCATTTAAAAGAGAAGTGAGGCTATTGCTAATATCAGAGCAATAATTACTTGTGATATGTTTTATATATATGTTGTTACTGTTATTATTGTTTTTGTTATATTCCTTTTCCCATAATACCAAGATTGTGATTTTTGTTTTTTTTTATGTAGGATTAATTTGTACTTTTGTTATTATTATTATTATTGTTTATATGTACATGTGTTCATTTGTTTATTGTCATGTATGGTGTGTTATACATTTATATGTTTATTATAAATTGTTATATTTTAGAATGTATTGAGTATCGTTATCTTTTTGTATCTCGTGAATTGAATGTATTATTTAAAAACAAATTACATATATTTGTTTAATTGTATGATGTATAGCTAAAATAGCTAATAAAGAATTATTATTATTATATTTTCTGACATTTCTTTAAAAAAATTAACATTTTGCGCCTAATCTGAGCCTCTAGAGGTTACCAAGGCTGATATAGATACACCTTATTTTTTCAAATGGTACATGCTGTCGATTTATTTCAAATGGGTGAAATTAGTTATAAAAAATCTTCAATAATTTTTAATATGCCGAGAGGAATTTTATGTTAAATCTGTTGGGCCTATAGAAAGTATAATTACCTTAAAACTCGGTAGAAATCCTGTCTTGCCACAATAATTAAAAGCGAACCGTGAGTCTTGTGCACAAAATGTAATCACTGGACACATAAATTTTGTGAGGCCACTGTTCAATAATTTGATTTCCATCATGTGTCAAAAAATTAAAAAAATATATATCAGGGGCTTATATTAGCAGCACCGTTCTTCAAATATTTTATTTCAGATTTTATTGTTTTTCATTTTTTTTCTGTAAAATCAGTATTATCTATTTTTGAAAAATGAATAAATTCATGTTATTTTCAATTTTTTACTTTTTACTTTTACTTTTTTATTTTGCAATTTTTTACCAAAGTTATACAGAATAAGCTGACATGTTCTGATATGGCCATCCACTTGACTTTACCATACAACCTGGCCCCTAAAATTATTTATAATCATGTAGGGGGGGGGGGGGGGGGTTAGTTTTTTCATTTTTATACTTCTGGTGTCCCACTGATTATGTTTACAAAATTTGGTTGAGTTTGGTAAATGGCCAAGATTTTCATTTTTTGACCCTGCACCCCCACCCCCTATTTTGGGTGGTTAGCTTTTGTATTTTTAGACTTCTGCGGTCCACTGATTATGTATACAAAAAACGGCCTAGATTTTTCATTTTTAACCCCCCCCCCCCTTAATTTTGGATCAATATGCACCAAAATCTAATCAGTTCTTAATCTTAATGGACCAAAACTACCTGTGAAATTTGGTTTCGATATTAACACTAGTTTTTGAGCTATCTCGTCCACAAAAATTTGGTATCGCACAGACAACCAGACAACCATATAACCAGACAGACTAACAGACATTTTGACAAAACAATTATTATCAAATATAATTTTTCGATGTTCTCTTATAAGAGCTTTTTTGTAGACCGAAATGCCATGGTTTTGCTCAATTTTTTTAATCAAAATAGAGTCAGCCGTTTTTGACATATTTCGAAAAAAAGAAGGAAAAACCCCACTTTTTTCATGCACGATTACAATACTTGACCATACCCTGTATGGTAAAGTAAAAATGAAAATGGTGTACTATATTGGGCGAACTTATTTATACCTTATATGAAATAAAAATAGTTTACCCAAAATGAGGAGAGGATTGCAAAATAATTGAAATGATAAAAATTTTGATAGTTATAAAAAATTTTGTATTTTATTTAATTTTAATAGGTATACGAGAAGGGGTAGGTTAAATTCATGTCATATCAGTTTAATATCATGTAATGAATGTTTTATTCAATTTCCCTTTTATATAAACATATATATGAGAGAGAGAGAAATGGCAAAAGAATATATATCAACATCATTTATGTTATTTTTTGCTGGGTTTATGTTAAAAAGAGGAAAATATCTTTTCTTATATATTGAAGATTAAATTGAGGTTGAACCGGCGGTCCCTAGACTCTACTTTCCTTTCTTATTGTTCATTCGCTTGCTGAGTAATTTTTTCATTTTCCTATAAATATAAAGTAAGAAAAATATGTTCTGCATATAGTATCGAAATTTCATATTATTATTATCAACAAGGAAAGAAACAAAAACAACTTGAGTGGGGTGGTTAAAATAATTGAATTAAAAATATTAAAATAATTATCTCAAGAAAAAACAAATTAATTTAACAAAGAAGAATAAGTTAAACGTTTTTCCAAGACTCGATAAACTCCATATCTATATTATGACATGGATTTAAAATTTCAATAAAATCAATGAAAAAATAATACTTTCTGCATTTTTGAATCGGTCGTTCTGAAGTTAGAGTGCCCAAAATCTAAAACAATTCCCCGTATTGAAAATACAAACATTTTGAACTTTAAAATTTAGGGAACGTGGTGGGTTTATAGTGAAACATTTTTTAAATTATAAGTGGAGTTGGTGGTGCTTCACAATGAAATTTAATGTTCTTGAGTTATAGTGAGTATCAGAATACAGAAAGACAAACAGACAGAGAGAAAATGATAGTTAAAAATGATTTTTCTTCAAGTTTCAGACACTTTTAAGCACAATGAAGAAATATTTTTCTATTTTTTGTGTGTGAATTCAAAATTAGGATCGTCCGGAAGGCAGCCTAGCAGCTACTCTTTACTCTATACTTCTAATAATTATTATAAATATTAATGGATTCAAATAAAAGCTTGAATCAGTATTATCAATTTTACTTAGAGAAGGTGGTGCAGGTTTTAGGTGAAATATGATATTAATTAATAAAGTAAAGGGTGTGTAGTTTCACAGTGAAACAGTTTTAACCTGTAAACTCCTGATGATGGACTAATAATCAGAAATATATTGAGTTTGTATAAACCTCTTTGAGTTTTATTTCATTCACTGTAAAACTACACACCCTTTTACTTTATTAATTCACTATTATCAATATTATTAATTTAAAATATACAATTTGATTTGGTTGTGCAGCGTCGGCGATTACTAGGAGAGTATCCACTCCATTGTAATTTTCCTGGGGATTTTTTTTACCTGGGTGGTTTCCTATTGACTTCCCATGAAGGAATCAGATTATACCCGGTCAAATATTTGCAGCGAGTCGAGTTTGAACCCGCGCTAGCTTGATTAGAAGGCATGCACTTTAATCACTCGGTCAACCTGACTCCCTGTTCGTGTTATATACATTTATACATATATGTTAATTTTTTCTTTTTATATATATTATTATTAAAATAAGTAACTGTCTGTTATTCACTAAAATCAGCAACCTTTAGAGACCGCCATCAGTGAAAGCAAACATATTTTATGGGGGCTTTGTGGTAGAAAAGTGTTCACCGATTGTGTGCCCATAAATGTCGGTAGGGTGAATTCGCATTGAACTTGCGTTTCTTATTTACTTTATCTATCTTAAATAGATGTCACCTCTATCGTGATTTTCATCAATAGATACTTTTTCAAATACTGATTCAAGTATAATAAATAACTGGGGGAAACAAACATTTTCAAGACAAAAGGGGTGCTCTATATGTGTCATTTGTTGATAGAACAATTTTTGTTATCGAAAGGCATAACTAAAAAGTTTAAGCCTAACAGAAAGATCCAGCTTATCGACATAAATTTGTCTACTTTTCTGCTCAATAGCTACAATCGTTTAAGAGACGGCATATAAAAAGATTTATTTTTTCTGTATTTTATTATTTGGAGGTTCTAACTAAATGAAATACCCAAATATATCATATTCGAAATGTGAGCGGCTAAATATCTAGATTTTCGTAGTTTTTCATCTTTCCAATTAATTATTTTTTCCAATCAAAATAATTATCTTCGAAAAAACCCACACTTTTTGACTCGGATACTAGAGTTGATTTAGCCATTTTCTATGCAGTATGATACATTGTTAAAGTGTTAGTAGCATTAGGTTAGCATAGGAGTCGGTCAAATTTTTGCTGAGAGCGAGACTTGAACTCGAGCCTTGCCTTTCATGATTGTCATCATGATGAAAATTTAAAACTATTTTTGAATCCATTTTGATTCTGGTTCCAGCTATAACTTGTTTATATTTCTATATTTCTCACAACAAAAAATTTGTTTTCAATATTTTTAATTTAACTATCCATTACTAATTAAAATTTTGAAGCAATGCCCACACAATCTACTTTAATTATTAGTCAAATGGTTGATAGTTTCGGATTGTGCGCCACTCTCATTTTTCCGATTCTTCGGCTATCATTTTTAAGTGAGATAATCTATTCTATTTAATATTTATTGATTGAAGAAAAATATTTCTCTCGTGAAATTGAGAATACTTTTTTCAATTTATTTTCAAGTATATGTTATAAAATCTTTTGAAATTTTTCACTTTTTATCTTGTTGTTTTTAGATTTTTTTACTATATACAAATAAATATGATTAAATGTGAAAAAAAGTGTGGTAAGTAGATCTTACATGAGAGATGGGAGGGAGGGTGAAGAGTTTTAAAACTTTACTGTTCATAGAAAATTTATTTTTAGAAGAAACAAGGTTGGCATGTTTATGGTTAATACACAAAATGTCAACTTGAGAAAACAACCTCTACTCTCTGTATATACATAAGCGGATTATATAATGAAAGTGGAGACAAGGCGGCTTCCGAAACAGATAATCCATTCTTAGTCTCGATTAGATATGCTAAGTGAACTCACCTATGGCATCCATACAGCTGATGTGGCCCTGGCTGCTCGGAGACGCAAATCGAGCGTTAAAAAGGTCTGTAGTGCAATTTATGTTCTTCCTCTGAAAAGAAATAACGAATTATTAATCGGAAAATTTATGATATTTTTATGTGTAAAGATAAAAACAGAACACTTATTATGATCACTCCAATGCTCATACTCCTATCTCTGGTTAAAGGTGAAGATATCTCTGAAGATGAATACCAGAGGCAGCCGAAGGACCCCCAAAAACCATCTAATTAACACAAAATATAAATATTAAGCTACAAAAATATAGCATACAATTTCTTATCCCTTTTACTTTACCCTACAGGATAAAATAGTAATCGTGTTGTAAAATTTTACTTGGCCTTTTTAAAAATATCTCAAAAACAACTGAAACTATTATGATAAAAGTAAAATTGAGAGAATTGACGGCGTTATGGTCTACACTCTACAATAAAGCCTTGAATAGTGAATATCGAAAAATTTTGAATTATATTGTCAAATTCTCTGTTAGTGAGTTAGCAAAACCTATGAAGATATCAAAATGAAATTTTATATTGAGACTAAGAGATGATTTGATTTTTGATGAAAATTTGAACCCTTTGACGAATTTATACCAAATTTTAGTCTAATGGCCTTAGGAAGCTATAAATGCAAAAATTATCTATCTAAAATGGCCGAGGGGTAGCAGATAAATGGTAATGACAGATGAACCTCATTACATATTTTTTATTTTAATATAATACTTATTTTTTTATTGTTATAAAATTAAAAAATGTTAGGCCCCCAAGAAAAAAATATCTTGGTACGTGCCTGCTGTCTATACTTGGAGTTAATAAGCTCAAATTTAGATTAGTAGTTAATACTGAAAAGCGAAAAGATACAGTTTTCAGCGAAGTAATGATCTATTTATAATATATTTCTAGCTCAAACCTCTCAGTGAAAAGAAAAAAGAAAATTTCCAGTTTTTCCTCTAAATTTTTCAAAATATTTGTAGATTTCTATGTGAGGAGTCAAATTTCGTGTGTCACAAGTACAAATAATAAAAAAATCTCAAAACGAAATTTCACATGTGTTTTAGGTATATTAAGATTTAGGACTGATTTCTTTAGTTCAAATCGGAACCAGCGTACTTACTCTTAAAATGTTTAAAAAATAATTAATATTTCGTAAAATATCTCATCTTTTTTTCATCATAAAAATTTTTAAGAAAAAATAAAAACCGACTTCAAAAAATTAAATGCAACAAATATAAAAATACACTAAAAGGTATAAAATAATATTATCTTATTTAGTTACAACTAAACGACGAATATTAACACGAAATTACTTTTTAAAGTCGGTGCCAAACAAACTATACCTATAAGCGAGCGTACCCGCCAAACGTACTAAGTAAGATCCGTCGAGTGCGATTCATAAAAGGTATATGTTTGGCACCAACTTCAAAAAGTAATTTCGTGTTAATATTTCGTCGTTTAGTTGTAACTAAATAAGATAATAATTATTTTATACCTTTTAGTGTATTTTTATATTTGTTGCATTTAATTTTTTGAAGTCGGTTTTTATTTTTTTCTTAAAAATTTTTATTTTCTCTTTTTAGTGATGTTATTAATAGTGATTATATCGTCAGAACTTGACCAAATTAATATGACACCATCCCTAAGACACCCCCTTTCGGATAAAAAAAGAACCATCGAAATCGGTTCATAAACAAAGAGGTTAGGTCTAAACAAACCTAATAAAAAAGGTCTAATACCTATGAAAAAAATCGAAAAAAAATGGGACCAATCGGAAGCTAGACTGGACCCAATGCAAAAAAATTTTCAAAATCGGTTGACAATTGGCGGAGATATGAGGTAACATAGGCACAAAAAAAAAAAAAAAAAAAAATTCAATCGAATAGAGAACCTCCTCCTTTTTTGAAGTCGGTTAAAAATAGTTTTATTCTTTCAACTTCAAGAGTAAATTGTCACACAATGGATTGATTTATCAAATTACCTAACATATTTCAATTGTCTTACTATAATAGTAATCCTTCAAGTTGAAAGATTACAAATTACATATTCAGACTCAGGTATTTAAGTTTTTGAAGAATCTTTAAAAAAAAGCTTTAATCTTTTTTGAGAAATTTGTGGCTTTTGAAACAGATCATCATCTTCAGTCCCTATGAAGTGAACTCATCTGGGAGTCACAAATGATGTAGATCTAGCTGGTTTGAGATGGAAATCAGGTATTAAATAGGTCTTTAGCTCAGCTCATTTTCAGCTCTTGAGAGTGCAAAAGATAACTGAATTATTAATCTGAACGATTCATGATTTTTTAGAGTATCTACAAATTGTGTATTGTTAATATAAAAACAGAAAACACTTATTATAATCAGTCTAGTCCTTACTTCTAGTTCGGTAAAATTTCATATGGCTGTAAGACTAAATAACTGATTAGACTGATATTATCAATAATGAGATAATAAAAAAATTAAAATAATTAAATTCAGGTTTCTGTTTAAACCAACTTTATCAGACATTTTTAAAAAAATATTTTAATCAGAATGAACAACGAATCGATACTTCTAATTCTGAAGTCGATTTAAAGTGCTTATGAATTCACTCAATAAAGTAGACGAAAAGCATTTCATTTTCGGTAGGCATTCTTGTGGGTTTTTATAAATTCTACACTTAGCCAAATACTCTTAGCTTACCTAAGAAGCATTTGAATAACACTCTATTCGGTGTCGTAATAGGTGTACAACTTTGCTTCCGCCGTTTCGCAATAGATGGCTGTAGCGGTAAGTGGTAGTCGAAATAAATAGATCGTAGATGTCATACAATAAGCTTAGGAATTTGTAAACATAACCCCATCGAAATATTAGTCGATTTGTGTCTGCATCACAAAGTTATTCTCGATTAAACATGTCAGCTTACGAGCCAAATTCTCGTCATTTGCGGGGGGTTTTAATTTTCTGCTTTAATATGAAGAAATCTGCGCCTGAGGCTCATCGAATGCTCTCAAATACCTATGGTGAGGCCGCTATTAGTGAAAGAACGTGCCGAGAGTGGTTTCAACGCTTCAAAAACGGTGATTTTGACGTCGAAGACCAGCATGGCGGTGGAAGAGAGAAGGTTTTCAAAGATGCAGAATTGGAGGCATTACTTGATCAAGACTCGTGTCAAACGCAACAAGAATTGGCAGGATCATTGGGAGTGACGCAACAAGCCATTTCAAAACGCCTAAAAGTAATGGGAATGATTCAGAAACAAGGAAATTGGGTGCCGTACGAGTTGAAGCCGAGAGATGGTGAACGGCGTTTGTTTGCTTGTGAACAGCTGCTTGCAAGGCAAAGACGGAAGGGATTTCTGCATCGCATTGTGACTGGGAACGAAAAATGGGTTCATTACGATAATCCCAAGCGCAGAAAATCATGGGGATATCCCGGCCATGCTTCCACGTCGACGGCCAAACCGAATATTCACGGTTCCAAGGTCATGCTCAGTATTTGCTGGGACCAGCTCGGCGTAGTGTATTATGAGTTGTTAAAACCGACTGAAACAATCACAGGCGATCGTTATCGAACGCAATTAATGCGTTTGAGCCGAGCATTGAAAGACAAACGGCCGCAATACAACAAGAGACATGATAAAGTGATTTTACAGCATGACAATGCTCGACCCCATGTTGCGAAAGTGGTCAAGACATACTTGGAAACGTTGAAATGGGAAGTTCTACCCCACCCGCCGTATTCTCCAGACGTTGCTCCCTCGGACTATCACTTGTTTCGATCAATGGCACACGGCCTGGCTGACCAGCACTTCCGGTCTTATGAAGAAGTGAAAAATTGGATCGATTCGTGGATCGCTTCAAAAGTTGTGCATTTGGATCGGAATATCTCATTGGAAATGTCTAATAATCTTACATAATTTTAAATTAAGTCCAAAAATAAAATTAAAAAAAAAAAAAAGAAAGAAAAAAGGGATGGATTTTAACAATTTTCAGAATTCTATCGTAAAGAATTGACGTTTGAAAAGATTGGAGAATCTGTAGATTAGAGACCCTTGATGACGAAAAATAATAATCATTGAAATTTTTTAGAAATAGTTTTCACGTATAGAAATGAGTTAAAGCAAATATAAATGCTTTCAACTTTATAATTTTTCATTTGTTTGATTTACGTTGGTAAATAATTGTAGGAACGTATTAGGTATTATTTTTTCTTTTGTCAATGTAAAATTTGTAAAATAAATAAATTTATTTATTATTATTATTCAACTTTTATTTTAGTCTCTCTTTCTGGAGGCTTATTGTTTATTGATGCAAGCTGGAATAATTAATGTAATGGAAATGTTCTGGTTAGGCAAATTTACAGCACAGGTGTATAAATTAATATTTAATTAGGACTCTGTAGTCAGGAGCCGGAAACAGATTTGACAAGGGAAAATTCGACATTCTCTGATTATTAAATAATTCTATAGAAAAATGTTAACGAAAAATTAATTAATGATACACAAAATTCAAAAATGTGAAGTTGTTTCATCCCCAAAAAATCATTCTATAAAACATCTAAAGGTATACAAAATAACAAGAATATTTTTCGAAATACTTATACCTATTATTAATCTTCATACTTTCTTTACTTTAAATTTCAAGGGTTTTTTTAACCGAATTTTTTTTTTTTACTTTTACCATAAAGGATATGGCCAAGTATTGTAATCCTACATAAAAAAAGTGTTTTGTTTTAATTTTTAATAACTCTTTTAATTATTAAATACTTAAATGATTTATTTAAAACTAAAATACGATAATATATAGCTTTGCTCTGCCTTCGGAGTCTTGGGTCCCTGGCTGCCAGCCCAATGCTTTTTTTATACAATATTTTTTTTCTTAAATTTTTTAATTTATTTATTTATTATAATATATAATCGTAGATTTAAATATATTAAATTATAATGTGTATGATATTTCAATAATGTAGAATGAATGGACTTGTGGAATCCATAACAAATAAATGACTCGCTCATGGTGGTAATTGATAGTTAACCAAAAGAGGGATGGGGGTTCAAAAATATTTTAAAATATCCAAATAAAAATAGAAGCAAGTTGATATTTTACATTAGACATTACGACCCAACCTCTTGATAAAACAGACCAAAGAATTATAAATAAACAAGAAAACGATCTTTTTTAATTTAATAAAAAATAAGCTGACGTGTTCTGATGTGGCCATCCACTTGACTTTTACCATACAACATGGCCCCTCCTTATATTTAATATTTAATAAAATTATTTATATTCATGTAGGGGGGGGGGGGGGGTTAGTTTTTGCATTTTTAGACTCCTAGGAGCCCATTGATTATGTATACAAAATTTGGTTGAGTTTG
Organism: Forficula auricularia; assembly: GCA_024734495.1. NCBI lineage: Eukaryota > Metazoa > Arthropoda > Insecta > Dermaptera > Forficulidae > Forficula > Forficula auricularia. The sequence continues at coordinate 19,878,191 of JALMQS010000128.1, forward strand.
GTACAAGAGCCTAGATTTTCATTTTTTGATCATACACCCCCCCCCCCATTTTGGGAGGTTAGTTTTTTCATTTGTAGACTTCTTGGGTCCCACTGATTATGTATACAAAATTTGGTTGAGTTTGGTACAAGAGCCTATATTTTTAATTTTTAACCCCCCCCTCCAGCCCCCTTAATTTTGGGTCGATATGCACCAAAATCTAATTAGTTCCTTAATCTCAATGGGCCAAAACTACGTGTGAAATTTGGTTTCGACATTCAAACTAGTTTTTGAGCTAGCTCGTCCACAAAAATTTGATAACGCACAGACTAACGGACGGACCGACAGACTAACAGACATTTTGACAAAACAATTATTATCTCGAAAAATATAATTTTTTCGATGTTCACTTTTTATAGCTTTTTTGTAGAGCGAAATGCCATGGCTTAGCTCAATTTTTTAATCAAAATAGTTTCACCCGTTTTTGAGATATTTCGAAATAAAGAAGGAAAAAAAACACTTTTTTCATGCACGATTACAATACTTGACCATACTCTGTATGGTAAAGTAAAAATATATTATATACAAAAAGCCTTGGGCTAGCAACCACGGTACGAAGACTCAGAGGGCACTGCAAAGCTATATTATCGTATTATTAATTTTAAATAAATAATTTTAGTATTATATAACTATCAATATAACTCCTAGATCCTTTGATCGATTAGTACAAAATTTCGCATATACACCTCACCTATATGACGCTATTAAAATGACTCACTATGTGAAATTGATAGTGAACCAAAAGAGGGAAGGGATTAAAAAATACTTTAAAATATTCAAATAAACATCGAAGCAAGTTGATATTTACATTAGAATATTATCATTTATAAGGATCATATCATAAATTGCTAAAGAGTCCAAAATTCATAGAGTAGAATCTTTCGTAAATGATTACAATGATTATTTTATTAAATATTAAATATAAGATAGGGGTCAGGTATATGATAAAGTCTTGTAGATGAAGATATCAGCTTGGTTTAATTAAAATTTATCAACAGACAGAAAATATGCATGATGCGCTCCGATGGGGCTAACCAAGTAATATACCAAACAAATAAATACACTTACTTCCCAGATAAATAGCGAATCTGATTTTCGCCAATAGACTTATCACACACAGAACTTGAAAATAACTCCAGAAAAAGGTGATGAAACTTCTTGTATTCTGATGAGATTTTCTCATTAATAATGTCCAATCTGGGTGGTTTTAGCCGAACTTTTTTTCCATAAACAATTCTATCACCAAAGCATCAAATGTGCAAGACTACTATATTTTCTCTCAATTTTAGGTAAATTTTCAAAGAATCTCATTTATATGAATAATTATTTATTTTCGATGAAAAATATAATATTATTTTCAAAAGAAGACAAAAAATAAATCTATATTATATAAAATTAAGGTTTTGTCTGTATATTGCTCCAAATCACGCCAAATTTTGGTTGCACACGTTTCAAGCAAAGTTATGAACGAAAACACTCTGAACAAAATTCCTGTCTGTCTGTCTGTATGTCTGTCTGTTTCCGTCGTTTCCGAAAAGTTGCTCACGATTCACGTAAAAACGGCTTAAGGGATTATTATGAAATTTCATATTTACATCAGATGTCTTCTAACTTACGTTTTTAGCTATATAACGTTTTGATATTTTGACCCCAAAAGGGGGTTTGGGCGGGCGCACGAATGAAAATTATCAAATAACTCCTAAACTATTAACTCTACGGCAAATTTTAAAATGAGCAAAGCTGTAGGGGATGTGATTTCTGACAACTTTTGCTTAAAAAATTTCCTCAAAAAACCATCCAAAAAAGGGGGGGGGGGTCAAAATATGAAAATTCTTGCTTTTGGACCAAACTCAACCAAATTTTATATACATAATCTGTGGGTCACTAGAAGGCTAGAAATGCAAAAACTAACCACCCAAAAGGGGGGGGGGCAAAAAATGAAAATTCTTACCCTTAATAGCTAACTTAACCAAATTTTGTCATCAGGTGAGGGTCCAGAGGCGTAGTGGGGTGGTGCGGGGTGGAGTCCGGGGAGGAGCGCGGTAGTGGGGTACGGGGGATGGTGGGGGTGGGGTGGTGCAGGGTGGAGTGGGGGTTCATAGGCGTAGTGGGGTGGTGCGGGGCTGGGGTGCGTGGTGGTGGGTGGGGCGGTGGTTGTGCACGGGTGCGGGGGTTCGGGAGGTGCTGGGTGGGGTTCGGGTTGTTGGTATGTTGGGAAGTGGGGTTTGGAGGTTGAGGGTCCAGGGGGTATGCCCCCTGGCTAACAAGAAGCCGAAGGCGGACCTTGCAGCTAGTAAATAAATTAAAACGATTTTAATGATTAAAACAAAAAAGGGCTAAAATATTGAAAAGTAATGTAAAATCGAAAATCTCTAACATAGTTTGTTTTGCATTGCGATAACTTCCATCATATCCCATTATTTACATTTGAATGTAATTCCTCTTTCACTTTTCTTCAAAACTTTCTTATCTAGAAGATTGAAAAAAAAGAATCAAGACAGCCAAACGAAAAAAGATGTTTTCGCCGAATTGTTTGCTAAAAATTGAATTTATCCACGCAAATAGATTTCCAAAGAGTTTTTATTTTGTTTTTTGTCAATGTTACTTAAAAAAATAAATATAAAATGGTAATCCTTAGACATTATTCATCGCGATTCATAGATTAGAAAATCAATCAAAGGATTAACGCCATGCTGTGCGATTCATGATAAATTAAAAAAAAAATCTTCCATACGTGAAAAATCCTTTTTTATTCCGGAAATTGAATCTTTTTCATCGAAACCATTTAATTTAAAATTTTTATTAATTCAATATTTTAAATTTTCATTCAAGTGAAAATGATTCGAAGCAAATATTAACCCAATTTAATTATTTTACAAAATTACTTTATTATATTTACGTCATCAGTGGAAATTCAATAGTTGAGAGTTATGATCCGTTTTCTCTTTCATTCTCTCTTGAATAATACAACAGTACACCCCATCAATTCTCAAAATTCAATTATTTCGATTCGAATCCGAGTATCCGAGAGTTATATAAACGAATTTATTGAGGGTAAAGTCCTCCATTTTACTGATTTTGAAGACTTTTTCTGTTACTGCTACAAAACAGCATAATAATAGAAAGAAAATAGTTCGTTTTAATGAATTAAATTTATTTTAAATTATTTATTTACATTCATATATCTACATTTCGAAGGCATCTAAAACGGTCTTTATCAGTAAATGAGTATTTAGTACGGAATTTAGATATAAAACAAAATTATTTTATTTATTTTTTAATTTACTTTTATATATTCATAATTTGAAGGCTACATTTTCATCAATGAATTAAGTACAATTTTTTATATACTTAAATATTTTTGAAAATTTTTTATCTACTTAGAAAAAGCCAAAAACCGTAAATTTTTAAGTTTAAAAATAACTTTTTTAAATAATTGTATGCTATGTATAATATATACGAAGATATGCTAAATGTGTTTGAAGCGTTTGAATATAAATATAGAATTATAAGCAACCTAACATTAAAAGCAACACAAGTTATCTTCTCAATAACAAAAAGGATGTTTCTGCAATTCACAATGACTCCCTTCTTAACTTTGATTAAGATAGCTTGAGTTGCCTCGGTAAAAGAGCTACAGCTAATGGGCAAAACAACTTGACATTCAAAGTATGATGTTAAAAGTCAAGACTGCTTCTTCGACAAGAATGTATTCATTAAAATCATTGGTTGATTGTATTCATTGTCGAGAGATTAGTGTATGTTTCACATGATTCGCAGATTTCTAACATCTCGTCGTGATAAATTGGAGAAGTGATTCATTTATTACCATGTTTATCCGTTTATCCCCATGATTATATTCTAAACATATAAAAAAATGTTGATCTCCAATGTTTTTTTTTTTGGGGGGGGGGGCGGTCGCTCCCATCGCCCCCCCCTGGATCCGCGCATGAGCGAATGGAACTTTACCTGTCGCTCTCTGTTTTCCAATTTTTGGATTTTTCAGTCCTTCAATAGCCAAGGGTTCATAGACACCTTCGTATAAAATGACTATGCTTTTCTAGAATGCAAGGATATGTCGAGACCAGTGGTCAAACCCTAAAGTGCTACTCACTTCTTGCACTCAATTGAATTAAAAAAAAATGTAATTAATGTGAACTAACCCTTAAATTGCATTCCTCCGTAGTTTCCACTTCAAGAAATCTAGACATCAGGAGTTGCTGCCATCATGGGCTTAGTTAGGAGGGGGGCATGGGGGCAGTGCACCCCCTACAAAACTCATTGCCCCCCTACCCCCAGAAAAATCGAAACTCCATTATTTATTACTATGTATTTCTCATTAAATTATTTCGTTACTTCCAAAATTTGTCAATTCTACTAAAAAGTTAGTTAATCTCTAATCGGATTACCGAAATTGAAAACTTGTGGTGGCTAATCAGCTGGCCGGCTGCACCCCCCCCCCTAGGAAAACTCCTTAACTACCCCAATGGCTGCCATTGTTAAATATTTATTTAGCATCTAAGTTTTTAAATGTTTAATAAAAAAAAAAAAAATAGACAGTTAATATTTGTTTGGCTAGTGCGGATATTTTCAAACGCAATGGCTTGATAAATTACCATTGTTTTGAACATTTTGTTAAAAAGAAAAAAAGCTCCTGTAACAGGTAGAATATTCGTAAGTAATTAATTACCAAGTTTATTCATAATACATCTAGGCCAGTGACACATTATGTTGGTAAATAGCAACGCTAATTAGTTTGTTGGCGTGAATGTCCATTGTGTGGATCAAATTCAAAGGAAATGAAATTGGTTTGTCTTTTAATCGATTTTATGTCATTTTAATAATTTGACAGCCATTCATTCATTCTAAAAAGAAAGAAGCCACTAAAAATCGGTTGTCATGTAAGTCGGTTTACTGACGATAGTTGAACGTGACAACGTCATAAGAAAATACTGATGGAACGGTATTTTCTTATGACGTTGTCACGTTCAACTATCGTCAGTAAACCGACTTTACATTACAGACAACCGATTTTTTCCATAAAATTCTTCGTTCAGAAAATCATTTTAAATTTACAAAATACTTGAATAAAATTTATTGTTTAAATTTCTACTCGACTGTTAAAATTTAATTTTTGATTTTATTATTTTATAATAATAAATTTTGTATTGACATTATTTCTTTCAGCAAGTAAACTGAATAAAAGTTGTTGTTCAATTGGTTACTTAATTATTTTTAGAAAGGGTCTGAATTACCATTTTAAAAAGGAATTTCTGATTAAATTTTTGCTATTTATCGAAGTTCTATATTAAATTTTATGTTTAAGGAAGCTATTTCTTTTAAAGGACATTTTTAAAGATGCCATTTTCTATTTATTATATTATTCCAGCAAATGAGATAGCCAACAAGTAAATTCCATTTGACCTGTTGCTGATCTCAGAAACATTTTCTTCGGTCGATATCACAATAAGTTGTTTTTTTCGTTACTGCACGAGATGATTTTATGTTGTTTTTCCACTCAAAAATAACTTAATTTTTTTTTAATTTGTTGTTTGTAAGGAATTAGTATTACCTCTAGGTGCTTTTAGCATATATTTCTGTACGTCGGTATATCTGTGTGTGTGTCAGTGTGTTTTGATATTACCAATAACTCACGAAGCTTGCTGAAAATTTGTTAGAGAAACAATTTGTTTATTTCCATAAGAACATTATTTATTATTATACCTACTTAGACTTTAAAGCTTCAAAACATCCAGTTCAATTACGCTGAAGTTTTAACAAAAAAAACATATCGTTTTATGAGTTCTTCTTAAATGGTTCGAGCTAAATAAGTTGACCTTTATTAAGCAAATTTGTATTGCTATATGCTGATTTTAAGGATTCTGTATTAAAATAAAAACGGATTCTATTATTCTTATAACGTCTGACTATCCGATTGTTTTGAGGAGAGGTCAAAAATAATAATAATATATATATTATTGTTAATTTAAGTACAATTGGATTTAAAATTTTAAAATTTATTCCGATTTAAATTGAAAGTGTGAGAGAGCTCCAAAGTGCCCCTCTTTAAGTGATGTTTTTAACTGCCGATGTTTAGAAATGCTTTTACTTAAATTTATGAAAAGATTCCACAAATTCACTTATTTCCTAGTTATCAATGACACATAAGAACAAATTTAATATCTCAATCGTTTTGAAAGGTAAAATCATTTTTCTGCTATGTGCCGGCCTCTGGGCACCCGTTGTATAGAAGTCAAGGAGGGATAGACCATTCAACCAGTAATATATAACCGAGTCCGACTCGTATTTGCCGACTTTTTTCTACTTTTCTGACAAGTTTAATCTTTATAGCTCATAGAAGGAAAGATTGATTTAACCGAGCGTTACCTACTCTTGAAAAGCTTACCTTGTACCATTTAATATTCTAATTTAAATTTTGAAAAAATAATTTACGTTTTAATATAATTTCAGGAAATCGTTTCTTTATATTTCAAAAAGTGTGGTCTCGATTACTTATTGATTCTTGGTTTACTAAGCCTGATAACAGTGAGGAGAAAGAAACTAAGTTAGTAAATCACCAAAAACAAGCTTGTAATATCAGACTGTATACAGATAGGGAGTGATATCCTCTCTACTGTTTTGAAGTTGTATATCTAAGAAAAATTAATTTTTTTCTAATTGATATATGTATTTTCTTTGTTACAGGCGGCGCGTAGCTGGATTGAAGCAAATTTTCAAAAGCGAGAATGTATTAAATTTATACCGAGCCCAAAAGATGAACACAGGTGAGTAACTAGTTAATAATAAATATTTATTTTTGCATATTTTGTAAAAAATTACAAAAAATGTGTTAGTATACTAGTACATAAATCAATGGGGACTCTATGGATAACGTTGTAAGTTTATAAATTTGTTGTCTATTTATTGAAGAATTAAATTCGAAATCTAACTATATATGTTTCTATATTTATATAGAGCTTGAAAAGAACATCTGCCCATTGCCACTCTGGTCTAGTGCTTACAATTCATAATATGAACTAAAATGGGCTACAGTAAATTGTTGTTATCATATTCTCCATCCTAGTCTCATTTTATGACTGTCAGAAAATGAAAGTTCTTGAGATACCTATTAGCCACTGAGGAAAGCAACGAGAAACTACGAGCCCCGTCCCATCTCAATTGGCCCACCAATATTTTTTCTTTTTAAATAAAATTATGCTAATTCACGGTAAATTTAATTTAAAAATTTATTTTTATTATCATTTGGAACAACATTTTAAACAATGTAAAACATTTTATTGTAACATTTAACTTAAAATTCCCGGGTTCGAATCCCACTCGAGGCATCCAGCTAAAATCTGACCCCCGGGGGCAGAGACAAATTTAAAAAAAATATAACTAGTATCGTAATTAGGCTTATGGCTAGAAAGGCCGAAAAGCCAAAAAAAAAAAACTTAAAATTATTTTTTAATTGTTAAAAACAAGGAAACATACAAAATCCAAAACCTTTACCACTGTGTGACGTCGCGCCTTTATTTTTAATTATGGCTTGAATTCTTTTTGGCAACGTACTTATTAAGTTTTGACACTCATCTTGAGTGAAAGTATCCCAAATATTTTGAAGTTTGTGTTTTAATTCGACTACGTTTCTAGCTGGTTGTATTCGTAATAGCTTTTTCATTGTGTGCCAAAGAGTTTCTATTGGTGACAAGTCGGGACTGTTTGCCACCCACTCCAAAAGTGGAACATTATGATCAGAAAGCCATTTTAAAGATTTTCTTGATGTATGGCAGGCCGCCCCGTCTTGTTGGAACACAAAATTATTATTATTCTCCAATGCATCTGCCATTGTTGGAAGTAACGATTTTTTTAAAATCTCTAAATATTTATTGGTGTTTACAATTCCATCAATGAAGTGAAGTTTTCCAACACCTCTAGCAGACATTGAACCCCATACCATAACTGAAGCATGAGATTTTACTTTCTTTTTTAAACAATCTGAATTGAAAGCTTCATTTTTCTGACGAATAACTCTGCTTCGATTGTCCCCAACACAAACTTCAAAACGAGACTCATCACTCCAATGGACACTATTCCATTCATCACTCGTCCAATTAATGTGACTTTTAGCCCATTTAAGCCGGTTTTTCTTTTGTTTTAATGTCAAGAGTGGCTTTTCTTTCGCCTAAAAAAAATTAGTAAAATTACAAAAAAAAAAAAATTGGAATAAGTTGCAATAAAATTACCTTGTAAGTTTTAAAACCTAACTTAAGGGCTTCTCTATGGCACGTGGATCTTGAAACACTTCGCCCCACAGCATCGCTCCAAAAGATAATTCACCATAATTCGAACGCCTGTTTTTTCTAATAATCTTCTTCAATGCCCGTCTATCAGCATCTGATATTTTGGATTTCGACGCATACCGAGGTTTTGTAGCTATTGTACCCGTTGTTTTATAAACTCGAATAATATTTCTGACAGTAAACTTTGATAAATTAACTAGATCGCCAATTTCCGCGTTTGATTTTCCCTTTTTAAATAAATTGATAATAATTGAACGAATTTTTTCATCAACAACCTTTCCACGAGTCATTTTTACTAATAATAAACAAAACAAACTTTCTTTTGTTGGAAAAAGGCAAAGCCTACTTGATTATTTCACATATTCAAAGATTCTTAAAAAAAAAATCGTGAAAAGCAAAGAACTATTTTTTATATAAAAATATGTTTTTAACAATTAAAAAATAATTTCAAGTTAAATGTTACAATAAAATGTTTTAAATTGTTTAAAATGTTGTTCCAAATGATAATAAAAATAAATATTTAAATTAAATTTACCGTGAATTAGCATAATTTTATTTAAAAAGAAAAAATATTGGTGGGCCAATTGAGATGGGACGGGGCTCGTACTTCAGAATTTTATGTGAACCTACCTTAACTCTTAGCTCAGAACTCATGTTCTCTAGTAAACCTGTTCATTTCTACTAATAATTGAATTGAAGAGTATCAAACCATCTTTTAAGCTGGATACTATCCATGCAATTCAAAGAACAACAATTGTGACTCTTTATTTGGTAAAGTCACAAAAGAGGTGATATCTATTCAAGATGTATATAAAATTAATAATTAAATACAAAAATCACCCCCTAATATCTGGCAAACGGTTTTGGGGCACTTCTCAACGGTGAATAACAAACATATTATTTTCTTTTGTGAGAAGTGTTGTTGTTTATCGATAGGGAGTGCCTTAAGCAATTACTGATTTTAGCCAAGTTTGTCAAATATTTTTAGTTTTCAAAATATTATAAATAAAATTGAAAATAATTGATTTTTTTGATTGTCTCATTATTAGGTATTCGAGCCTTCTAGCGAGTGTACTATACTATACTAACAAATTCACCCGTGGTTTTCTACGATACAGTAGTCATTTACTTATTTGTTAAAATATGTTTCCCGAATTTAATAAGTATGTAAATATAGAAGAGATATAGTACCTACACTTAACTCATTCCTTGTAAAAATATAAATAAGTTGAGTTCAAGATAATTTTCTATAAATATTTATCATTTGGCCCGAGATCAAATTGACTATCAAATCTTAAAAAATGCGATGTACTCATAAAATGTTTATTCTTCCACTATTGGATATTGATCACTTGTAATTCGATTCCTCAACTCTTATTTCTTCAGAAATAGCTACCATTAATGGTCCAATCTTAAATAACGCATGCTTGTGAAATGCAAGTGAAATTATTTCATTAATGATGGTTATTTTTAGTTTCTACAAACTAAGTTTATTTGTATACTTCTTAACTCACCAAAAGCCACCCTTCGACAACAAATAAGGATATTTTTACGAGAGTTGTTTTGACTAATTTCATTTGATCTCAATTTTTTTCCTCCCTCAAGGTCCACAGATATTTCTGTTCCGGATTCATTTTTATAATATTATTTAAAAAGTAAGGTTTATGTAAGTAAACGAAGTAATTTGAATAGACTGAAAATAATTATTAATGAAATCACAGGAGTCTACTTATCTTTTCTAAATTAAAATTTTCAAACACTTTTGCAGGATTTTGTCCCGATTCTCAAAGAATGTGTTGGTGAAGAAGGAAGCAATTTATATTTCACCGAGGGGTGATCCGCGATTGGAAGTAGGTGTACACCTCTTTGGAAGTATTTTGGAAGTACTTGGAAATATTTTAAAGTACTTGGGAATATTTGAAAGTGCTTGGAAATATTTGGAAGCACTTGGAAATATTTGTAAGTACTTGGAAATATTTGGAATTACTTGGAAATATTTGGAAGTACTTGGAAATATTTGGAAGTAGGTGTACAGCATATTAGGTCGCGGTTCACCCCTCGTGTTTCACCAATATTTTTAGGTCATAAAACTCTTATTCTTATCTATCTATCTATCTATCTATCTATCTATCTATCTATCTATCTATCTATCTATCTATATATATAAAATAGAAAAGTATGTGGATATATATATGTATGTGGAAACGATCTGATTGGCCAGTGCATAGCCAATGCCAAAGCGTTAAATTATTAGAACGATTCTGATTGGTCAGATAGTGATCGTGCTTAGGCAATGTGTTAAATAAATGCTTTCCTTATTCTTCCTTATTTTTGGAATCAATTTCATTCAGCACATTCTTTCGATACTTACAGTAAGATTTTAAATTTCAACTATTAAATTGGTATGAACGAGACGCCTCCCCGCCAGGGGCTAGGTGACGCGCCGGGCCGAAGGCCCGGTCGTCGGCTAGTATATATATATATATATAAGGGGCCTGGCAAAATGTATTAATAATTTTAAACATCTTATAATATCTAATGGCTTAAACTGCAGAACGATTTATTATAAATTTAATAATAATATTATATCGGGAATAAGAGTTTTATGACTAAAAAATATATATATATATACAATATACATATATCTACACTTCAATTTACAAAAATAGATATTAAGTTTTAAAAGGATAGAATGGGAAAGCAGATTAAATGCGGATCTTTAGAATAATAGATTTAAGCGCAATAGAAAGTGCCAGACAAATGATACATAACATAAAGTAATTGAATACTTTTATTGACTTTGAGATTAATTCATTTAGCGCCTTAAATGATTATCTTTTGATTTGAACAAACGAACCATAAAACGGCCTGATAAGAGAAGAGCAAACAGACAAATTCTGACTCGGATATAAGATATTCATTAGACAATTAGACTACCGCCTTATTATTCTCATTAAACATGTACTTTGCTTTATTATATTATTTTTCTAAAAAAAAAATATTAAAATTTACATTATAAGTTGTAGGAAAAATTGAAAAGTTTTTTAAGACGGTTCATTCGGTACGCCATCGGCAATTTATTTTCTCAGCTAATGGCTCGAGCGGCAAAATTAAAACTTAGGTCAAAGGTGCAATTATTAATACAAATTTGTGTGTTGAATTCCATCTCATTTACTGAAATCGTTCAGGAGATACCCATTTTTTCTGATTTTTCATACAGAAGTTTTGAGGCTAAAAACCCAAAATCTAATCAAATTTGTTTTTAAAAGTCGATTCCTCCATGTCTTCACCAATGGTTACCAATAAAAACCGAAACGTCAAAAATCCAATATAGAATGGTTATTCCTCAAGTACTAGATGAGAATCAATCGCTATTTTTGATTTAAGTCGATTCCTCTATGTCTTCAGCAATGGTTACCAATAAAAACCGAAACGTCAAAAATCCAATATAGCATGAATATTCCTCAAGTACTAGATGAGAATCAATCATTATTTTTGATTTTAAGTCGATTCCTCTATGTCTTCAGCAAAGGTAACGGATAAGAAAATAACGCAGTTGCTATGGTTACTTATAAAATTTCCTCCCAAATTTTTAGCATTTCACAGAGAGAAGCCTATCCATTCTTACTTAAGCAAGGCTAAATGAGATATATTAAAACGATCAAATGAATAAATTTTAAAGAATTTAAAATAAAAAATTACAAAAAAGGTACTATCTTACTCTAGAGTAAAGTATTTTAAAATATAATTTTACTAAAAATAAAGTACTAATGTTTGTGGGCCGATATGTATCAAAAACTAATCAGCGCTTCATTTTGTTAAAGTAATGGTAGGTTTTCAATTTCATTTCAATCGGTGCAATGGTGTGGAAAAAATCTTGGGACATAAAAACGAAACATACATACATACATACATGCATACATCCGCACGCACTAAATAAAAAAATGGCACTTTTTGGCCTCTCGACGAGACCCCATGTAATTTTTGGCAAAACCGTCACGTGCTAAAATTCAACCTGATTGAATACTACAATTTGTGACTTTAATTGAGTCTATGGGTTCCGTAGTCTTTACCTGAGGACCCTTTAAAGTCACGCTTGCCGAGAGACCGATTACAATATTTTCCCCATGCTTCGCATTGGTTAAAGTAAAAATCTGTTTTTGGCTTACAAACATTTTACAAACAGAAAAAACTGGCTTAATATTTTCATTCACGTGCTATCATAACGTAGTTTTCGGAATCTAGACAGATATACATAAACAATAAATTCATACTTACAAATAATTTCTATTTATTTCTACCTATACATTGATTAGGGAAAAAATTGAAAATTTTCGAGTGAATCCAATACGCCGGTAGCCCGATGGGTATTCTTTGTTTAGCGAAAGCTAAATAATATACTTAATTATTAAACTAATGATTAATAATGAAGAAGTCGGCAAAGTCGACGAAACGTTGGTGGATAAATAAAAAAGTCACACATAAAAAACTTGTCCTTATTTTCCCAATATAATCTTTCAAATTATAAATTAAATTATGGACGGAAATGATAATAACTAATGATTAATATTATCACTTCTAAATTAAAATATTTATAAAACTGAGAATTGAATAGAAGCCAGTCCTAGGATAAATAAAAAGATGATTCCCAATAAAAGAAGATTTATTGGAAACTTTTCTTTCTACATTTTAGAACCGACGTTTCAGAGGATCTTCTTTTTGAATCATGAAGGAGAGTAAAACCCTCCGAAACGTCCGTTCAAAAGCGTAAAAAGTAGTATTTTTTCTAATAAATTTTCTTTTGTTGGGAATCATCATTTTATTTATCGTCGGACTGCCTTCTACCATATTTTTAATCTTCGTTTTTATATATAATTATACCAGTCTCTCTCCGAGAAAAAAACATCTCATAAAATGTTTATTTTGACTCTCAACCAAAATACTCTGTGAAAAAATATGCCAAGTTCGAAAAAGTAGTGAAATCTAGTGTGTAGCCAAGTTAAATTCGCCAGTTGAGAGAACTACCTATTTTCTCTTAATTATTCTTGGCGAATTTAACTTGGCTACACACTAGATTTCACTACTTTTTCGAACTTGGCCTATTTTTTTACAGAATATTTTGGTCGTGATTTCTCTTCTTTTTGTAAGCTATGAGGAAGCCCGTTGGTCCAAAATGCTAGAATTTTTATTTTTGACCCCCTCCCCCCATTTTGGGTTGTTTGTTTTTGCATTTATAGCCTTCTGGGGGCCTACAGAATATGTATACAAAATTTGGTTGAGTTTGGTTCAACGGGCTAGAATCTTCATTTTTGACCCCCCCCCCCCATTTTGAAGGAGTTGAAAGATGAAGTTTGTATTTCTGGAATTTTTCCTTTATTTGTGTCCCAAGCTCTAGTAGCAGGCGAAATTTCATGATTTTGGAATGATTGGAAGTACCCTATAGGTTTTGATGACCTGTCAGGGAGTGCCAAAATTAGCCATTTTCTCAGATCCATATCTCAGAATCTTTTTAAGCTATATTATTGAAATTTGGTACTCTCCTCAAGATGGATTACATAATTACATGTGTATAATTTCAGCTCTCTATCTCTGCTTTGATATATTTATTAATGTATTCTAAAATTTGACTCCTAGATAACAAATTATCTAGGCATGCTGGAATGATTGGAAGTACCCTATAGGTTTTGATGACCTGTCAGAGAGTGAGTGAGTGACAAAATTACCTATTTTCTCAAGTCCATATCTCAGAATCTATTTATGCTATATTATTGAAATTTGGTACTCTCCTCAAGATCATCATTGAGTATACAGTCCTAAGACTGGTTTGATGCAACAATCCGTCTCCACTCGACTCTGTCCCCCGCCAGCTGTTTGACCTCTCTAAATGTCTGGCATCCCATATCCCCAATTATTTGGTTGAAATATTCTAATCTGGGTCTTCCCCTTCCCCTTTTCTTTCCCACCTCCCCCTCCAAGATATCCCTAAGCAGTCCCCCATGTCTCAGTGTGTGCCCCATCATCTGACCTCTTCTCTTCTTCAGACTCTTCCACAAGGTTCTTCTTTCTCCGATTCTTCCAAGAACTTCTTCATTTGTAATTTTATCCATCCATTTGATATTCATCATTCTTCTGTAGCACCACATTTCGAAAGCCTCTAATCTCTTTCTCTCCGCTTTTATAATTGTCCAGGTTTCACACCCGTACAAGATGGATTACATAATTACATATGTATAATTTCAGCTCTATATCTCAAATGAATTCCGAGCTGAAGAGGCGTCGAATTTGTTTCGAAATGGTTCGTGTAAATAGCGTACAGCGTGTACGGCCAAGTTAATTCTAGAAATTGGCCTGTGCACGCTGTGCGCTTTGATTTATTTATTATTGTACTCTAAAATTTGACTCCTAGATAACAAATTAGCTAGGCACATAGCGTGCGAGGCCTGTAGTCAGGGGTGAACCCAGGGATTGCCCAAAAAAAAAAAATAATAAAAAATAATTTCAGGGGTTGGATCGACTGAGCTTTTATGATAAAGAGCAATCCATAGATGACTCTTGCATCAAGTTGATATATCTTTTAAGAACTTTCTTCTTCTTTTTCTATCTATCTGGTTTCTGAATTCGGCTTTACCCATGGATACTTCTCAATGAAGGTCCAGTTAAGCATATCAAGTATAGTATTTTACAGTTTATTAAAATAAAATTGGAAGCAAATATTTTATTTTTGTTTCATATGTAATTCAATTTCGAGATATAGGATTTAATTAATTCGAATCATAATGATTAAAATAAATATTTTTAGAATGAAATATGAATTACAGTCTATTAATATTTGCCTTTAGAATCCAATCCATTATTTCAAATGGCTAAAATAAATAATGGAATATTAAATAAATTATAGGAAGCGTTATGAATCTTGCTCAAAAAGCATAAATCAAATAAAATCTCCGTTATATAATATTTACTCTAATTAGTTTTTAGTTTGGAGACTGGACCAGAGTCAAAACCAATTTCAAATCTTTAATATAAAAATTACCTCTCTGATATGCAATGTAAAAATATTTCTCTAATATTTATGATGTCCTTTAAAGTTAAATTCATTTAATAATATTTTATACTGGGTTGATTTTTGAAATAATTTCCATCTTTTTTCAAAAAAAGACACCCAAAAAGATACTTAAATCTTTGTTTTCACTGTAAAATCCATGGGTCCTTCACTGAAAACTTTTTTAGTTTAGCAGGAATTTTCACTATTCCCTTTGAGTTGAAGGGAGTGAAAAATCTAGCTATAATACTTATATATGTTGCATGTCGGAGAGAGTTTTGTCTTAAGGGTTTGGCTACTGGCCCGGCAAGCTTAGTTAGCGCTTGGGTTCGATTCCTAAGGGGACGAACCTCTCTGATATGCAATGTAAAAATATTTCTCTAATATCTATGATGTCCTTTAAAGTTAAATTCATTTAATAATATTTTATACTGGGTTGATTTTTGAAATAATTTCCATCTTTTTTCAAAAAAAGACACCCAAAAAGATACTTAAATCTTTGTTTTCACTGTAAAATCCATGGGTCCGTCACTGAAAACTTTTTTCAGTTTAGCAGGAATTTTCACTATTCCCTTTGAGTTGAAGGGAGTGAAAAATCTAGCTATAATACTTATATATGTTGCATGTCGGAGAGAGATTTGTCTTAAGGGTTTGGCTACTGGCCCGTCAATCTTAGTTAGCGCTTGGGTTCGATTCCTAAGGGGACGAACCTCTCTGATATGCAATGTAAAAATATTTCTCTAATATCTATGATGTCCTTTAAAGTTAAATTCATTTAATAAAAATTATTATTTACTTATTTGTCTATATCTTTTTGTTTTGTATATAAAGAAATCTTTCTAAAAAATTCCCAACGATGCAAAAACTTTCTCTGTCGGAAAATTGAAAGATTAATTAGCAAAAAAACTTGGTTTTATTTTAAAAAACTATTTTATAAATCAAAATAAAATTTCAGACGACAAAACTAAAGCACCGAAACTCTGTAAGTTGTTCGAAAGTTTTCTTTCAGACCGTAGTATTAAGGTTGTCATCGATGGAATATCATCTTCCTCCTTCCACACAAAAGCTGGAGTTCTTCAGGGATCGGTTATCTCCCCTACGCTTTTTCTTATCTATATATCAACGACCTTCTAAAATTGCCCTCTAATCCGGTACATTGCTACGCAGATGACAGCACCTTACATAACGCCTCTGTATTGCATAAAAACCGTACAGACATTGCATTCTCAATTAATTTAGACTTATGAAAACTTAAAAACTGGGAATCCCAAAATTTAGTTAACTTCAATGCAGTGAAAACTCAGTGTTGCCTTATTTCTAGACGCGTCGACAGAAACCTCCCAAACATATCATTCGACTCAAACTCACTAGAATTCAGGGATAAAATTTCAATGCTAGCTGTAAATCTAGGGTCTGACCTTTCATGGAATGACCATATCTCAGGCCCGGTTGTATGTCGCAAGTAAATGCTTTACCACTAACCAAGGTAGATGGTAAATGAAGCCACTGGGATGGCCAATCAGATGAAAGGTACATTCAGTGGCTGTCATCTGATTGGCCATCCCAGTGGCTCCATTTACCATCTACCTTGGTTAGTGATAAAAAGCATTTACTTTGCGACATACAACCGGGCCTCAACCACTGCTAAAGCTGCAGCGCGCAAGCTTGGTCTCCTATTTAGATCTAGACGCTGTTATACTCCCAGTCAACTTCTTATACTGTATAAGGCTCAAATTCGTCCCTGTCTCGAATATGGCTCTCATCTGTGGAGGGGTGCCTCCAAGCATTCTCTTGCTACACTGGATGCGATTCAGAAGCGAGCAATTAAACTAATAGGAGACCCGGCTCTAACCAATTCACTCGACTCCCTGGCTCTCCGAAGAACCGTTTCTGCCCTTTCCCTGTACTACAGATACTATCACGGTGTCTGTTCAGTCGAGCTGAAATCAATTAACCCCCCTAAAGCCCTCTTTACGAGAAACACGCGGTTTTCGAACGCTCAGCACCCCTTCGCTGTCAAATTGGATAAAAGTCGAACAAGCGCTTTCGCCAACTCTTTAATCTCTATGACCTCCAGAGACTGGAACTCGCTCCCTGCCACCATCTTTCCCGCGACTTATAACCTTCAGCTATTTAAGACCCGTATCCACAGATATCTTAGAACCCCGCCCAGCCCATAAAATTCTTTCTTCTTCTTTTCACGATGGAGGGGCCAACCCAGGCCTTTAGGGGTTGCACCTTTTTGGTGTAACTCCTTCTCTCATCATTTTCATAAAAAATAAATTGCTAAACTTTATCCAAATTCATTTGAAATATTAATATGTTTATTCCTTTATTATTAATCAGATATCACTTGCTATTTGCAGTTGACTTTAATTCAAAAATAATGATCGATTCTTATTTAAAAGTCGAGGAATAACCATTCCACATTCGATTTTTGACATTTCGGTTTTTATTGGTAACCATTGCTGAAGACATAGAGGAATCGACTTAAAATCAAAAATAGCGATCGATTCTCATCGAATACTTGAGGAATAACCTTATTGCATTCCATTTTTGATGTTTTGACTATTAATGGCAACCTCTACTGAAAACGTGGAAGAATCGACTTAAAATCAAAAATACTATATCCTTTTATGTTAAACAACTCAAGCTTGAGCTGTTTACCAAAAAAGAATTTAGTCTTTTTGATTTTAAGTCTATTCTTCCACGTTTTCATTAGAGGTTGCCATTAATAGTCAAAACATCAAAAATGGAATGCATTAAGGTTATTCTTCTAGTATTAAATAAGAATCAATCGTTATTTTTGATTTTAACCCGATTCCTCTATGTCTTCAGCAATGGTTACCAATAAAAACCGAAACGTCAAAAATCCAATATAGAATGGTTATTCCTCAAGTACTACATGAGAATCAATCGCTATTTTTGATTTTAACCCGAGTCCTCTTATGTTTTCAGCAATAGTTACCAATAAAAACCGAAACGTCAAAAACCCAATATAGAATGGTTATTCCTCAAGTACTAGATGAGAATCAATCACCATTTTTGATTTTAACCCGATTTCTCTGTCTTCAGCAATGGTTACCAATAAAAACCGAAACGTCAAAAATCCAATATAAAATGGTTATTCCTCAAGTACTAGATTAAAATCAATAGTTATTTTTGATTTTAACTCGATTCCTCTATGTCTTCAGCAAAGGTAACTGATAATAAAACAACGCAGTTGCTATGGTTACTTATAAAATTTCCTCCCAAGTTTTTAGCATTTCACAGAGAGAAGCCTATCCATTCTTACTTAAGCAAGGTTAAATGAGCTAACGATCCAATGAATAAATTTTAAAGAATTTAAAATATAAAAATTAAAAAAAGTACTATCTTACTCTTGAGTAAAGTACTTTAAAATATAATTTCACTAAAAACTTTATTTAACCTTTTTTGTGGTCCCCAAGGTACTTAATTAGGATAATAAATTTCATCAAAATTGGTTAAGTCATTTTCAAAATATTTAGAAAAAACTAAAAAAGTACTGAAATAAAGTACTAATGTGGGCCGATGTGTACCAAAAACTAATCAGCGCTTCATTTTGTTAAACTAATGGTAGGTTTTCAATTTCTTTTCAATCGGTGCAACGGTGTGGAAAAAATCGTGGGC
Source organism: Forficula auricularia (assembly GCA_024734495.1). Classification (NCBI taxonomy): domain Eukaryota; kingdom Metazoa; phylum Arthropoda; class Insecta; order Dermaptera; family Forficulidae; genus Forficula; species Forficula auricularia. Next base: position 19,897,226 of record JALMQS010000128.1, read on the forward strand.
CAAAAAAACGATAACATACATCCATACATCCATCCATCCATCCGCACGCACTAAATGAAAAAATCGCACTTTTTGGCCTCTTGACGAGACCCCATGTAATTTTTGGCAAAACCGTCACGTCCTAAAATTCGACCTAATTGAATACTACAATTTGTGACTTTAATTGAGACCATGGGTTCCGTAGTTTTTTCCTGAGGACCCTTTGAAGTCGCGCTTTGCCGCCAGACCGATTACAATACTTTCCCCATGCTTCGCATTGGATAAAGTAAAAGCTAAATTCAATATATACACTATGAATAATATTCAAAAACTCATTTTTTTAGTCACTCTAAACGAAAAAAATCAATTTTTCTTAATAATAATAATAATAATAGCAAAGATCAAAAAAATTCAATTTTGAGTAAGTAAGTAAGAGTTGAATGAGTGGGAGGATTCGGGGAGAGGAAGGCAATGCTTTAACATATATGTATATATATATATATATATATGTGTTAAAGCATTGCATGTTAAATTAAAAAATATTGTATAAAAATAATAATACTTTTTTTAAATTATTTATTTTATTAAAAATTAAAAAAAATAATTGACATTTTGTCGCTGTTATATCAAAATGTCGTAAGTAGGTATGTCAAAATTAACAAAAAAAAATTTAAATAGGACATTTTGATATAACACCGACGATTTGAAGAATAACTTTTAGTTTCATTTCAATTATTTACTAATGTTTAACCCTAAACTTTAATTTATGAAGAAAAGAAAAAGACTAAAAGACAATTAACAATGGAGTGATACTTTAAGTTGTTCGTCCATAATATATATATATTTATTTAAAATCTCGATTTCATTGATTTAACCGAAAACTTTTTAAAAAATTTTATTGCCTTATTCGAGGCTTTTATTCTGCATTTAATTTCTGGCATGGATTCGTTCTGTTCTGCTTCAATAAGATTATCTTTATCTAATGGTTCATGAGACAAATAATTGACAATCGAACAATAATTTAATCTTTCAGCCACATCCAATGGAGTTTCATTTTTATTATTATATATCTTTTTATCAGCTCCTCTTTCAATTAAAACTTTAACAAGATCTAAATTATTTGTCCCAACTGCCCATTGAAGGGAAGTATTATTCTGACCATTTGGATGATTTATATTTGCTCCCTTGTCCAATAATAAATTGACTACCGAAAGATGGCCATTATGACTAGCGAACAATAAAGGAGTAGTTTTATTAAAAGAGAGTGCATCTACGTATGCTCCTTTTGATAATAAATATTCCACAATTTCCGAATGACCATTGTAAGAGGCATAATGCAAAGGACGAAAATCTAAAGTTTTTTTATCTTCTTTCTCTAAATTTGAGGGATCTTGAGCTAGGTAGAACTTGACGGCTGAGAGGGATCCTTTCTCTGCTGCTTCGAAGATATCATGAATATTATCCAATGGTCCAACTTTTATTTGATGCTCGAATTTTTTCAACTAAAATTAAATAAATAAAAATTATAATTGTATATCAAATAATAAATAAAGAGAGGATTGCAAATAAAATTATTTCAATAATAATAATTCCAACGTTTCGATATTATTAGTTCATAATTCTATAAAATGAACATTTGACGTTTCTGTTCCTACACGGGGGATGGAAGTGGAGCAAGAAATCAGGACGCCAAAGCTTCAAGAATACATTTTATTTAAAGAATAAGACTAAGTGTTTGGCTATATTTTATTTATCTAGGTTCAGGGCAGTTCATCAAGACTAATTCTCACATCCATGTCCTCATGATGTCGATCCAATATTGTATCTCTAAAGAATATCTACTTGTCAGGCTTATACTTGGCAAATTTGAATAGCTGAGGATAGATAAATAACTGGCCTCAAACTTGGCACACTTTTAGAGAACTTGGCTTATTTTTCCAAATTGATGTATTTTCTGAAATGTTTAACTCCGACTATCAACGCAACTAGCCCAGAAACGGACGTCTCTCTTAATTTCCTTGAGAAAATGATAATAAATCAATTGAAACGTTCCCATTATTTTTGAAATAAATATTTTTTATTTGTTCAAAATTCTGACTTTTGAAATAAAAAATATAAATGAATGACCATTTCATATTTAATAAGCTGACGTGTTCTGACGTGGCCATCCACTTGACTTTACCATACAACCTGGCCCCTCACTTATATGTATTTAATATTTAATTAAATTATTTATAATCATGTAGGGGAGGAGGGTTAGTTTTTGCATTTTTAGATTTCTTGGGTCCCACTGATTATGTATACAAAATTTGGTTTAGTTTGCTCAAATGTCCTAGATTTTTAATTTTTGACCCTACACCCCTTTATTTTGGGCGGTCAGTTTTTGCATTTTTACACTTCTGGGAATCCACTGATTATATATACAAAATTTGGTTAAGTTTGCTCAAACGGCATAGATTTTTAAATTTTAACCCCCCCCCCCCATTTTGGAAGGTTAGTTTTTCCATTTTTAGTCTTCTGTGGTCCCACTGATTATGTATACAAAATTTGGTTGAGTTTGGTCAAATGGCCTAGATATTAATTTTTTGACCCAGCACCCCCCACCCCCATTTTGGACGGTTAGTTTTTCCATTTTTAGACTTCTGGGGTCCCACTGATTATGTATACAAAATTTGGTTGAGTTTGGTCAAATGGCCTAGATTTTTAATTTTTAACCCCCTCCACCCCTCTTAATTTTGGGTCGATATGCACCAAAATCTAATCAGCTTTTAATCTCAATGGACCAAAACTACGTGTGAAATTTGGTTTCGATATTCAAACTAGTTTTTGAGCTAGCTCGTCCACAAAATTTGGTAACGCACAGACTAACAGACATTTTGACAAAAAAATTATTATCTCGAAAAATATAATTTTTCGATGTTCACTTATTACAGGCTTTTTTGTAGAGCGAAATGCGATGGTTTCGCTCAATTTTTTTAATCGAAATAGTTTAAGTGGTTTTTGAGATATTTCGAAAAAAAAAGAAGGAAAAAAACCACTTTTTTCATGCACGAATACAATACTTGACCATACCCTGTATGGTAAAGTAATAAATGAATAATCATTATAAAATAAATAAATTCACTCACATTTTCGTTCAATATCGCAATTTTATTCTCAATCGCTTTAATATGAATTTTCTCGAATTTATAATTTTCAGTAATCTGTAAATAGACAAATAAATAAATTAATAATTTAAACAAATTATTTCTAATAATTAACTCGACTTACATTTGTGTTAAATAGTTCAACTTTTTTTTCTAGGGATTTGTATGAATTATTATTATTTTCAACCGACTAAAAGAATAAACCAAGAAATAATTAAATAAAAATTATAGAATAAATTAACAATCCAATAAATAAATAAACTTACACATTTCAACATAGATTTCATTTCATTTCTGATTAAATTATGTTCCTCCATCATCTAAAAATAAATGAATAAACATTACAAATGGGGATAATGTCTCCTCCCCTCAACCGTCAATGCTATAATAATTTAAAAAAAATACTAATTCTTAGTAATCTTGACTCAGTTAAAGAGGAGTAATAATTAAAAAAACACTTTAAGCCGAAGTTAAGAATCAGTTTGAGAGTCTATAGCCATGTTTTTGATTCTAATCAAAATTCCGATGCTTGAAATATGGCTAGAGAAATTTGTTAATATTTCCAAATTTTAAATCGAGCAGCTAAGTTAGGCGCTTAGTTAAAAGTACCTGGAGGCACCGAGCAATCCTCGGTAACTTTTTCCTTCAGTTAAAAGCTTTATTTTAATATTATTTTTAATTTAAAATTCTGATAAAAATGTCGATTTTTATTTAAGAGCCGTTTTCAAATTAAAAAAAATACAAAATATATATAGTATTCGCCCACTGTATCCCCCCCACCTCCTGCACCTGTTTTGATTCCACCACATGATTCATTTTTATTCATCCAATTGTTAATAAATAAAACCTATCAAAATGTGTTATTTTTTCTGAAAATTGAGACCTGGTTATGCAAAAGATATTTTTAAATAAATTCTTGATTATTTTTTATTCTATTAAATCAGTGTTTCTCAAAGTGTGTTCCGCGGAACCCTGGGATTCCATGAAAACTTGCCAAGGGTTCCGCAAAAAAAATTCACGGAAGTTGAAAAAATTCTAGCGTTCAAAGAGAAGGTGCAGTTTTGGATTATTTGTGTGAATCGCAGAGATCTCGAGTGTTTTCCAGCTATGAAGGACATTTTGGAAGAAGAGAGTTGAGATAGTAATTAATTAATAGTTAATTAAAATATTGTTGTTATTCCTAATGTTTATTTATAATTATTTAGTTGTTTATAAATATTATCTATTTATCATTTATGTAGAATTATGCTTAATAAAGCCTAATTTATCGTTATTAATCTTGTTCAATTTATAGATCTAAATACCAGTCAAAATACCAAAATCGCTCATCACTTGGAATGTCTAAATAAATCAATCGAACAATATTTCACTGATGATAATTAAAAAAAACTGGAAAATAATTCCTGTGTGAAAAATCCTTTTGTTGTTAGTGAAAAGCTAGCCTCCTTTTTTACACCAGGATTATGAAAATTTTATCGAAAGGACTTCAGATTCTTCACTGCAGAGAGCCTATAAAATGATGGCTTTGGCAAAATTTTGGTGTAGTTTTATTCACAGCTGACCCAGAAAGCTATTTTAATTCTCTTTTACAATTTGCTACAACTGATTGCTGAATTTTTAATTTACTTATTAACATAAAAATAAGAAGCGCAATAAGCTGGATACAGAGTCGGATATGAGATTACAACTTTCATCAATAAGACCTGATATATAACTATTTCTGTAAACACAAAAAACAGTATCATTCAACGCATTGATGGCAATACCTATGAAAAGTTGATGTATTCGAAAATGTTTTTTTTCTTTTGCTTACGGAAGTTTTGATTTAGTTACTGTTTAATATAGTATAATATATATAGTGGGTGATTGTAAAAATAAAAAAATATAAGACAATAAAAGTGGTTTTTCTTAGCTAATTCAATCCATATAACTATATCTCAAATTAAAAAAAAAATGTTCCCATAACAACGCTTTAACGCACATCACAAGATTATCGGGTTCCACGCTTACCTTACAAACAGAAAAGGGTTCCACGTTCGAAAAAGTTTGAGAAACACTGTATTAAATAAATTAGGTTCTTTATGAAATCAATTATAAAACGTTTGTTAATAATTGTAACGTTTAATCACAATAGTTCTTCAAGGCCTTTGATAAAAATGAATTAAGCCAAACCATTGTCTGCCTGGGTACAAAAATAAAAGAGTAACCTTTTTTAAAACCCTAAGAATGGTATTTGTCTACCTGAGAATAATTAATTTGTTTACGAAAAAAACCATCGAAAACAATTTTGTCGAAGATGAGACCGCGACAGATCGGATTGTCACCCCAAAAACCCCCTAACCCGTGAATTTCATCAAAATCGGTAGAGCCGTTTTCAAAATAGAACTAAGATACAAATATATATATATATATATATATATATATATATATATATATATATATATATATATATACATATAAAAAATTTTTGCTCGTTTAATAAGAGTAGAGTACCTGGAGGCACCGAGCGATGCTCAGTAACTTCTTCCTTCAGTTAAACGCTTTATTTTAATATTATTTTTAATTTATAATTCTGATAAAAATGTCGAATTTATTTGAGAGCCGTTTTCAAATTAAAAAAAATACAAAAATATATAATATTTGCCCACTGTACCCCACTTCCACTAGACCCCACTTCCGAAACCTCGACCCTACCCCCGAATCACCAACCACTGCACCACACCTCCTGCACCTGTTTTGATTCAACCATATGATTCATTTTTATTCATCCAATCTATATATATAAAATTAAGGTTTTGTCTGTACATTGCTCCAAATCACGCCAAATTTTGGTTGCACACGTTTCAAGCAAAGTTATGAACGAAAACACCCTCAACAAAATTCCTGTCTGTCCGTATGTATGTCTGTCTGTTTCAGTGGCTTCCGCGAAAAGTTGCTCACGATTCACATCAAAACGGCTGAAGGGATTATTATGAAATTTCATAATTCTATCAGATGTCTTCTAACTTACGTTTTTAGCTATATAACGTTTTGATATTTTGACCCCAAAAGGGGTTTTGGGGGGGGGGGGGCGCACGAATGAAAATTATCAAATAACTCCTAAACTATTAACCCTACGGCAAATTTTATAATAAACAAAGTTGTAGAGGATGTGATTTCTGACAACTTTTGTTTAAAAAAATTTCCCAAAAAACCACCCAAAAAGGGGGGAGGGTGAAAAAATGTAAATTCTTGCCCTTGGAGCAAACTCAACCAAATTTTGTTTACATAAACTCTGGGCCTCTAGAGAGCTAGAAATGCAAAAACTAACCACCCAAAATGGGGGGGGGGTCAAAATATGAAAATTCTTTCTCTTGGGCCAAACTCAACCAAATTTTGTATACATAATTTGTGGTTCACTAGAAGGCTAGAAATGCAAAAACTGGGGGCGGAGGGTAGGTGCGGGGGTGGGGAGAGGAGTAAGGCGGAGTATGGTGGGGTTGCAGGGGATGGTGCGGGGTGGAGTCCAGGGGGCTAGGCGGGGGTGTGGTGCGCAGGGTTGGAGGGCACGGGGTGGGGTCCAGGGTGGATGGGGTGCCGGGGCCGAGGTGGGTGGGGTGCGGGTGGTGGTGTGGAGGCGGAGGTTGGGAACGGGTGAATGGTGCGTGGGTGGGGGTGCTGGAAGGGTAAGGGGGTTAGGGTGCGGAATGGAGTGTTGGGGTGGTGGCGTGGAGACGGGGGTTGGGCATGGTGCGGGGTGTGGGGGTGCTGGGTGGGTATCGGGGTGTGTGGTGGGTGAGGGTGGGGTTCGAGGGCTGGTGGTCCAGGGGGCGTGCCCCTTGGCTAGTAAGAGGGCCGCCGAAGGCGGGCCTTGCAGCTAGTTGTTAATAAATAAAACCTATCAAAATGTGTTGTTTTTTCAGAAAATTGAGACCTGCTTATGCGAAATATATTTTTAAATAAATTCTTGATTATTTTTTATTCTCTTAAATAAATAAAGTTCTTTATAAAAACAATTATAAAACGTTTATTAATATTTCTAACGTTTAGGAGAACAAAATATGTTAAAATCCACAATCACAATACTTCTTCAAGGCCTTTGAGAATAAAGGATTAAATTGAAAAGTTTTTGTTTTGCCGAGAGTAGCAGAGTTGTTGATTCACAAAGAGAAACAAAGAGGTTGTCCTCCGCTTGATGCAAATAAACATACACACATATATATCGAGATGATATATCTGTATATATATTATTTATTTGTTTGAGACTATAGTTTCGAAGACTTGGTCTTCATCATCAGTCTTTTTTTAATTATAAATGTTTTTCATGGAGTCAATATCGTATGGATATTGAAAATTTGGTTTTCCTTCTTCACTGTGGTGGTCAGCTTAGAGTTCTATGAAAAACATTTATAATTAAAAAAAGACTGATGATGAGACCAAGTCTTCGAAACTATTGTCTCAAACAAATAAATAATATATATACAGATATATCATCTCGATATATATGTGTTTATGTTTGTTTGCATCAAGCGGAGGACAACCTCTTTGTTTCTCTTTGTGAATAAAGTATTAACCTAACCCATTGTCTGTCTGGGTTCAAAAGTAAACAAAAGAGAAACCTTTTTTAAACTCCAAGATTGGGATTTGTCTACCTGAGAATAATTAATTTGATTACGAAAAAAACCCATCAAAAACAATTTTGTCGAAGATGAGACCGTGGCAGATCGAATTGCCAACCCAAAAAACGCCTAACCCGTGAATTCCATCAAAATCGGTAGAGTCGTTTTCAAAATAGAACCAAGATACAAATATATATATATATATATATATATATATATATATATACATATTTTTGCTCGTTTAATAAGATAGATAGATAGATAGATAGAGAATGAAATTGCGTCTTCTGATTGAATATATAGAAATTGAAAAATAAAATAGTAGAGAGCCTATATCTTGCTTAATTTAACCTTACGCTGATGTTTTGGATCTTCATATGTAACTTTTTTCAGGAAGGTGATTAGTTAGTGAAATTGGGCTAAAATGTAATTTAGGGCAGATGTGAAATGCTTAAGCCGTCTACGAAATTTTCACTGATAGAACTTTTCACACATTAGATTATATTATTAAAAAAACTATTGATAACGAACATGGCGATTGGCGACGTTACGGCACCTAATCTAATTTTTATTCAAATTTTCATCATTCATTTGGAACATATTTCCACCTTTTTCCAAGGTAACGAAGAAGTTATAATTTTTTTTTATAGCCGAATTAAATTATGAAATTTTTTTGTAAATATTTGTTAACTAGGTAGCCTCTGCCCTGAAGAAGGATACTGTTGAGAGTCCGATTTGCATTAACAGAGTGAGCTCGAATATTAAAAGGGCTAGAAATAGTATAGGAGAGTTCTAAAAAATTAAAATTATTCGTTATATTCAAAAAAATAATCAAATATATCTTTTTTATATTTAAATTTAAATTAAATTTTAACAATCATTGTTTATAATAATAAAAAATTAATAAGTACTTACATTTTTATTAATAAAGTCAATTTTCTCATTGATTCCATTGAAAAATTTGCTCCCTTTCTTCTTGTTCCACTATTATTCTCTTCAAATAAATAAATAATTGATTAAGAATTAATAAATAAATTATTATTATAATTATAATAAATAATAAAACATACCTTTAACCATTTGATTAATACTTCATTTTTCAGCTTTGACTATGGCACAATCTCTTTCCGCTAATACCTTTTCTGTATAATATTTAAGTAAAGTTTCTTCAAGATTTAAACTCATTTTTAATTAATAGAGTTTGAAAATCAGTAAAGATTTTAATTTTAAATATAAGAACAATTCTTTTGGTATCTTTTATCTATGGGAAAAATGAATCAAAAGCTTGTAACAGTTTGAAAAAACATTATAGATTTTAATTTTAAATATAAGAATAATTCCTTAATTCCTTAAGGCTTAAAGATTAAATAAGATTTTATAAAGATTGAAAGTAATGGCAACCTACCAAGAGTATAATTGCCAAGTGACCTCTCCAAATTAGCCGTTCGGAACCGGCGTTAAAAAGTAGGTCCCGTATATCTGTGTAAAACAACTAAACACACTCAGCACAGGTATATGTGGAGAGGCGCCGACACCCGTTTCGGGTATGGCACTCGAAGAAGAAGAAAGATGGATTCTCAGTTTAGTGTTACCAACACTATAATTTTTCCCCTAAGAGAGTGGCGTCAACACCCGCTAAATTCAAACAAAACCCTCTAAAAATTGTTTTTAATATTGAATATCATTCAATAAATAATTAAATTTATCCGATAGTAAACTAGTAATCACTATAAGCTGATTACTTGTTAGATGCTATGGTGTGAAATACAGCACCATATGTCAGGATTATCATCATAATACGATAGCAAAAATTTAAATATGTAATTAAATTTATTTTGTCTTTCAAAACCTTAAACCTTAATTTTAGATGCTAATGTCCCTTTTTTATTAATTCAGCTAAACTATCCTAATAATTTTTATGAAATTTTGCAGAAAGGTAACTTGGATTCTGTAAACCAATATAGGTTATAGAAAATACCCTTTCATAATAAATTTAATATTAAAAACTCAAAATAAACTTATAATTGATATTTTATTCAAAATGGACAACTTTCAGATAGAAACTCATAGAGGGCGGGATCTACAAAGGTGGGATTTTTAAATAAGTCAAACTAACTAATTTCACGTTGTTATACATCCCAATATAATTTCAAGATCTCAGAATAAGTCGATGAAGCCCATAAAAATCAGATTTGCTTCTACTGTAGAATCTCCTAAACTCGGCCTAATGTGGACCGAAGGGTGGCCAAGTTTGTGAAAATGCCGGCTTATCGGAATAATAAATACGAGTGTTTCGTCAGAAAATAAAGTACTGTACTTGTATGTATTGTTTGCTTGAGAATACAGCTGCCCAAATAGCATTAAACAAAGGAAAAGTAAGTACTTTATGAAGGCATAAAGCCTTTACTACATGAAAATAGAAATTAATGAATACACAATGTACAATAATTTACCTGATAAGACAGACCTCAGAAAAATACTTTATGAAGGCATAAAGCTGTCTATAGTGAAAATTAACTATCCAACTTTGCAAAAACTGGCTTCTTTTTTTTTTAAGAAATGCTTAATGTACTGTTGTTGAGGAAGACTTCTGCGTTTTGCTGCTTCATCACGAAGACGACGAATGAACAATATAGTAAGTCCATTACGGACGCATCTTGTTTTTCAAAATACTAATCTCTGTTTTTTCACCCTGCCGGGGTGTGAGCGAGTTATCCGGAATGCCGGTTTGAGTGTCGAGTTTTCAGGACTCTACTGTATCGGCAAATTTTTTTTTTTTAATTTCACTATTTCCCCTAATTTTTAATTCAAATAAAACATGGAGTATTTATTTAGGAACATTCTAAGATCTATGATATTATTGTGACAGCTTATTCCATAAATAATTTTGAATTTAAATACTAGAAATTACTTTACCTATTTTTGGCGAATCTCCAACAGCTATAGTGCAAATCGAGGGGTGAACCACGATTGGAATTAGGTGTACACTTCTTTGGAATTATGTGTGTACACGATATTAGGTCGCGGTTCACCCCTAGGTGCAAATGGCCGATATTAAATTTAATATTTATTTGCTTCATACTTGAAAGGAAATGTGCTTGCAATATCGAATTCTCAGAAAACAAAGCCCGAGGTGGAAAATATATTTATTAAATGAAAAGAGGAAGAAGTCGAGCATGAAACAAATTTAATATGTACTGCGGTTTGTTATTAGCTAAATGTCGATTATCTATTGAACCGGTTGAAGAAATGAACTAATTTTAATATGGCTACTGAATCATTCAATAAGCATCAATATTGGCTTTTGAAATATTGAATTTTAATATTAGAGTACTAATATTACAAAAGTTGAAAGAGAAATAAATTAAATTGAGGTCAACAAATGAATTTTTTTAAATGGATTAAATTACAGTTTTTTGTCTATAATTTTACTTGTTACTTTACTATTTGTATAATATCTACTTAAATCTAAAATCTAAATTTCTACTTTTCTTAGATTTAAAAAACTAATATTGCTGTAAGAACATGAGTTTAATTATTTTTATTTAAATAAAATGATTTATAATTTATGTTCAGAAACAAGAATCTCGAAATTTAGAAAAAAGTCATGGGTTTTCAAAAATGAAAACACAGCTACTTTATTTAAACAAATCTAATTAAAAACCCACCCTGTGCTTGAAGTAAATATGGACCATTTGTTTTGAAAGTCGCAAGTTTATTTTTTGTTGTTTCGAGAAAATTAAAGGTTCAATAAATAATCAATCGCTATACAATTTCTTTTATTGGCCTTTTTTAAATTCAACAAAGAATTGGCATTTTTTAAGATATTAAATATTAACTATTTATAAATAAAAAGTTTACACTACATTAATCACAAATTATGTGATATCCTATTTTAAAAAAATGGACTTGCACCACTTTTAAAATAAACGGTCCATATAATAATATATCATATAACGTTCACTCTTTCAATACACGCATCCACGAATACCTTCAACTCCGACCCAATCCCTAAATCTCTCTTATTTCCAAGATAAGAGGGTCCATCGTGGATTACAGAGGTTGAACCCTTTCGATGCAACTTCTTCTTGTATCATTATCATTATAAAAAAAAGTATAATATGTTAATTTGCTTAAAGTAGAGGGTTGGTTTTTATTCCCTCAAAATAGAAAAATTATTAAAATCATAAATACATACTAGTATAAATATGTACTTGAGAAGGGAGTGTTTACTCAATGGTCAATTATGTCATTTTAATTTTGTAAAGATAAATTCTGTTTAAATAAGCTGACGTGTTCTGATTTAGCCATCCACTTGACTTTACCATACAACCTGGCCTCTCACTTATATTTAATATTTAATAAAATTATTTATAATCATGTAGGGAAGGAGGGTTAGGTTTGCATTTTTAGACTCCTGGGGGTCCATTGATTATGAATACAAAATTTGGTTGAGTTTGGTACAAGAGCTTATATTTTAATTTTTTGACCCCCCCCCCATTTTGGGCGGTTATTTTTTGCATTTTTAGACTTCTGGGGTCCCAGTGATTATGTATACAACATTTGGTTGAGTTTGCTCAAATGGCCTAGATTATTAATTTTTAACCCCCCCCCCCCTCCACCCCCTTAATTTTGTGTCGATATGCACCAAAATCTAATCAGCTCTTAAGCTCAATGGACCAAAACTACGTGTGAAATTTGGTTTCGATATTCACACTAGTTTTTGAGTTAGCTCGTTCACAAAAATTTGGTAACGCACAGACTTACGGACAACCAGACAGACAGACTAACTAACTTAATTGAAAAGTTTTTGTTTTGCCGAGAGTAGCAGAGTTGTTGATTCACAAAGAGAAACAAAGAGGTTGTCCTCTGCTTGATGCAAATAAACATACACACATATATATATAGAGTTCCTAGCCCTCCAGCAGTGACGAAAGAACACCAAGTTTTCAATATCCATATGATATTGACTCCATGAAAAACATTTAAAATTGAAGAAAGACTGATGATGAAGACCAAGTCTTCGAAACTATAGTCTCAAACAAATAAATAATATATATACAGATATATCATCTCGATATATGTGTGTGTATGTTATTATGTTATTTATTTGCATCAAGCAGAGGACAGCCTCTTTGTTTCTCTTTGTGAGACTAACTAACTAACAGACATTTTGACAAAACAATTATTATCTCGAAAAATATAATTTTTTCGATGTTGACTTATTAGGGCTTTTTTGTAGAGCAAAATGACATGATTTTGCTCAATTTTTTTAATCAAAATAGTTTCAGCGGTTTTTGAGATATTTCGAAAAAAAATCACATTTTTCATGCACGATTACAATACTTGACCAAACCCTGTATGGTAAAGTAAAAAATCAAGTAGAGGACTCCGTCATTTATTTCTTAATAAATATCAACTCTTTCACTAGAGATTATCATTTTCTAAATCCAAATTAAACTCGAGTGCAAAAAAAAAAGTAATCCAGGCTATTGGCTGCCCTTTGAAGTGAACCTATCTGACATATGTATCATTAAGAAGAACAGTGAATAGGACTAAATTTTTTTTCAAATTTAAATTTATTCTTGAAATAAATGTTTAATCAGCCAATATTGTTAAAATCACTTAAAATGGATTGTAGTATAAAATAAATTGATTGTGTTCAAATGGTTGATTTAAAGTGGGCTAACCTGGGTGGGAAATAAGATCCAGTGCAAATAAATTCAATCAATTGAGTGTAATTCAATTGAGTTAAAAGCCTATGTCACCTCAACAGAAAAGCTCCTTTATTTAATAGACACTCTCCTTTCACTTTACCTTCTGGCTAACGCTTTATATGTTTAATGGAAAAAATGCATTAAAATTCCAAAAGGAAATATTAAAAAATTAAATACTTTTTTTTTAAATATGTATTATGTAAAATTAAAATGGAGAAATTACATGGAAAATATATGTTCATGCAGGTATTTAGTATAACATATTATATATAGGTAGAACCGAGGGTGAACCACGACCTAATATCGCGTACATCTACTTCCACTTCCAATTTCATTTCCAAGTAGAAGACAATAGATGAAGGCGCATTATCTAATGAATTCCGAAATAATTCTACATAATTCCAAACACGGTGTACACCTAATTCCAATCGAGGTTCACCCCTCGGGTAGAACCGATTCTTCCCTTTCTCTGTACTATAGATACTACAGTGAGTTGAAGTTGGTGGTGTTTCATAGTAAAGAAATGAATAATATAATTTGTATTAAAACGTTTAGTTTTTATATCTCGATATATTTCGGGTGATTAGCCCATTATGAGTTTCACAGAGAAGCCGTCACCTGAAATATATCGATATATAAAATCTAAATGTTTTAACTCAAATTATTTTATTCATTTCCTTACTGTGAAACACCTCCAACTCCAACTCATTATAATTTAAAAAATGTTTCACTATAAGCCAACATTGCGTTCCCTAACTACTACCATGGTGTCCTGATGAGTTAAAGTCAATAACTCCCTTCCCTCCAAAAAAGACTCAAGCAAGAAACATGCGTATTTTTAAACAATCGAGTCTCTCTTCGCTGTCAAATTGGCTAAGAATCGAATCAAGGTATTCGCCAATTCGTTTATCTTTATGACATCTAAAAATTGGAACTCGATTCCTGATACTATCTTTCCCACGACCTGCAACTTTCAGTTGTTCAAGACTATTAGTACCTTCGGCTCAGAGACCAGTCCCTAAAATTTCTTTGACTTCTTCTTTTAACTATGCAGGAATGAATCTAGGCCTAGAGGAATTACCTTCTCGGTGTAATTCTTTCTCTCCCAATTAACATAAAATAATAATAATAATAACTTCTCTATAGAACAGAGGTTCCCAAACTGTGCGTCCAGGGAGCCGTGGCCTCTTCCAAGTTGCGCCTCTAAGCTTCATAATTAATTGAAGCAAGACTGGCCTAACTAGACAAAAAACAAAATGAGAAGCTAAAAATGTATTTATTATTGATTTTTATCTCTTACGAATATTAGACATACTGTTACTTGGATGGATAGAAAAATTTTAATTGAAAAAAGGTCCCGTGGCTCGAAAATTTTTGGGAATTTGCTATCAGGGGCGTAGCCACGGGGAGGGGAGCCAGAACCCCCCCCCCCCAAGGGTAGGGCTCATTGGATGAGTAACGGCAACTACAAACCGTTTTTTATGGCAAACTAACAGTAATTAAGTATATATTTCATATGTTTAATCAAGAATTATGTTCTTTTTTAATTTCTTAAAGTACCTATTTGTTTTAATAAAAAAAGAATTCCCACTAAATATTTTGCTTTGTGGTTTGACCCCCCCCCCCTCCCCATGAAAATTTTCTGACTACGCCACTACCTGCTATAGATTATATTGCTAGCTTAGAAACCTAGACCACTTCCGATTTAGATAAATATATTAGATATTGTTTTCACAAATACGTTATGAATTATAGAGCAAACTGTCAAAATTCTATCTTAAAACATTTTCCCCAAATTATTAAAATTACAAATACTTGTACATCCAGCTTACTCTCCAGAATCGACTTAACTGGACTACTAGGTATTTTAATAATAAAACTTGAACAAGATGCGAGGTAGGTTTCACAAGAAAAGAAATAAAACAAAATTGAGTTTTGAATTTGATATATTTCGGGGGTGAGCCCATCATCAGGATCCAAAGAAAACTGATTATACATGGGAAAAATAATTTTACAAATAACAATTTTTTTTTAATTTTTTTGAAATGTATGTTATGAGGGGAAAGTAGGGTGAAGAGAAGTTATTCTAAGAATTAATATTTTCAACAGATGGAAAATTGAGTTATTAACCAGCTGAAGGGAAACTATACCTGCTATTATAAGAAGGAATGGGAAAGTACCTGAAAGGGTGCAACTGGAAAAGTAGCTGAGAGGGTAAAATTACCCTAATATATTCAATGTGCGAACAATAGAAGGAATGTTTTAGTTAATCTATTATAATATATAATCAATAATTGGATTTTTATGCACTTCTAATTGGTTATTCAGAATATTTGAATTATTTGAGAGGGCTATTTTAATTTCCGTAAATTCTAAGAGATCCAATTTAAGGCCTTTTCTTTCGAAATGAATGGGGATAGGTTTATTATTAGAGGTGGAATGATTCGATTCATGTAAGTGAATTGCGAAGGCTGAGGTCGAATATAAATTAATATTATCTGATCTATTGAGACGATTAAGAGCTCTTAGATGCTCAGAGTAACGAATTTTGAATGAGCAGCCTGTCTGCCCTATGTAAAAAGCATCACGATCGTGACAAGTTAATTTATACACTCCTGATTTGTGTAATTTATCAATTTTATCTATTTTATTGTTAACTAATTGGGAGCCCAAATTGTTGTTGTTTTATAAAGCAGGAGTGATTCCATATGATCTAAGAGTATACGCTAATGGAGATGTCGTGTGTTCTTTGGCTCCTGATGATGGGCTCACCCCCGAAATATATCGAATTCAAAACTCAATTTTGTTTTATTTCTTTTCTAGTGAAACCTAACTCGCATCTTGCTCAAGTTTTATTATTATACTAAAATGTTTCACCTATGTAGAACCAACACATAACTCCTTAAAAGTTACTAGTTATTTTTCAAGTTGAAAGATATCCTAATCGAGTAAGATATTTTTTTTTCAAAAGAGGGAGTTTTTCGAAGATAAATATATATCTTAAAATTATTTTGGTAACAAAAGAGCATTAGAACAACCCTGAAATAAGCGTATTCGAGTAGAAAGATGCTATATTTAACGAAAAAAAAGATTCAGGACTAAGTAAAGTTGAATTGGAAGTGGTCTAGATTAAATTTATATAATTAACACCCTTAGTATGTCTAAAAATACAAAATCGGATAGCCTTACTTTTATAGTAGTGTGGATATCTTAAAAACACTTGGCATATTTGAAATTTTTAGAAATTGATCTACCCTTTGATTCCATACCTTATTTCTTCTAGAAAGAGAAGATATGATGAGGTTTTTTTGAAACAAAAAAATAATAGTTATTAGGTTTTAATAAGAAAGGATAAATAATTGGTTTTAAAGGTTTGAGGAAGGTTAGGGTGTGGTTTGACTATGCAACACAAGGAATGTGAAATAAAATCGAAAAACGCAGATTTCCTTTGCATTATAAGAAGTTAAAGGGAATATTTTCGATAGGAAATGGAGAAAGATCATTCTGAAGGAAAAAAAAGGAATGGATTACTTAAAGAGTCGGAAGAAAAACGAAGAAAATTCAATATAAAATTGAGGAATGCGTGTAACTTGTTTTAAAAACTTATCATGTTCTCAGTAAATTGTTCAGTACAGTTATAGACTGTCTCTAGGGGTTACCCCCGCTAATAATAAACTTTTTTTAAATGAAAATGATGAGAGAAGGAGTTACACCAAAAAGGTGCATCCACCTTTGGGCCCTGCATCGTGAAAAGAAGAAGAGGGGATTTTATGGGCTGAATATAATAAAATATTCAAATTCTATTTCTTGAAACGCCTGTTTGTTTATGTCTATATCACATAAAAAAGTCATTCAAAAAATGTATTTTTTTTAACAATCAGTTTTGAACATTTGGGGCTTTCCGAGGGGTGAACCGCGACCTAATATCGTGTACACCTACTTCCACTTCCACTTTCATTTCCAAGTAGAAGACAATAGATGAAGGGCATTATTTAATGAATTCCAAAATAATTCCAAAGACTTGTAGACCTAATTCCAATCTCGGTTTACCCCTCGGGGCTTTCTCACACCATTATTTTAAAGTGAAATACATTTTAAATAATTTGGCCTAATTCTAGTTTAAGAGGTGTTAAAAGAGTCATCACACTCCATGATATCAAAATAAATTTTATTTTCAAAATTCTATCCTTTCCAAAATAATCAATCAATTAAAATTTTAATATAAGTATAGGACATTGCTTCTGTTCTCATTGATATTTGATTCGGAGAAAAGATCCCCCATGGTGTGCGACTTGGAGTTCTAGAGTCACACTGGATCACATCCTAAAATTGATTATCCCGTATATAGGACAAAATTCCAAATAGAAAACAAGACTAAACTAAATCTAGTATTTTTTTTTTGTTCAGGGAGAATGGAGTAAAATTTTTTTTTTTTGAAAAAGTTTCAAATAAACATTTTTCAAAATTTTTTTTATTTACTATCTTGACTACCTACTAGCTAGTAGGAAGTCAAGAAAATTTTGAAAATTTGTTCCGGTTTTTACATCGAATCCAACTTATTAATTTAATTTAACTTATATTTTATTTTTCTAGTCATGCCCTATCTATGGACAGTCTATCTGTGATAATATTTATTTTGTTGATTATTCTATTTATTATATATTTATTAGAAGCCCTTTTACAGATTCATTATTGTTATTGTTTTTCTTATATAGTTTGTCTCTCGTTGAACATTTCGATATAGTATATTTCATATATATCTATTAAAATATATTTTACAGCTTTATTATTGTTATTTATTTATTGTTAGTTATATCTACATTGTACATACCTATATAGTTATAATAAAAAAAAAATAGGGCTCATAATGATATAAAAGATTGGGTTAAATATATATAGGTATATATAAAACTGAAATGTATTCAGAAATTCTAGGGGCTAATGACCTTAGCCGTCGATGCTCCTTTAAACCCCCAATAATAATGATAATAATATAATTTTTGATTTCAACGAAAATAATTAGGTATCTAACTTGTAAATTTTAACTTCGGATCTTATTTAGTTTACGAGCAACATTGGTCTGACAATGGAAAAAACAAAAAAACATTGTAGACACACTAATAGGGTCCAGTTACACTTTTGAATGGAAACATAAAGTTTTTTTTTTGTTTTTAAAACTTTTTTCGTTTGCAGAGCCAAATTATAATAAAAAATTAGCAATATTTTTATGGTATATTAATTACTCGAATAAATCTGAATAAATTTAGGCCACAAAAGATTACCTTTTGTCGTAAGCGCTATATATGGATCATTGACGAAAATCACGATAAACCTGAGATCTCTTCGAGATAGAATAAATAATTATCTATATGTGATACTCCTGACATTTAATGACTGAAATTTATTGGGGAAACAAAATATTTTCTTCCATAAAAATAAAGCATTTTTTTCCCTAGTTTCCCTCTCATTTTCGCCATTAGTAGAGCTCAAACGAATAATAAAATGAACTGTACATTAGGTTGTCTAACTTACAGGCAACCATGAGATAATTGAAAAGTTTTTGTTTTGCCGATAGTAGCAGAGTTATTGATTCACAAAGAGAAACAAAGAGGTTGTCCTCTGCTTGATGCAAATAAACATATACACATATATATCAAGATGATATATCTGTATATATATTATTTATTTGTTTGAGACTATAGTTTCGAAGACTTGGTCTTCATCATCAGTCTTTCTTCAATTATAAATGTTTTTCATGGAGTCAATATCATATGGATATAATATTGACTCCATGAAAAAACATTTATAATTGAAGAAAGACTGATGATGAAGACCGGGTCTTCGAAACTGTAGTCTCAAACAAATAAATAATATATATACAGATATATCATCTTGATATATATGTGTATATGTTTATTTGCATCAAGCAGAGGACAACCTCTTTGTTT
Organism: Forficula auricularia; assembly: GCA_024734495.1. Lineage (NCBI taxonomy): Eukaryota > Metazoa > Arthropoda > Insecta > Dermaptera > Forficulidae > Forficula > Forficula auricularia. Next base: position 19,916,614 of record JALMQS010000128.1, read on the forward strand.
CTCTTTGTGAACCATGAGATAAACTAGTGCCGTTGACACTATGCATTAATTTTTTTATTTGTTTCATAAAAATAAATAAATAAATAAAATAAAAAAAAACATTACAACAATTTTTTAACATTATATGTTTTATAGAAAGAGGATTCTAATTTTTTCAGAGGACCGGGATTATTTTACTGGGATCGATTTATAAAACGCTCATTTTTCCTATATTATTCTTGCAACAGTTTCATTAATTATATATTAAAAAATGATAGCAATCTTGGTGCTTTCCACTTTGAATCGAAATGAAAATTTAAAAATTTATATTCCATTCAATTTTTTATTTTTCAATTTTAGTTGAAAAAAAAACTAAGAAACGATTAACGTTACGTTTAATTAAAAATCTCTTAAAATGAAAGCGACATCAAATGAATTCCTCTCTTGAGGTATGTATCTTTATTGAAGAATGAATACCTCGCTTTGAGTCTTGAACATTCATAGAGGGAGAAAGTAAGAACGTTTTTCACTTTGCATGTGAATATCGCTTGAAAATAAAAATGAGGGATTTTGAGCTTATCATGGAATCGATAGGTCAAAGAACCTGGATAGATAAATGGATATCTACCGAACAGGAAAAGGAAGAACGGAAAAAGGGAAAGAAAACCGGGAAAAAGAAATAGACTGGACATTTGGAGATAACGAACGCCTTTTTTTATCTTATTTTATTTTCTAGGTTAGAAAAGCTTTTGGTCATCCTTCGTTGTAAGAAGAAATGAGCCCTAAAAACTATTTCCTTTGGACAAGATAAACACAAAGAATATAATTCTGAATTCCCATTATGTGAAATAAAAAATAATTGTGTGAAAAAAATTTGATTTAAATTCGTAAAGTTTTTTTTTTGTTGGTTTTTCATGGAGTCTTTTGTGATAATCTGAATCAGTGGAGGGGAAAAATTCCAATAAATCAGCTCGTATATAAAAACACAATTAATAGAATATTTCTTTCTTTCACTTAAAATTTTTTCCCCTATTCCTTTTTACGTAAAATACTGTGCTTTTTCTTTTTGGAAATAAATTTTAATTTTAGAATTGCTGTTTTCAGTTTGTCAAAACGGACTATTTTAGGACCAACTGTGGAAGAAAAAAAAATAGAATACGATCTATATAGCAGAAAACATCACCATATATCATAGATCTATATTTATTTTTAAAATATCATTTGAATATAATGTTAATAGTAATAATGGTGGTTACCAGTGGCGGTTGGTGACTTTTCAACCAGGGGAATGTGTCCGAAAAAGTACCCTTCAATTTTTGAAATTTTATTTTAATCATCGCTTTTTTTTCTCCAAATTTCATCAAATCGGCATCATTTTCGTTATTTTTCAAATTTAACATTAAATTAAAAAAAATCTATTTTGGGACCTACGTCCCAAACGGATACTGCATTGTGTTAGTGAGGAAAGGAGTCAGAAATTAAATCTTATAACTTAAACTCCACAGTCCCTGAGATGGAAATCGACCATCTTCCACAATGAATCAGCCTGTCCTATGAGAAAATCTTAAATTTCTCCTAATTATTTTGCTATAAGCAAGCTATGACTTGTCTAGAGCAGCTATTCTTAACCGCTGGTCCGGCGGACCACCAGTGGTCCGCAGAGAAATTTTACTAGTCCGCATATATATATAATTATATATCTTTACATTTAAATATTATTGTAAGTAAATGATAGTTAATTAATGAAATGAATGTAGTTCTTTAATACCGAGTAAAATTTTGTTGTTAAAAAAATATCACTGGTCTGTGAATTTTTTTACAAATTTTACTGGTCCGCGGGCCAAAAAAGGTTGAGAAACGCTGGTCTAGAGCATTCTTAGTTATTTCCGATCATATTGAGTTTTCTTAGAAATGGATTAGTCCAAAGATTCTCGAATCATCTTTATTATTATTTTTTTTTGTATTATAAAGATCTTATATATTGAGAGTTCTTACATTTAAATTATTCCAAAGATTCTCTTTTTTATAAAAATATTTTTTGTAATAAAAGTTCCTCAGCGAGAACAATTTTTATTCGACGAAAACTCGTCTGGACTTGTCTTTGATCTGCTTGAACAGGAATATATACCAGGCACTTCAAATCTTCCATAGCCACCCTTTTCGGAGAAATCATTCATTTTAATTGCCCCTTGAAACTATGCAACAATTTTATTTCATTTCGAGAACCAATTTACTTTTCGAAACAAAAAAATGTTTTTTATAGAAATATTTGAAATAACGGATAATAATTTGAAAATTTAAAGATCCCTCTGAAATTTTAAAGTCGACCTTACATATTAAATACCATTTGATTAGACTTGGATTCAGCAAAATTAGAGTCAAACATACCGGCTATGACACCTAAATATGTGTAGAATGTAGTGGTGTTGAAGTAATTAAGGGCAAAATGCTTTTTTATGATGAAAGATTGTCTGCCCCATATTGTGAGATCTCCAAACGATTGTTTCTATAATCTGATGTTAATATTTTAATAATAATATTATTATTTTAGAGCTGTCTTTTATCTAAACAATTTTTCAACAAATATTTCTTGATTTTTCATCATCTTTCAATGGTAATCCCTTTTAGAGAAACTAAATAAATTTCCAAGCAAATTAGTGAATTAATTGGCCCATTTAGCCAGCCCTCACAGTTTCGTTTATATGACTCTATACCCGCCGGCCTACAAGGCAGGTCTTTGGGACTATCCACTCGAGGGCAGAGTAGGGCATGCAAAGTACCCATTCGAGTTTGGGAATGGCTTTTTTACGGAGTGAGATTTTTACCCTCATCTCCAACCCATTTCAGTCGCCTCTTACGACAAGCAGGGGATACTGTGGACCAATTCTACCCCCGGTTCACACTGGATATAAGTATAATATACTATATATATTTGTCTAGATTAATTTGTAACAACGCTAAGAGAAATTTCTCTAAAAAATTTCCTTCTTGTCTAGAATCGAACCTACGAACTCTTGAACTAAGGTCATTAGCTTTAACCACTAGACCAATCTAACATTAATATCTATACCATGATTTCTGTTACTAAAACTATAAATTTTTGATTTAGACTTTGTGTCGAGATAATATTGTATTCATTTGAACTCGAATGAAAATGAAAAAACACCAAATTAAAAAACATTAAATATATATTAATTAACGAGGCAAATTTGAAATATAATTATCAGCTCGGATTTTAAACTGACAGCTCCAATTGATTTTCATTAACCAGGCAAATTTGAAATATAATTTTAATTTGCACTCGAATTTTGAAATGAAAGACTCCAATTCATTTTAAATTAAGAAACATTAAATATATTGATAATTATTCCTCACCCCCCCACCCCGCCACTCAAAAATTTAATATTCAATTCGCTTTTCTTTGCGCACAGAAGAAATTATTCACATCTTATTTGATTTATATTTTATATATTATTTGTTTATTTTTTAAAAACACCAATTGATTTTAAATTAAAAAACATTAAATATATATTAATTAACGAGGCAAATTTGAAATATAATTGTCAGTTCGGATTTTAAACTGATAGCTCCGATCGATTTTCATTAACCAGGCAAATTTGAAATATAATTCTAATTTGGACTCGAATTTTGAAATGAAAGACTCCAATTCATTTTAAATTAAGAAACATTAAATATATTGATAATTATTCCCCCCCCCCCCTTCGCCACTCAAAAATTAAAGAGGCGAAACTTTTAAGAGACAATGTATTTTCGATAGTTTACGGGTATACATTTGGAGTGTGGTTTTTCAAGAGGAATAAAATTTTTGGACCGAGACGCTGCCCGCCAGGGCACCAGCCCGGAGGGCCGAGCTTCGAGGGCGTGCCGAAGGCCCGCACGAAAAGCTCGTATATAAATAGATAGATAGATAGATCAGTGTTTCCTAACCTTTTCAGTTTTGCCACCCCTATGTCCAAATAAGACATATTATGTCTTTACCCCTTGTTAAAAAAATATGAGAAAATAAAGCTAAATTAGGAAATATTATTGATTGTTTACCATTTTTTTTGTTTTGTTTTTTTGCTGTACTAAAAATTCTTAATGTTCTTTGAGTTTCAATTTGTAGAACGACCGTCCCTACGACTTAGTCACAAATCAAACAACACTTCGAAGTAGCTAGACAGCGACATTCAGTGTGGTCTTTTGCTTTGTCTATAAATGGAACTATTTTTATCACACTTAGCTAAACTTACCTAAAGTAAAATCGTTTAATTATCAAATCTACCCTATTAAAATGTCAAACTGAAAATAAAAGTTAAAATTTATTATAATCATTTAATAAAAGCAATTTTAATTTAATTTCTCATGAGTTATGAAACATTTAAATGAATAAGTGTGTCTAGCGCCAGGCGTCTAGATTCTTCGGATGATGAGCCTGCCATCTCGTTAATGACATCTTTAGCTTATCTTAATAGCCGACAATTTTTCTCTTCTTACTTTTCAAGTAATTAATATTATCTCCATTTATGAATGGTTCATTCATTAAGCGTGGCTGTAATTCTAGATGACTTCAAAAGTCTAATCGAAAATCCGATAGATAAGAAAAATTGTAAGGAGCTTAATCCAAGAGATAGGCTCACATGACAACAATTTTTTTTATTTATTGTTGCTTTTGAGTCACGCTTCTATTAAAAAAGTCATAATTTAAAAAAAATCTAGTCTTAATCTACATGGGTACCAGAATACTCCTCATCTGTTGATAACATAAATATTTTTTATTTCCCGAAAATTGGCCTTTTCAATTTTTGGGAACAGGACTACATATAAGTGGTAAATTTAAAGTTTGAATTTTATTTATTTTACGAACTACAATGCTTTGGCAGAGAGACATATTAGACAGACATTGTAGCGACAGTAAGGGCCAGTTGTACGTCGGTTGGTAAAGTTTTTAGAAAAGTTGACAAAGGGTAAAACCTTAGAATTCACCTTGTGCCCGGCGGGATGGTCAATCAAATGAAAGTACGTGTCATCTGATTGGCCATCTGGCCGGGCACAAGGTGAATTCTAAGGTGTTACCCTTTGTCAACTTTTACAAAGACTTTATCAATAGACATACAACTGGCCCTAAGATGATCCTGTTTTAATTTTGAACGGAACCCTAAAAAAGATCTCTCCTAACTAAATATGTATTAGCTTTCTTGTTTTTGTACTTGAAAATATAATAAATTTAATATTAAAAATTTTTAATTAGTTTTTGAGATCCACGTTGATAGGCTTCCGTTTTATAGAAAAATATAGAAATCAGCTGTCGCCTGTGGGCCTGAAGGTCTTTCAACGAATGATAATGCATTTCTTATCAGTCTTTGAATTCCTACCACGGGCAATTGCCTCGCAAGGCCGCCGGTGCTGATAAAATTCCCGTTTCGTTCCTCTTCTTCAGAAACAGATGTCAATTTCCATTACATTTCAATTTTATTGAAATTTTAATCATTTATTGATAATATCGGCTTTTTTTATTGTGTAATAAAAAATACTAATGTCATAAAAAGGTGAAACGAAGTATTCCAGAGAGATGTTTTTTTTTTTTAAATTTAAACTCAAACGAAATTGAAATTTTTTAGGTAAACAAAATTAAAAATTAAAAAAAAATCGACTGGCATGGGCACCACAGGACTTTCATATTAGTTTTTCCCTTATTTGAAATCATCATAGTAATTTCTTTTTTCAAATTACTTCAATTATAGGATTTCCCCCAAGCCGTTTTGAGAAAACCAGAAAAAACCAAAAGAGCCTTAGGCCAGTACTTCTCAACTCAAACTATTCCGAGGACCACTAAAATTCTTGATTGGTTGACCACAAACCAGGGAAAAATAGAAAATACAATACATCTATTATCCTGATTCTGGAAGATTATATGTGAGTTCTTGACCAAATCAAGATTGTATTATTAATATACGACGATTTTAGGAATTTTAAAAACTTTTTCACGGACCAGTAATAATTTTTATCGGCGGACCACTGGTTGAAAATCACTAGATTATACTAAATAGAGAGTCTCTGTTTTATAATTTCAATCAAAAGCATAGGGTACTTCTTCTAGACATAGATATATCTTTAGTTTCAAAGATCGAAGCTCTGCGACTTACCATATTATCCGAAATATGGGTGTTTACATTTTTTTGCAACATGACTAATTTCCTTCCTCCCTTGATGGCATTTTTCTAGTTAAAAAAGTTAATATTTTTGATAAGCGTAGCAATTATTAATAAAGAGGCAGGTCCGGTTGTTCGATTTTAACCAAAATCTTGGGATACATCTTCTAGCCTCTATGTAGCTTAAGTTTCGAATCCTGAATTTATGCGAATTACCATATACGAAATATGGACGTTAAAAAAAATTGCGACATGACTAATATACTCACCTCCTTTGATTCCAATCGGAATTTATACTCGTTTAAAAACTTGAATATACCTATATTCATCAAGCAGAAGACATCCTCTTTTACTGCTGATTATAAATTCAAGTCTGCTATTCTCAGCAAGAAAACCTTTTAAATTTAACAACAAAATTACACTTTCAGAAATTTTTTCTGGCCTTTTTTCCCTTTTCAAGTATAAGTAATGAAGACTCATTACACAAACGCCCTTGTGTCTAAGCGGATTAATTGTGAAATATACGTCTTTATATATTATATAAACAAAATAATTTGTATGTGAAAAGTAAAATTATAAAGTTTAATGTTGCTGTTTTTTTTAACAATATTTGTTTAATTTACGTTCGATATCTAGTACCACAATGTCTCAAACTAAATAGTTACTAACGGGTGTTTTTTTTAGAGGTATAGAACTTCGAATTGAAATAAAACACAAGAAAATCGTTTTAATGTCCATCAATTTGGCTTTATTGGAAGGATAATTTTATGCCATTAATGTTTAAATATGATTTCGGGCATGTGGCCGCCGCGGCTGGCTCGAATAAATCCAATTCTACAGGTCCAATTTTCAACCACTTTTTCGAGCATATGGGGCCGTATGTTGGCAATAACGCCACGAATGTTGGCTTCCAAGTCCCCTAACGTTTCTGGTTTGTTGGCGTAGACGAGCGACTTCACATATCCCCAAAGAAAATAATCCAATGGTGTCAAATCACACGATCTTGGTGGCCAATTGACAGGTCCATTCCGCGAAATTATGCGCTCATCGAATGTTTCCTTCAATAAATCGATTGTGACGTGCGCTGTGTGGCATGTAGCGCCGTCTTGTTGGAACCACAACTCATCCACATTCATGCCATCCAATTCGGGAACAAAATAGTCGGTTATCATGGCTCTATACCGGTCTCGGTCTCGGCCCATACACCAAAATCACGACGCATTGCATGGTCTCGCGGCTTTAATTCTTGCACAAGCTGGATCTTGTAAGGTCGCAAGCCAAGATCTTTGCGCAAAATCTTCCATAAAGTTGATGGACAAAGCTCCAATTGCTGTGCACGGTGGCGAATCGATTCATTCTGGTCCTCTTCAACACTTTGCTCTACAGCGGCAATTGTTTCTTCGGTGCGCACTGTTCGACGTCTCTGCGGATGCGTATTATCACATAGAGTAAACGTAGTGCGAAAACGATCCATGGTTAACCGAATTAATTGCTCTGATGGACGATTATGTCATGTAAACTTCGCGAACTGAACCATTATTTTCGAAATAAATTTGCACGATTTGCAAGCGTTGTTCTTTTGTCAACCTGTTCATGATGAAATGGCAAACCAAACTAAATATTAATCACTTGACAGCTGACAAAATGGCCGCCAGTTAAAAAAGTGATGCCAACTTAAAGTTCTATACCTCTAAAAAAAACACCCTATATATAGTTTGAAACATTGAGCTACTATGAGATGAAATATTGAGATGTCAATAATTTTAATTAACCATTCCAATAAGAGAGTATCTTAATAGGTTTGCTTAAAATTGTTAATCTTGAATAAAATTAAAATTTACTTATTTAATTGTAAATTTTAAGATCTTGAAGAGGATTATTTTTATCCCCATGACTTTAAAGAACTGGAACTCTCTCCCGGCTTTCGTCTTCCCCAACACTATAACCTTGAAACATTCAAAACCCTGGTGCACAAACAAACACCTACGCCTCCACCCTTTTACTTGATCAATTTCCTCCTCTCTTCTGTAATGCAAGGGTCTTTCGAGATCCACAGGGGCTGCATCTTCCTGGTTGTATTCGATTTCATTAAAAAAAAAGAAGAAAAATCTAGGCTTGGCTAAATATGTAATAATGGGATGACTCAATGGAGTTAGAATATTTTTATTATCAATTATAATTTGCAATTGATAGTTTTTTATTTAAAGATATTATTCTCTAACACAAATGCAAGGCGGTTCACCAAATACAAGAAGGCAACGGATAACCACCTTTAGTCCAAGAGCTGGTGACACATTTTCACTACGGATTTGACCCAACTAGAAATGCTATTTTTTCATGTTGTAAAAATACACTTTGGGTGGTCTGGTTCCACGTCCCACCACTCAAATGGTCTGGGGTGAATATATTATGTTTATAATTGACTATAAATTATAATTTTTATAATTTCATTGTGGGTCAAAAATATTTTTTAACACATATGTATTTTTTACCGCACTCACACCATGCGCAGTACCTGGTCCACCTGCTAAAGCCAGCCAGACTGGTCATTCCTTGTACAACTATCATAGACGGTACTATTACTTACGCATTATTTCTAGTTGGGTCAAATCCGTAGTCAAAATCTGTCACCAGCTCTTGGACTACTTGAAAAAATTACTAAATCGATGATAGTCTCCATAGTAATCGTAAACCTCGGAATTGAGTATGACACTCGAAGAAGAAGAATATAACAAATGTACATTAATGTCAGTTTCCCTTTATTAATGATAAATTTTGTATATTTAAAGTGATTATTCATCATTCGAGTCGCAGGTGCTCTTTTTCTTTGACAAGATAAAAACCAATTTCATTATAAAAAAAAAAATGGAATCTTATTATATGTAAAATTCTTGAGAAAAGTAGGTATTTCATTATTGATACAGAAACAATTGAAAGAAATGCAATTAGAGTTATCGAGTCCAGTTATCTTCCAAGTGGAATTTGCGAACTAGTCTAAACAATGAATTCCTCTTGGTTATTCCAGTGCGCGAATAAATGTGACAAGATGATGATCAGGGAAATGCAAGAAAAGGTAGATATTCTAGAATTTATAGAGGCAAACAACTTGGCGAATTTAAAGGCAGTTTAGTGATGGTGTTTTTTATATTGCCTACTAAATTTTAACAAGTATATGTGAATAAAATATATGGGTCGTCTAACTGAAACAGTGACAAGGGATTTCAGGTAAGTATACTTTCATTCCCTAAAGTGTTTGCTAATATTAGTGAAAAGATAATATAATTAGTAGAGATTGTGGTGTTGGTGCAAGGCAAGCAAAATATGTAGATGTTTATAGTGCTAAAAAAGGTCAGCTTAAGCATCGAGCTAAAAATAAGGACATCATATCTTATCATGTACCAAAATTCTTGGATAAAAATGTTTATTTCTTGGGAGCCTATAAAGTGTAGTGACGTTTGATACGTAGTATAATTATATTTTCTGACAGATGTTTTTGGTACTTAATTTTTTAAATACTTGCTCAAGTGTTCTCAAAAAATCGGAATTCTGTACATAATGTATACTTAAACTGCAAAAAAATTATGTATTTAACCATGTGTAATTGTACATATTATTTACTTAATTTACTGACCATTAATTCTTAATTACTGTCTTATCTGGCTCATTCACATACATGGGTGCGTCCAGAGATTGACAATATTTTCATACAATAAATTTTATATCTAGGAAGGATATTCAAATATAGTGTTCCATTTACTTCCATTTGTAATTATTCATTGATATTTTCAGTAGAAATTAAAAAAAGGTAAACTGAATAATAGTAATTTATATTCAAATTGCTTAAATTTAGACAACCTTCTCTTCAAGATGTTGAAAACATTGATTTTTAGTAAAGCCAGTTTGCAACCCCTGGCCTTGAATTATGAATAATGAAAAAAATCCCTCGGTAACAATAAGTCTGTATACTTTCTAAAATAGACATTAGCTACGATTCTGGTCAAAATTAAGAGCTGTAACTTCCAGGATCTTTTAGATCTAGAATTAAAGATTGTTATCAGAAAAGCAAAACCAGGCAATTTCTTCCAAAGTTTGAATCAGATTTTAATTTCCTTAAACTGACATGAGATAGTCATTTCAATTACATTTGCCATCGTCAAGTATTCATGACTCTCAAGACTTAAAAATTACGAAAAGAAAATTCAATAAAAAAATTATAAGTAGTATTCACAAGTAGGTACAAGTAAATTTATTAGTAAAAACACCAAAATCAAATCAACCCATATTCAGAAATGAGATATAAATTTCTTACTCTAATAAAATTAAAATTAGTTTACTAGGTAGGTTTCACAAATAAAAGAAATGATATTTATGAGCAAGACCAATGTACTTATATATCGGATGAATCAATGTAAACTCCAGAAGATGGGCTCCTCTCCTGAAATTTATTTTAAGAAATATTTCTTTTATTTTTTAAACTTATCCAGTAATCTAATTTTAATTTTATTAAATATGTTTTAGCTTGAACCAACATCATGTTCACTGAACAAAATTTCTTACTCTAAAAAATAGTCGTCTTTTCTCTTTAACACAACTTTATTTTAAAATAAATTTAATTTAAAAAAAGTCAGTCTAATACTAAAAAGAAGGTTCACCCCTATATGTCAGAATGACACCTGTATTGTAAAAATAAAAACAAGGAGAAGTGGAAGAAATGTTTTGGCGTAGTTGAAGGTTCTATCCTTAGACCATGAAATATATAGGCACGCCCTGGTGTCGATTTGGTGAGGCCAACATCTAGAGAACTTGACGTCATCTGTAGGTAGGAACACGCAGAAATAGCATGGCCACTATAGGAATTATTATACATTGAGATAAATTTAGCGTAGTTTAGATTATTTATTTTGGATTCCAATAATCGCAAATTAATATTAAATTAATATAACCAAAATATTTATGCGAGAACGTGACGTCATCTGTAGGCGATGTTGGCCTCACTTCACTCTGTGTGGAGAGTAGCAGAGGGCGTGTCTATATATTTCATGGTCTAAGGTTCTATCCATATAACATTGTTAATAAAAAGAAATCCTCTGATTGATGCAAATAAACATATACCTATATATTATATTGAATGTCTATAATTTATCTAACTTAATCTGTTCAATTAACATGGTTTAATACCTATAACTTGACAAACTTAGGGAAATTAGGAATATTATTAAACGACGCTAGATGAACTTCAGTCTTATGATAAGAAGCTTAATTGTTGTTTATTTTTTTACTTATTTCTTTTTAATCAAGATACTAAGATGTGAAAAAAACCTCCGCCTAAATAGGATTTCGTAAATTCGATTTTAATATATTCTTAAAATATAACATTACAGCTTGCTGGATAAATTAAATACATTTAATATAATGATATTATAATCTACTTAAATTTGATCAGTAAATTACACCAAAAGATCTGTTTCATTTAATTAGATAATGACTTTCAAGAATATAAAGTACAAATAATATTAAGAGCTAAATTTAATTGGTTCCGTATTTGACTTCACTTTTCTTCTTTTGAAAGTATTATTTCTATTAAGTTTATTCATTGTATTTTATGATGGTGACCTTTAAATATAGCTATACGTAGTGTGTGTCATTGAGGGTAAAATGTAATTGAAATTACAAACTCATTTAAACGCAATCTGATTTAAAGTTTAGAATTTAGAACATCTGCTACTACTTCTGATGTTCCTTTGCTTTTCTATCCTTGTTTCTAGATCTCTTAAGGAGGAGTGTTTTCGATTGGAGGCAAATGGTCAATGAATAGAAAGAGAGAGAGAGAAAAGTTTTCAGAGAGATACTCCACAAACTTGATTCTAATTTCGTTCTTTTATTGTCCCTTTGGCTTCGAAAAGTCCAGCTACTAAACTTCAATAGACACGAAAATTGCCAAACTGAATGCTCTTCCATTTCCACTCTCACAGTTTTTATAATGTAATTTTTTTCACTTCTTTTTGAATATGTTGAAAACACTCAATCCCAAAAATTGTTCATTATCTAGTCCAGCAGCGTTCAAACCGCCAGTCAAGTATTTCTTACAAGAATATCAAGTTGATTTTAATAGTAATAATATGTTTAAAAATCATTTAGGGAAAAAGCTGAATAGGTTGTCGAACATTTTGGTTTATTTATTAGCTATGTTGCTATTAAATCTTTTTCTGATTAAAATTTGTTTAAATCACAGATAATTATTTATATGGTAACTATTTATTGAAGACAAATACCAAATAATACAATATAACTGATAGAGTTTTTCTTCATGAGACGGACTGGTATAAATATAATACAATATAACTTTTGATCGGCTCATTCTGTGATCCTTCTCACTAGGGTGGACCTTAGCTATACCTGGTTAATTTTTTTTCTGAAAAGTTTTCCGGACACCAGCTCAAATTAGAAGGTTAGATAAGAAAATAATTTCTACAAAATTTGAGATCGATCGGACAACGCGAAGAGGCGGTTCATCTCATTTACAAATTTGACATTTTTAGAATTTTTTTGTTATACACGTCTTAAAATTGAAACAAAGAATAAAAACATCGATGAGCATGAAATTAATAAAAATTATCTTCTGAAATCCCGCCTCTACCTTCGTTATTCAACAATTAATATACACATAGAGCAAAAGAAAAAAGTATTCAAGTGGGAATTCACTATATATTATGCCTACCTCCTAGGCGCATATCTAGAAAGAGATTTATTTGAGTAATATAAGTATAATAAAAATAAAAAAATTGTTATTGTGTATATATATATATATATATATTTAAAGAAAGGATTTAGCATTCACAAAGTAAATTAACAGAAATACGATTATTGTCTCGAAATAAATTTTATTTAACCAAATATGGAGTTTTACAAATTCACTGTCAATGTTGATTTCCTACTGTCGGGGTATTTTTTTCTATATTCTGAAACAATTTGCATTATAAATTGTATCTCATCTTTGCTTCTTGAAATGATTTTATTGTATTCTTCCATGAGTTTTACTCTTCTTTCAACGGTGTCGTTTACAACTTGAAGTTTTTCTACAATTTCCAGTCCAATTTGGAACTCCTATCATCTTCCCATTCAAGAGGTTTGTAAAAAATCCATTGGGATAGAAAATCTCACAAAAAATCCTCTTATATTTTGTGAAATGAAATTCTCGATGCCCTTTGTTAAAAAATTTTCCACATCATTCGGAAAAATTTCGAAATTTTTCACAATGTTCTCACTGCTATCCAATCTTTAATTAAGATACAGTTTGGAAGCAAGATGGAAATATCCCGAATCCTAATTTTTCTTCGTTGGTCAAAGTGAACATGAGCATCTACTACGATTTTAAGTTAGCCACATCAGTTAACTTAAAATCGGAGTGGGTGCTCATACTTGAGAATGATCGCAGAATAGGCCGATCGATACATCGAAGTTATATTGTATTATTTGTTATTTGCATTCAATTAAGAGTCACGATATAAATAATTATGTGTGATTAAAACAATATTTCATCCAAAAATTGTGGAGTATTGTCAGCGAACGGTGTGAGCTAGAAAGTTGAAAATTAGCGTAGAGCTTATTAACAGAAATATGTTTACCAAATTTCAGCTCGATAACTACAGCAGTTACACACACTTGAATCCAATTTTTTCTAATTTTTGCATTTTTTATTCCAAAGTTCTGAAGATAGAAAGCCCAAAATATAATGACACTCTTCGGTCCTAGGGTTATCGTGGGAATATTAATCCAGACAGAAAGACAAATTTATAAACACAATAATAAACAAAAAAAAAGCGAAAATTTTCGAGTAGATTCATTACATCGGTAGACTTTAGGCTTTTCAAAAAGTTATAATTTTACAAGAGGTTTCTACTGATGTTTGGAAGGTTGCATATCTCTTTGGTCTTATTTTTCTAAATATATGTAACTGTGCTAAAAAAAATTTCTTAACACGAAATATAATAAATTTAAATAGAAACAGGAGAGAGGAGGTAATGTGGACACTCCTCTGGATTTGATATTATTTAATATAAATTTTTATGTAAAGAATTGAGTATCTATTTGAGAAAGAAAGATTGAATTTTTTCTCAAAATCAACTTGTGATATTGAATCAATTAATTTTAAGAACATGAATTTAGGTCATTTATCAAAGATATTAATAGATAAGTTTATATTGCATGTAGGAGGGTTTTGTCGTTATATATTGCATGTTTGGAGGTGAGTGTCTCAAGGGTCTGGACTAGTTGCCCGGAAAGCATACTAGTGCTTGGGTTCGACTCCCGAGGGGACAAAACCCTCCTACATGCAATATAAACTTATCTATTAATATCTTTGATAAATGACCTAAATTCATGTTCTTAAAAATAAATTTTTATGTTTTGCTCTCTAGATTTCCATGGCCACATATGTTCTGGCAGCAAAGTGTTTATATTTCTAAAATAAAGAACTGATTAGATTTTGGATTTTCTAGATTTTTAATTCAGGGTTTAAAAAGTAGAAAAAATTAGAAAAATTAGAATTCAATAGCTATATTGGAAGCTATTCAATAATTCTAATTAATTAAGTAAATCTGGATCATTAGTTCTTAATAATAAACTGCACCTTTCGGCCAACTCACTGTTGCCTTATTTCTAGGCGCGTCGACAGAAACCTCCCAAACATATCATTCGGCTCAAACTCACTAGAATTCAGGGATAAAATTTTAATGCTAGGCGTAACTCTAGGGTCTGACCTTTCATGAAATGACCATATCTCAACCACTGCTAAAGCTGCAGCGCGCAAGCTCGGTCTCCTATTTAGGTCTAGACGCTGTTATACTCCCAGTCAACTTCTTATACTGTATAAGGCTCAAATTCGTCCCTGTCTTGAATATGGGTCTCATCTGTGGAGGGGTGGCTCCAAGCATTCTCTTGCTACACTGGATGCGATTCAGAAGCGAGCAATTAAACTAATAGGAGACCCGGTTCTAACCAACTTACTCGACTCCCTGAATCACCGAAGAACCGTTTCTGCCCTTTCCCTGTACTACAGACACTATCACGATGTCTGTTCAGTCGAGCTGAAATCAATTATCCCCCCTAAAGACATCTTTACGAGAAACACGCTGTTTTTGAACGGTCAGCACCCCTTCGCTGTCAAATTGGATAAAAGTAGAACAAGCGCTTTCGCCAACTCTTTTATCCCTATGACCTCCAGAGACTGGAACTCGATCCCTCCCACCATCTTTCCCGCGACTTATAACCTTCGGCTATTTAAGACCCGTATCCACAGACGACCCCCGCCCAGCCCATAAAATTCTTCCTTCTTCTTTTCACGATGGAGGGGCCAATCCAGGCCTTTAGGAGATTGCACCTTTTTGGTGTAACTCCTTCTCTCATCATTTTCATAAAAAAAAAGTTTCAACTAAATAGTTATTTTGAAACTTTGTGTTAGGGAAGACCTAAATTGATGACTAAGTTTATACGGATTCACGGACGAACAGCTAATCCCTACATAAGCGGTATAAAATAAATGCGAACGCGTATTCCTTAATTATCGGTCTACCTTGGGAAAACACGAATATCCAAGATTGAGGGATTCGTTACCATAGACGTGTTTTTATAACCCTGTCCGGTACTAAAAAGTACTTGATTGCAGATTCGGATAGTTAAAAGATATATTAGCAAAAAACTTTCATAGATTATTATTAAAAAATAAATGTAAGGAATATTTTGTGGAAAGTTAAATTCAGAAAATAATGATTAATAATTTTTTAATTAAAATAATGAAATTATATTTTAATTAACAAAGAGTATTTATTATTTAAACAATAATGAGTAAAGTATTATAAATTCTTTATAACAAAGAGTGCAATTTGAATTAAATAATAATTGTTTTAATACATATATTATAATCAGTACTTATCTTAAAAATAAGATGAATAAATTTCCTCTGTCAATTATTGAGGTAAATTGGTAAACAGATATCAATTCAATACAGATGCTTCTTCATCACAAAAGCCAATATCTAGATGATCTCGACAGAACAGGTGGTTTAAGGTATGATCACAGCAGAGATGTTTTGAAGAGAGTGATGGCAGGAGAGGGGTAAGAAATTCCCCTGGCTTCCCTTGTCCTTGAGCATACGTCACAGATCAAGATGGCGTCGGTAGTAATGAAGTTAATTATTTTTCTTGTTAAATAAGAAAATATACAAGAATTTCAGGTTTATCCAAGTTTGGAATGAAACGTCTTGTGAAAGGTGACAATATAGTCTGATGAAGCCTGTTCCAGTTGAGCTCAGGGAATAAAATTATTTCCAGGGCCAACAAAAGTATATTAGGGTATTTCCAACTTCGTAAAGATTTACAGCCCACTTTTTAAAAGCCGATGGCTATTTTACGGAAATCCACAATTAAATATAAAAAGAACCAATACAAATGGCCTTTAAACACATATAAAATAAAACTTGGAACAAGTAAAAAATGGCTTCTAGAGAGACTGCCCTCCAAATAGGGCTTGCTCCCAAAAGATCAACCGACCAGTTCGGTGATATGAACAAGAAAATGGCTTCGGCGAGGAGACAGACCCCCAAGTAGGGCTTGCTCCTATAATGCCGAACCAGCTAGTTCGAGAACATGATCAAGAGTGAAAAGGCTCTCTAGCGAGAGACCGAACGGTTAGAAAAAGGAATGGGAAAGCGAGTTATGTTATCTCAACTGTGATTGGTAGAGGGTTAATCTTTCAACCAATAAGAATTAATCTTTCTGTTCAAGTCGGTGAGAGGTTTACTGGCTTGTGTGAGTGAAGCAACTGTCGACATATATTTTGACCTTGAAGCGAAATAAGATATATTTTTTCTTTATTAAAATAAACAAAGTCGTTTATAAATTCAAATATTTTAAAGCGATTTGGTAATAAAAGCGATGCTTTTATTATTGAACTTTTAAACCTATGTATAAAAAATATCAAATTTAAAGTAAATATACTCTTTAAAATGAATTATTTTCAGTTAATGAAGTAAATATAAACTTATTATTTAATAAATGATTGCTTTTATAAAATAGTTATTCCTTGAAATATTCAAAGAGATAAAAAAAATTAAAAATAAAATAATATAATAAAAAAGCTCAAACTTCAAATTCACTGAAGTTTGACCATACTGGCCACCTTCGAAAAGTTTTCTTTTCGTTACAATAATTCATTGAGTTAATAAAGTTTCTATCTTAGTGGCTGATATGGTTTTGTTTACTTAATAGTAAGCACACAATTTCACTTTCACTTTAACATAAAAAAAAGAAACACTGATTGCACTTAACAATGATAGTGCCTTAGAAAACTAATAATCTTAAAATTATACTTAAAAGGTATTACAAAATTAAATATGTTTAAAGCTTTGTGAGAGTTTATAATTTCTGTCATTGACATGTTCTAAGACAGGTAACTGTACTAACGGTTGACCCACCAAGAAATGACCAGGAGACAAATAATCAAAACTGTCTGTCTCCTCAGAGAGTGGAGTCAAAGGTCGAGAATTCAGGACAGATTCAACCTGACATAGAAGAGTCTGCAGCTCCATCAACGTTAAGGAGCTGTTGCCCATAATTCTTTTTTAATGTGGTATTTCGCCAATTTAAATGACTATTCCTTTTTCTCTTTCTTTTTCTTTTTAAATTGTTAACCTTGTTAAATTTTTCATTTTGCTTTTTAAGCATTACAAGTGACTTGGGAAAAGAATCTCCGAGTGGAGGAGGGTTTAATTTAAAAGGTAGTGCAACCTGAAGTTGATTGTTATCTATTTGCTTTATGCTAGATAAGAATTGCATTTCAGCATTTGAATTATTCACTATTTTATGATCTGGAACTGAGTCCAGTTCAACTAGTTTTAATAAGTTTGAATTTAATTCGGCTAAAGAGCCTTTTAGGTGACAATTTTTTACTTTTTTAGGGTAAGCTACCTTATGGAGGGGGTCAGCTTTGCCAAATACCACCCAACCCAACGAGGTGTTTTGTGCCACTAAATTTTGGCTGTCATTTTTCAAAATGTCACCGAGGACTAATTTAGAAAATATGTCTGCACCAATTAAAATTTCTACTCTTCCTGGTGTACCAAACAATTTGTCTGCTAGAGGGAGGCCCTGCAAGAAGGTGAATTGACTCCTTTTCAAAGGTACAGAGGGGATGGTCAGATTCAAATCTTTAACAACGTAAAAATCGGCATTAAATTCTAAAGAGTTGTCAACTACAGAATTAAAAGTTAAATTAACAAATTGACTAGCTGTGGCAAGATGCTGGTCGTTCAAACCCCTAACTGAAAGCAGTGTGGGTGAGCTTTTCAAACCCAATAGTTTAACTGCGGCTTCGGAAATAAGAGAAATTTCACTACCGGCGTCAATAAAGGCATTGACGCATACCTGTTGACCTTGGTAATCGAAGGCTTTGATTTGGGCTCTGCTCAATAAGGTTGTGGAACCACAGACTCGAACATGTGAGACTTGTCCTTTCTTTTCAGTAGAAGTGTCCGAATTAGTAGCATTCTTGACCTCCGACTTTTGTTTCTGTTTGACTGAACCACTCTCCGAGTCCTTGTGTGAGCCATCCGTTTTGGTACTAGAAAAATGCAAAAGGGCTGAATGAGTACGTGAACATTGGTTGCAGTTGCTTCGTCCACAAACCGAAACGGAATGTTGTGAAGAAAAGCATTTTAAACATAAATTGTTGTTTCTTATTAAAACAAACCTTTCATATGGCTTTAATGCAATAAATTTGGGACATCTACCCACCCAATGTTGGGCTTTACAAGCTATGCAGCTATTATCAGGCTCTTTAGCTTGCAAATTTAAAGTTTTGGCATTAAAGTTATTTTTGGTAAAAGTTTTATTTTTATTAACAGTTTGTGCGTGTGATTCCAGATAAGAATCTGCACGTTTTTCAATAAATTCTAATAAGGATTCTAAAATTGGTATTTGATCATTATCTAAAGTTAAATACCAATCCTGTTGTGCCTTAGGATCCAATTTGGAAGACACTAACTTGACTAAAATAATGTTCCACTGATCTGTCTCTATTTTTAAATTATTTAATTGCAAAACAATTTGCTTGACAGTTGTGGTTAAATGGTGATACATTTTAGCATTTGGTGAAGTAATAACTTTCAAATCGAATAGTTCGTCTAACAAGTCGAAAACAATCTTTCGGTACTTGTAGTACTTGCTATGAATCAAATCAAGTGCAATTTGATAATTGTCATTAGTGACTTCTAAGTGACGAATGTGATTTAGAGGTTCATCACCTAAGAAACTTTTTAAATAAATTAATTTTTGACAAGGAGAAAGCTGTGCATTTTCACCTATGGAGGCATTAAACTGATGTAAAAAAGCTGGATATCTAGTATATAAACCATTAAACTTTTCCAAATTAATTTTAGGAAGATTTATTTGTAAGCTGCTTATATTAGAATTTTCAGAACTGCTTTGTGAGTCAGTTGACTTACTAACAGTCTGCAGCTTGTCTAAAGCATCCATAACATTGAGTTCTAGCGTTTTAAGCTGACTAATTGTTGAGGATATCTCCGGCAATATGAGATCAACCGGTTGTATATCCTGTAAGCCATGTTGGTAAATGTATTGCCTACAGTTCTTAACTTCCTCAATAATAGCTTTTAAATCTTCTAGGCATTTGTTGCCTGAAGTTGCAGAAATAGATTCCCTATCATTTATGAAAGTCAGGCAATCTCTACTTCCGTCTTTGGCTGAGGCCCAAATGCCTGTAATGTATTTGACTTGCTTTTGAGTCATTTTTATATAATTAAATTATTAAAATTTATTTATTTTTAATATAAATTATAATAAACAAGTTTAATATTTGTTAAAATAATAAACAGTTTGGTTGATTAATACTAAATTGATTAATCTGATTTGTTTATATAAAATTGTTATATAACTTAACTAAATGTTTATATAAAAAATTTGATTAATTATTGAATTAATTATCGTATCGAGTCACAAATGGTCGCCACTGAATGAACGTTCCACAAAATAAATAAATATAAATATTGCGTTTGATAAAAACTCTTTACATTTAAAGAATGATTCAAATTTAATGTTTGTTTACATTCCAGCTGTCAAAATATAAAATGACACTTTGGCAGCTGTCAATGTTTGTTTACTAACAACAGTAAAAATGTTCAACTTAAAGTTTGTTTTAATTAAACAAAACGTTTGCAAAATATAAAAATTTGCTAAATAATGAAAGCTTTTTGTTAAACAAAAGTTTGTCTTGTCAAAAACGATCGACAGTATGTTTTGTCCTGTCACGTGTTGCCAGTATGTTAGGGAGACCTCAATTGATGACTAAGTTTATACGGATTCACGGACGAACGGCTAATCCCTACATAAGCGGTATAAAATAAATGCGAACGCGTATTCCTTAATTATCGGTCTACCTTGGGAAAACACGAATATCAAGATTGAGGTTCGTTACCATAGACGTGTTTTTATAACCCTGTCCGGTACAAAAACGTACTTGATATGCAGATTCGGATGAGTTAAAAGATATATTAGCAAAAGACTTTCATAGATTATTATTAAAAATAAATGTAAAGGAATATTTTGATGGTGAGTTAAATTCAGAAAATAATGATTAATAATATTTTAGTTAGAAATAATGAAATTATATTTAATGTAACAACGAGTATTTATTATTTAAACAATAATGAGTGAAAGTATCATAGATGCTTCATGGCAAAGTACGAACTCGAATTCAATAATGGTATGTTTTGGCACATATATTATAATTAGTACTTAATCTTAAAAATGAGATGAGATAAATTTCCTCTGTCAATTGATTGAGGCAAATTGGTAATCGGATATGAATTCAATACAGATGCTTCTTCATCACAAAAGCCAATTTCCAGATGAGTCTCGACGAGAACAGGTGGTTCAGGTATGATCACAATGCAGAGATGTTTTGAAGAGAGTGATGGCAGCGAGAGGGGCAAGAAATTCCCCTGGACTTCCCTTGATCCTTGAGCATACGTCACATGAATGGAGATGGCGTCGGTAGTAATGAGAGTTAATTATTTTTCTTGTTAAATAAAGAAAAATATACACAAGTACAGTTTATCAAGTTTGAGATGAAACGTCTTGTGAAAGGTGACAATATAGTCTGATGAAGCCTGTTCCAGTTGAGCTCAGGGAATAAAATTATTTCAGGGCCAACAAAAGTATATTAGGGTATTTCCAACTTCGTAAAGATTTACAGCCCACTTTTTAAAAGCCGATGGCTATTTTACGGAAATCCACAATTAAATATAAAAAGAACCAATACAAATGGCCTTTAAACACATATAAAATAAAACTTGGAACAAGTAAAAAATGGCTTCTAGAGAGACTGCCCTCCAAATAGGGCTTGCTCCCAAAAGATCAACCGACCAGTTCGGTGATATGAACAAGAGAATGGCTTCGGCGAGGAGACAGACCCCCAAGTAGGGCTTGCTCCTATAATGCCGAACCAGCTAGTTCGAGAACATGATCAAGAGTGAGAAAGGCTCTCTAGCGAGAGACCGAACGGTTAGAAAAAGGAATGGGAAAGCGAGTTATGTTATCTCAACTGTGATTGGTAGAGGGTTAATCTTTCAACCAATAAGAATTAATCTTTCTGTTCAAGTCGGTGAGAGGTTTACTGGCTTGTGTGAGTGAAGCAACTGTCGACATATATTTTGACCTTGAAGCGAAATAAGATATATTTTTTCTTTATTAAAATAAACAAAGTCGTTTATAAATTCAAATATTTTAAAGCGATTTGGTAATAAAAGCGATGCTTTTATTATTGAACTTTTAAACCTATGTATAAAAAATATCAAATTTAAAGTAAATATACTCTTTAAAATGAATTATTTTCAGTTAATGAAGTAAATATAAACTTATTATTTAATAAATGATTGCTTTTATAAAATAGTTATTCCTTGAAATATTCAAAGAGATAAAAAAAATTAAAAATAAAATAATATAATAAAAAAGCTCAAACTTCAAATTCACTGAAGTTTGACCACTTTGGCTGATCAGGAATTGTCAAATTTCTAGAATTTATGCGTGCCTTGACTTGGAAAGTTTTCAATCTTGACTCCAATTTACATCTTAAAAAACTTGCTTTGTTCTTTTAGTAAAACTTAGAGAATGATTATAATATAATACTTAACCTTCGAAGTTTTTAATTCTACTTAATTTTTGTCTGTCACTTACTCTAAAGTGATTAGGGAAGCAGAAATTTGCATATACCTTATTTTACATGTTAATTCCCATTGTATCGGTGGTTAGTCAATCAACACTCAATATATATATATACCATATATCCCCACCAGTAAATCAAAATCAGCACTTAGATAATTTTCAGATTAAATTGTCTATCATAATTAGCTTACTAGATATTTCAATCAAAAAATAGGTATATAAAAAAGAAGGAACATCTAAAAATGAATAGAAAAATAGTAAATATAAACTAGTAAAATAATTACTTTATTTTTCTAGAATACCCCGCTCTTCCCCATTGACCTAGTGACTGCTTGGTGTTTTATAGCCGCCCTGTGTGTTGATAACGATATAATCAACGTTTATTTATTTAACCGAATCATAGAATTTTTAATCTTTATTAAAAAACAAAAAATAAATTAAACTCTCATTTATTTACTCAATTCCTGCTATATTTTCAAGTTAATTTATTTTTCTGTAGAAATTTCGTAAAATCTTTAAGAAAGCCAATCTAAATGAGTTCTACTTGACCTTCAATTAAATATTACATCATAGATCGTTAAATGCATTGGTGGGGAATAGTTTTTAATTTCAAAGGCCGCAAAGTCATTTTAATAAAGTCCAACTATTTGATGACAATAAAAAAAATGTTTTATTTGTTAGCGTGTCTCCTATTTAATCATTTGGAAGATTTTTTTTATCGAGTTGGACAATACTTCGAATTTTCTAGTAAGTATTAGAAAAATAAATAAATAAATAAATAAAATTAAACTATAATATTTTTATTTTATCCCTCCGGCTAGATTCGCAATTCGTTATTAAAATCTCTTTGTAAAGCTTAAAACATGTTAATTTTCATAATTAAATAAATAGTTAATTTTTTATAAGTATTTTCCTCTTTTTTAAAATTTTATTTTTCTTAATTAATTAGGAAATTATATTGAATTGAAATTGAGTAAAAATTAAATTTTCCTTTGGAATAAATTAATATCAAATCCTCCATCAAAATTTAGTCATTTAAATGAATATATTTTTATATATAAGAGTTTAAATTCCTGATAATAGTAGATTTTAAATTTCTAAAGAAATCACGAGAGATTGTCTACTAAATCCGAGCTGTCATGGATATCCTTATTACATGCCAGAAGGGTTTTAATCATCTCCTCAGAAATCAAAGCCTAGAGGGAAATACAACTCTTATGGCATGTAATAAAGTAATTCATGAAAGATCGAATTTAGTAGAAAACATTGATTATTTAAATATTTATTTTTCAACAAAATTGTACGAGTTACTACTTGTTTTGGCTTAACAAACGTTTAATTTAAAAAGCAATATGAATGTTACGGAATTTATGTCCTAGAGGCAGATTACTAGCCTAAACTTTGGACATGGCTGATTGCAGATGTCTCTAGGGTCATCTGGGCGATGGGGTCGTCACATCCCCACGCCAACCTGAACAGTTTCCCTAAAGAATTTATCGGATTGAATTTGATTGAATTTATTGAATTTGACCACAAATCCTCAATAGAATAAAAGGAATAAAAATCATGCTTATTTATATCAAACTACGAAGCCTCTAAAGGTACATTTTTAGACTTGCAATCCGGTTTATCTCGGGTTACCGGTTTCGAATTAACCGTTTAAATAAATAAAAACGAAAATCAGTTATTCAGTGTCCGATTACTAGAGGTGCCACAATTTGTATCCTCTTATTGGTTGATGAGTTAAAGCGAATAATAAATCTGGCAATTCACTAACATACAAACAAATAATTAAAATCTCTTAAAATATAATTTTTTTAGACCAGTGAGTTTGCTCAATTTTTTCTCTCTCAAAATAACTGGTTATTCAAATACCCAGTTATCCAGATAATCAGTTTTTCACCTCTATTCGGTTAACAGGTTTTAGTTAGTTAACCGAGTTCTAAAGAAACCAGTTATTTGACTTTTGCTATCACTACTTTAGATTTCAACCCAACGCCTAAGCTTTCTACTTATTTTCATAATGTGAAAGTCAATATGATGAATTTTAGGTGTTACACCTTCTAGTATAATAGTAATTACTTGTACCTATCATTATTATAAAGTTTTAGTTCTTTTGACACTGTCTTAAATATAGGGGAAGAAAAAGGCAGGCCTCTAACTCAAGAAAAAGAAAAATACTTAGTTTCCCTAAAGTCTTTCAAAAAAAAAAAGCTAAACAAACTTTTATATACCCATATAATTTTTTTTTTGGTGGCGAATTTTTATTTTTTAGGAAAGATAATATTAGTCAATTAAAAAAATCAAATTTTTCTCGAAATATTTGAATCCCCATCAATTTGCCGACTCTCAACACTGTTTCGCGGTCATGACCTCAAGGAAGTGGAACTCTCTCCCACCCTCCATCTTTCCCAGCACTTATAAACTTCAAACCTTCAAAACCCGAGTGCATAAACACCTACGTCTCCACCCTCCCACTTAATCAACTTTCCCTTCTCTTCGGTAATGCAAGGGTCTTTCGAGATCCATAGGGGCTGGATCTTTACTGGTGCCCCTTCTAGCAATCGATTGGATTAAAAAAAAGACTTGTCATCATCACTACAAATACAATTACAAGATATTTTCACTTATTTCTCGTCAATTGATCCTAACAAACCCATAATTACTTTATAAAATTGGAAAGACAGATTTAATTTAAAAAAAAAACAAAAAAAAACAATCTTGAATGTCCCTTGAGTTGCGATTCGCGTGTGTTTATTTAATTTGAATTAATCAGTTTCTAAAAAAAGAACTGAGGGGATTTTCGAAGGCGGAGGCAAATTCGTAATTGAACGTTGTGACTAGTGCAGATGTTCAGCTACTATGGGTTGGCTTATAGAATACTTTAATTGTCTAACAGGCTGACAAGGGAGATAATTGAACGAAATCGAATTTAAATGAAAAGATTTAGTGTAGCAGAGTTGGTTGATTCATATAAGGAAAATCAATGGGGTTGTTCTTTATTTGATGGAAATAAATATATACCTATACCTACCGGGTGAGTTTTTTAATCTTGAGACAGGCTTATAACTCAAAAACAGTGGATTATATGGAAAAAAGTTTCAAATAGAATAGTTTCATAAGAACTATTTTTTATACGACATCGAATAAACAAAATACATGATTCAATTAGATCTCAAAAAAAATTCTTAATAATTATTTTTAACAATTATTTAACTTAATTACCAAATAATAATGATTAAATAATTAATTATTAAATAAATAATTTAATAATAATTAATAATTTAATAATTTTTTGACACTGTTCTGAGACTTTCCAGAGTGTATTGCAAGTCTTCTGGGTGAATTCCAGTTCCAATTTCGTTATTTTGTCCTGTTTCAGTTTCTTCGTAGCCTTTATATTTCCTGTTTTTTTAACAGATTAACAAAACGATAAAATGAAGCTCTTGAGGGTATATTCCTATCAGGAAAACGCTCGAATTCATTTCAATGGCAGCCCCATAACACTTCTTCCACATTCACCGCATAAATTAAGACCATTTAAATTCTGTCTTCAACAAAAAATACTCCATTTTTATTATGGTAATACAATATAACTACTGGATTGACACGAGAAATAAACTTTTATAAACTCAAAAAGTTTAAGTAGTTCTATTAAGTAGAAAATAATCTCTTAAATTTTAGTATAACGAAGTTTTAATATCATTATAAACACTTATTTTCATTGTTGTGACTTTTCGATTTAATAAATATGTATTTAATAATTAATTATTTAATCATTATTATTTGATAATTAAGTTAAATAATTGTTAAAAATAATTATTAAGAGTTTTTTGAGATCCAATTGATTCATGTATTTTGTTTATTTGATGTCATATAAAAAATAGTTCTAATAAAAGTTGTTCTGTTTTTTTTTTGTAGATTCAGAATATGTACAGAAACATATAGGTTTCCATTTAAAAAACAGAACTTGACATTGAAATACCCCTGAAAGCTTGTTATAGGTCGACAAACAATAGCGTAGTTTAGTTTCCCCCTCGATATAAAAAACTTTTATTTGAAACTTTTTTCCATATAATGCACTGTTTTTGAGTTATAAGACTGTCTCAAGATAAAAGACTCACCCGGTATATATAATGAGTATAGATATATATACCTATATATTAAATATATACAAGTTATTTGTTAAAGACTAAATCTTCGAGGATTTGACGTTAATCATCATCTTTTTATTAGAAATATTGTTCTATTAATTCCCTATGTTCTAATACCACAAACGAATAATCTGACCATCTTACTATTTCAACAAAATTTACCTACATTAAATTGGGTATGTGAGATAGAATATTTCTAATTAAAAAGACTGTTGATGAAGATCAAGTCTTCGAAACTATAGTCTCTAAAAAATTATATATATGTATAAGGATTTCTCCTTATGAAATTGAATCATTAAATGAAATAAAACTTTTATATCAATTTAGAGATAGTTTTCATTTATTTTTATATCATTTGTTTAATTCATTTAAAAATATTTTTAAATTACTTATACATGAGGTGAAAACTTGAATAACAACCAACATATGAATAGAAAATTAAAAAAAAAAATCGAAGGAAACAGTGAAAATTTTTCAAAGTCTCGTATTCTAAGGAAATTTTGTTGATTTGACAATTTTTTCTCAGCGAAACTTGGAAGCAAGGTGCAGTTTAATAGAAGAAACGTTTATACTAAATTCGTTAATTATAACAGTTTCATAGGTATGAATAAACGTTTCGATTATTTTCTCATTTTCGGAATTATCTAAAGAAGATCTGAAACTAGAAAGCTCAAAATCTAATGCCTTTTTCTTTTTAGAAATATAAAAATTTTAATCTCAGAACAAACTTTCTACGATTTTCTTTTCATAAGTTATCGTATGCATCGGAATCCAGGCATGAAATTATCTTTGAAAATGATTTCTCTACGTTCCAGACATTTATGTAATTTTCAAAAAATTTAAATTTTTGAATTAATTCAATACTTAGCCGTGTTGCCACGGTGTTCTTCGCCTGCCGAGCGTACCGGATAAAATCAACCTGATATACTATAGTATAAAAATTTAAAGATCATGTTTCAGTTAAAAAACAAACAAAAAAATCAATTTTTTGTCAAGATTTAGACAAATTTATAGTGTTCATTGTGCCACTAAAAATACAGGATGTCCCCTAGCTTCATGAACACCCCAGTTTCATGAAAAGTACTCCCCCCCCTCCAACTTCGTATCACCCCAACATCATGAACCCCCCATAGGGGGGGGTAATAGGATTACTCTAAAACTTCTCCCTCGAGGAAAAAGTATTGCTTGATTTCGCTGACATTACAACCTGAGGCCTACTATTAGTACAGTATATTTTATTCAGTTATAAACAATTAGAAGAAGTTTTTATTATAATTTGTTGAAGTTATAAAACTTGACCGCTTTTATTTGTAGTATATAATGCTAATTTTGCTACAATTTTCAACCCCCCACCACCCAGAAATTTCAATAACGCACTCTGTGTCTTAACCCTTACCCGTTTAGGGACTCTTGAAAATTAGAATGAATATACGAAATGTATGATTTTGTTTTTTTGGCTTTTCGGCCTTTCTAGCCATAAGCCAATTTACGATAGTATTTATTTTTATTATTTTTTTTAATTTGTCTCTACCCCGTCAGATTTCCCCCGGATGCCTCGAGTCGGATTTGAACCCGGGTCCACTTGGTTAGCAGGCTGACACGCTATCACCTAGCCTAATCCGACCCCTTTGTATGGATTTAATTTTTTTTAATTTTATTTATTCAAATATATAATAAATCTGTTCATTGTTAAAAAATTATCTATTCACCAAAATTTTTCAGAGTGTACCAAGAATTAAAAAAAATCATATTTTATTTTTACAATTTTAAAAATTTGATACGTAATTACGAGAAGATTCCATGACCTCGCTAAATGAAAAAGAGATTGTTCTTAATAACAGCTGGAAGCTTTATCGGGAAATCAATTTCTATTGAGTTGCGTGTGGTCAGGGGGGTTTCTTTACGCCTTTTCTTTCTTCCTTCATACCTGTTTTCTGTTCTATTTTCTGATCGCAAAATACAAATGGAATATAATAAAAGTTGAAATAAAAAGAGCGAGATTGGTTGCAAACAAGAGCCTTGCTCTTTGTGTAATTGAAAATCGACTGAAATAAATAGAGTTCAAAGTCAATGTAAATTGAATCGGAATGGCAACAGGTTCAGTCTGGTGGGCGGAAAAACAAATAAATCATATTTATTTTCTATTCAAATGTTGAATTTCAAATGGATAGCCAAAAGGTGTTTGATAGGTAAGAAAAGTCAAATATTAACAAAATTGATAAAATTTAGATAATGTTTACTGGAAAAATTTTGATGCCGAACTTTATGTGCTATACTCGATTTCGATTTCGAGTTTCTATCCCACCCAAAACACTTATGTGGAAAAAAACAGGCCAATTTCGAAATAGAGTGGAATCTAGATAAGTACAGCCAAGTAAAATATACCAATAATAATTAAGAGAAAAAGAATTTACATTTTTAGGTCAAAATTTAGGATTTTACTAGAGAGTATTTTTTCATATTGCGAATCAAAAGGATTCAATTGATGAATCCCTAGGATATGCAATATATAAAAAAATAAATAAAAACTCTAGTAAAATCCTAGATTTTGACCTGAAAATGTCAATTCTTTCTCTCTTAATATAAGTTGGCCATATGCCCCGAGGTTATTTTTTTTGAAAAAATTCTATCTAGTTTCAAAAGAAAAACTACTCAAAATCTTTGATTCATTAAATAATAGAAAATCATAAGATGGTGTCATCTATTAAATCCGATGGAATGGAATATTTTAATTAAATGTCAGAGGGTTGTTTTTCACCCCTCGGGAATCGAACCCGAGTGCCAGTAACAGCAATCCGGGCCATCTGGCTCACATGCGGGATGCGAACCTCTCTGACATATGTACACGGTTAAAATATTTTACTCAAAGATTGTTATCTTAATTTGTAAAATTTCGCGAGATAGTGATTCTAAATTTAAACATATATCCATGCCATATAATTTAAATAAAGGCCGTTGAGTGTTTCGAATTTTGAAGAAATTCAAAGAAATTCAAGGGTTCGATTCCCGAGGGGGTGAAAAACCACCCTTCTGACATATAATTAAAAATATTCCATTCTATCGGATTTAATAGGACACCATCTTATGATTTTCTAGTAAATTTGAATCTATTACCATCGGCAAATTAATATCTTTCATATTAAATTAGGAAAAGTCATTCCATTGCCCTTCGAATTTTGAATTTCTTCAAAATTCGAAACACTCAACGACCTTTATTTAAATTATATGGCATGACTATATGTTTAACTTTAGAATCACTATATCGCGAAATTTTACAAATTAAGATAACAATCTTTGAGTAAAATATTTTACGCGTGTACATATGTCAGAGAGGTTCGCATCCCGCAGGTGAGCCAGATGGCCCGGATTGCTGTTACTGGCACTTGGGTTCGATTCCCGAGGGGATGAAAAAAACCCCTCTGACATATAATTAAAAATATTCCATTCCATCGGATTTAATAGATGACACCATCTTATGATTTCCTAGTAAATTTGAATCTATTACCTACGGCAAATTAATATCTTTCACATTAAATAATAATTAAGTTGAGAAAATAGTACTTTCAATTAGAAATCCATCTTTCCAGTTTGAATGACATTCTAGATTTACCATATGGATTCTTATATTTTCATGAAATTTGACTGATGTTCACGAATTTAGTTAATTTACCCTAATGGCATAATGCGTAACAGCAGTGTTAAACCCCTTAAGATATGCAACCTAATGGAAACATGTTCATAAAAGATAACAAATATCTGAATCTATAAACACTTTGTTGGGTTGACTTTCTTTGCTTTATTTGAAATAAAAAACCTTTCACACGTCAATATTGCATATACTATCTAATATAATTTAAAAAATTCAATAAAATGTAATTGATTTCTTGATTGGAATACGAAACATAAAATTTGAATTTATTTTTTAATTAGAATAATTTAACGATAAATTAAATTGTTTTTTGTTCATTTCACTTATAATGTAATACATATATTCTATTTACTTCCCAAAGCAGATTTATATATAAAAAAAAAACATAAAAATCATAATAAATAAACTGCAACGGATTGTTGTTAAACTTTATCTTAATTCATTTGAAATATTAATATGTTTGTTCCTTTATTATTAATCAGATATCACTTGCAATTTGTAGTTCATATTGACATTAATTCAAAAATAATTCTCATTTAATAGTCGAGGAATAACCATTCTACATTGGATTTTTTGACAAGCTTGAGTTGTTTGCCATAAAAGAATTTAGTCTTTTTGATTTCAAGTCGATTCTTCCACATTTTCAGTAGAGGTTTCCATTAATAGTCAAAACATCAAAAATGGAATGCAATAAGGTTATTCCTCTAGTATTAGATAAGAATCGATCGTTATTTTTGATTTTAAGTCGATTCCTCCATGTCTTCAGCAATGGTAACCAATAAAAACCGAAACGTCAAAAATCCAATATAGAATGATTATTCCTCAAGTACTAGATGAGAATCAATCGCTATTTTTGGTTTAAAGTCGATTTCTTTATGTCTTCCGCAATGGTTACTAATAAAAACCGAAACGTCAAAAATCCAATATAGAATGATTATTCCTCAAGTACTAGATGAGAATCAATCGCTATTTTTGGTTTAAAATCGATTTCTATATGTCTTCAGCAATGGTTACTAATAAAAACCGAAACGTCAAAAATCCAATATAGAACGATTATTCCTCAAGTACTAGATGAGAATCAATCGCTATTTTTGGTTTAAAATCGATTTCTCTATGTCTTCAGCAAAGGTAACGGATAAGAAAACAACGCAGTTGCTATAGTTACTTATAAAAATTCCTCCCAAATTTTTAGCATTTCACAGAGAGAAGCCTATCCATTCTTACTTAAGCAAGGCTAAATGAGCTATATTAAAACTTTCAAATGAATAAATTTTAAAGAATTTAAAAAATTAAAAAAAGTACTCTCTTACTCTAGAGTAAAGTACTTTAAAATATAATTTTACTAAAAACTTTATTTAACCTTTTTTAACAAAAAATAAACATATATCCCCGGTATATAAATAGATTAAAAATATTTAAGAATGATTTCGGATAAATTCGGGTCTCATTGTGTTAGCATTGAAACAATCAGTGAAGAAGAAGATCAAGAAACAATTATTATTGTTTGTAGCGTCAGTGGTTAGACCTAACTATGTACAATTAGAGTATCATGTCTGCGGTCTCGAGTTCTGTTGCGTGTCCTTGTTAAATAATTATTGTTATTAATTAACACTTTACGGGCTAGACTTCAATCGAGAACAAGGGCCATTGTTTGAGGGATAAAGCTGGCTAGAGATTGCGCTTGACCACCTCAACTAATTAAAGTTATCTTAAGTCTAGAAAGCTTAGAATTATACGTTTTAGCACACCTTGTTTCTAAATAAAGGGAATATTTTCTTTAAAATTTTGATATTTTCTTCTTATTATTATTATGTAGGAAAAAGCCTGTTTTTTCCAGAGCGTGTTTCCATCGATTTCTTGGACGGCCCCGTCTTCTTTTCCCGATAGGATTGTTGTTATATCTTTAGAATTTTTAATTTTATGAATTAATTTAAAACGATTGAACCTCTTCCACTTTTAGTGATTTGGCGATTTCTGTCAGCAAACGAGGAGGCTTAAACTAAAAAACTGTAAGGGCAAGTTTATAAAAACAAACTTTTTCAACTAATTTTAAGCTAATTAGCTACAAATATTAACATTAACTAGAAAGCACAACATTTAATCAGCTAGCAGGGACAGTGAAATTAAGAACTATAATTAACTAGCTTGTTGATATATTAACCAAAAGATTTTATTTTTATTTTTTATTTAACTATTTTCGATTAAAGATAAAGTTTTCTTGCTGAAAGTTGGCTGTTTTGAGTATAATATGATGTCGTAATAGTAATATGACTTATACTAAGTAATATATTAATGATGTATCAAAATTAATTAGAGTTTAATTGATTTGCTCTTACCTTGGAAGAATGAATGGCCGTCGCGTCAGCACTGGTCGATTTCCGCCCGACAAATGAAAAAAATCCCGTTTTGAATTCCTATTATCTTGAATGCATTTCTCTAGGTGGACTTGATTCTCTAAAACAGAAAATATAAAAGAATATTTTTATTTAAAAAAAAAAGGAAAATTATCAGTAAAAGATAAATGAAAATAAAAACATGAACTTTTAGATAACAAAATGTAATTATTATTAGGTACATGGTATTGGACTGTTTAAGATTTTAAGCCTACAGATTTCATTAAAAAAAATTGGTTCAGTTTGGTCCAAGGGTCTAGATTTACATTTTTTGACCCCTGGTCCTAGACTGGTGAGACAATTTTATTAGAAATTCAGCTTTCTTCCATTTTTGTTTAAAATATTTTTGAATCATCCCCCAATTTTGGCTTCAGGAAACAATAATAACTCTCTCTTTTTTTAAGGAGACAATAAAAGAGTGTGTCTTCTGCTGGAATTATACATTTTATTTATTTATAACGAGACTATAGTTTCTAGGGCTTTGCCCTCTTCTCTTTTTTTATTATAGGTTCATTTTTATAATATATTTCATTTTTCTGGTTTTTTTTTAACCCCTACTCCCCTTAATTTTGGGTTCAATTTCAACAAAAATTTAATCAGCTCTTAATCTCAATGCACCAAAACTATATATGAAATTTCTATTTGCTATTCACACTAATTTTTGAGCTAGAGCGTACACAAAATTTGGTCACAGACATTTTGACAAATCAATTAATATCTCGAAAAATGTAATTTTTTCGATGTTCACTCAATAGGGCTTTTTTGTAGACTAAATTGCCATAGCTTTGCTCAATTTTTTTAATCAAAATAGTTTCAAGTGTTTTTGAGATATTTCGAAAAAACGAAGCAAAAAAAAAACAACACTTTTTTGATTCACAATTACAATACTAGACCATACCCTGTATTATTAAGTCAAAATATGACTATTTGAAAAATTTATTTAAAATTTTATAAAAAATTTTGATTTTTTTCAGTCTTTTTATAATTTAAATTTTTTTTACAATAAAACATAATTAATTACTAAATATGATTTAAGTATAATATATTTGAATCTTTCATGGTAAATTATTTATTTAGATCGTGGTTTTTTTATTAAATTAGAGCTTGATAACGTCGTAAAAATGTTTTATTCTACATTATCTTACTCGCGAAACTGTATAAGTAAAAATTAAAAATTATCCATTTTAATTAGGCGCAAAATTCTAGTCTCAAAATAAATAAATAAATAAATAAAATATTTACATCTAGTACAACACCCAACTTAAGCAGATTATATTAGTCTCGAATTGAGAGGTGGTTTAAAGGTAAAATTTCGATTGTTAATTTCTGTAGTTTCGTCGGTGAATTATGAAAACATTCCGCACATACCAACAGAGCCATTCAGTGAATTAAATTTTCTCTTCTTGTGATTTATCGTCTGTCAATAAATACTACGCGGGGTAGCATTACAAATTACAATCCTTTATTTATTTTAGAACTTAAAATTTATCTTGTATATTTAGGGACAGTGAAGAATTAATATTATTTCGGGATACGAAAATTAAAATTCATAAAGCTAATCAAATTTCACTATTAAAGTTAAGACTAGACAAAAGGAGACATCTTAACAATATGATCTATCTAAATAATTCTTTCGGGTTAGAATATTAAAGAAAAACTAAAATTTGATAGTTTTTTTTCAAAATTCAAAGAAATATGAGGTTGAGTAAAATTCTAAAATATTTGTCCAGTCGAATCATGAATGATTGAATCCTATAAATTCATGGGAAATTAAAAAAAGAGGGGAATAGAATAATATTTTAGTCATAGGAATAAAGTAATTAATTTATGTTTTGATTCGATTATAAGACAACAAAAAATAAGAAAAAAAAATCGCGTAAACGTGGTTTAAGAAGAATTGTTGATTTAAAGAAATATATTATTAAAAAACTCTGTAATAAATAATAGTGCCGAAACAGTTCTACAATTGGCAATAAAATAAAATGATCTAAACAAGGTAAAATCTCTTAATAATTTTGTAGGTAATTTGTGAACTGGATACTGAGTGACACAAGAATGCTTGGAGAAGTCATATTTGGAACAGAAAAGAAAATTTTGGCCTTATTAATGTGTGTAAAACACCTTATCAATCTGATAAGAAATTTAAATTTCCTTAAGACATTTTAGAGATTCCAAAATAGTTAATCAGAAACTCTCCAAACCCTCACAAAACTTCAAAATGTTATATGGAAAAGAATTTCTATCAATATTGCTAGATGTTAGAAAATATTATGTTTTACCTGTATGTTACAAAATAATTAACAGGTCAAAAATGTTGATACTTAAATAAATAGATAATTTATTGAGCTAAGTGTGATTTAGCATAAAAATATATTTTAACTGCCTGTTAATACATTAAAAAAAATCAGAACATGATCATGCCAATTTCTTCACTGTCACAAATAAAATCTCTTTTATTTTATATCACGCATCATTAAGATTTAAAGGCTTTTAGAATAAAACCACATCTAAGTGGAACATTAACAGATCATTCCTACTCTCATACTTTTTATATTGTATAGTGCCATCAGCTCATTCCATTACAAAGACAAAAGCATTGCAATAAAAATGTTATCATCTTTAAACTTAAAAACGCTATCAAATTAACAAGAAATGGAGCAAAAGTTAACTTAGTTAAACGTAGTTTCTTTATGTAGTTTTAGTTAAAAATCAGGGTTGTTAAATTTAAGTCAGAATAAATTTAGTACCTATAGAGAAAATCTCATCTCGTTTTTCTGCTTACCTTAGTTCAAGATTGGTTGGTGAAATATGGCGTCAGACACCTAAAGGTAGTATTTCTCTGAAACTGCTCACAGTAGCAGACTATTGTTTTCAGATAAAAAGATAAACTTATTTTTTTGTAACTCCTCGGTAGTCGACGATCGTGACGTCATCGATTCGGTCTCCCTAGTCCCTACTGATGAGTCTCTTAGATCCTTGACTGTTCTCTGACCAGTTTAGCAGTCAGAAGTGTTGAAAATACTGTGTTCGATTATCATGTTGAAGAAAAGTTTTGAAGATAATGACGACGAGCGACTAGTAGAGTACCTGCGTAGTAATCGTGTTGAGCTTCCACTGCAGATGTTCCTATTATATCTTCTTTCACCATCTTTAAAACAAAATCGAACTGAGATGAGTTAAGTCTAAGAAAGTTTCTGAACCTCTCTTCATCATTTCGCAAGTGGCCAGCTATTAAGCTAGCGAAAAATTCTTAACTTTTCCGAGTTTGGAATATGCTTTTGGGGCTAGTTCTTCTTAACATAACCACAATTAATCTGATAAGAGCATGGAAAATTAAAATATAATATAAAAATAGCGAGTTTATTTCTTTAAAGTCGCGCATGCGTTATTGAAGGTTTTTTTAGCTTTGAATTTATAATACTTTTTATTTTTTCCCATTAAATAAGGAAATATTCTAACAAGTATCAAGGAAAGGCTTAAGTTTTATGTCGTGTCTTAAAAAGTAAGAGTGCGTTATTTGGAATAAATACAGTGTCAACTAAACTTAGATGGACTATAAAAATTATCCACGAACACAGAAAAGAAGTTAGTCCAGCCATTAAATAATAAAAAAAAGAAACTTGAATTTAAGTCAAACCTCTTGGGACAAACATCGTGCTACCGAAATCGTAAAAATAGATCTATTACCTCACACTTTCAATTATTTACAATTTGCTAAATTAGAAGTTTTTTATCTTTGTCTGTATTTTTCTTGGGATACGCGGTGTTAGGTAAAACTTTTTCAAGATCAGCTTCTCTTAAACTTGAAACCTTTAATCTTGAAGAAGAAAAAAATAAGATACCTAACTTTGTTTTGTTTATTTTATAAAAGAAAAATGAAGTAAATTAAAAGTTTGAATTTTTTTTTATTTTTCATTCTTTCATCGGAATCTTGTTAAATGAAAAGTTGTTAAACTTTAAAATTAAAGAATGAGTTAAAAAAATTTTATAAAAGAAAAAAATATATTTATAATTTAAGTAAATTAAATATTTTAAAATAAAAGTACGTAATTAATTTTTTTCTGACATTCAAAATTTGAAGTATTTTGATATTTTTATGTTTTAAGATATATAGTAAAAATAATATAACTTTATAGTAAATTAAATTCGTTAGATATAAACATTGCAATTTCACGCTTAAACTGGAAACATTATCGTATATTGATTATTTTATAAGTCTATTTATTTTTCCAGGGTGGCAAGCGAATATTTACATTCGAGATATGGGTGAATTTGAGCTTTGAATAGGGTAAGAATTTGAGTGGGCTTGGAAAAGCCTGAATATAAAGATCCTGAATATAAAGACAAGATTAGCAGATTTTTCTCCTGAGATAAGTAAAGTTGTCATTCCAGGAGAAGTCAGGCCCCATAATAACACTAAAATTTATTTTCTCGTGAAAAACATAAAAAAACTAAGGTTCGTTTATGATGGAGCCGCTATGAAGGATAAGAGCGAAGATAGAAATGATTTCTAGCATTTTATAGCATTCTTTTATATGGAAGTGTTTATATCGGAGAAAAGGCAAGAGCGAAGAATTGATTTTCTTATAAGTTTGGAAGCAGACACTTCATTAGTAAAATTTATAAATAAATAGCTTAGTGGAAAAAGCTAAAACTTGGGCAAATTTTCTTAAAGCTTATCTGATATACCTATATAACCATATACTTAACATCTTCATCTTTGAAAAACAGCTTCTTCTGAAGGTTTATCAAAACCAAAAAACAAAAATTTGAACAAAGAACGGAGTTCCCAACATGTTCTTGCAACAAAAATTATCCTTTTTTAAACATTTTCATCATGAGCTCCTCAAACATCAGACTCCTCTTGTGGAACCAAAAATATCAAAATCATTATCATCAAATTATTGAATTCAATGTTTTCTATTTTCATCCTGATTCATTTCGCTAAAATTGCTGGCCATGATTCTTCATAAAGGTGATGAAATTTCGAAACATGAATATTGTGTGTGGTATATTTGATCTCCTTGAGTGTACTCTAAACGTTATATTATTTTAAAACACTTCCTTCTTAAGAATTTTACATTTTTTAAAATTTCTATCAATTTACTAAGGGCCGGTTGTATGTCGCAAAGTAAATGCTTTTACCACTAACCAAAGGTAGATGGTAAATGGAGGGATGGGATGGCCAATCAGATGACAGGCACTGAAGGTTCCTGTCATCTGATTGGCCATCTACCGTTTGTTAGTGGTAAAAAGCATTTACTTTGCGACATGCAACCGGCCCTAAGAGATATGGCTCTTATCGTTTATTACAGCTCCAAAGTAAATACCATGGAAAGAGAGATTTCGCAGTGCTTTTGTCGCTCTTATCGTTGGTTTATCGAAGCTCTAATGTAAGGCAGGCAACATATACGTAAGTATTTGTATCTTTGTGGTAAAATATTTAATTAAATTCTTGGTCTATTCCTATTTATAAAAGGGAATTCATGCCGGATCAAAAATTGTTTGAATGATTTGATTGAATTTGACTTATCCCTTTGAAAGAAAAGGATAGAAAAAAGATGACTACCAAATTTCTTTATAAATTTGGTTAAAGAATAAAATCACTTTTCCTAGAGGGAATGTCAGAAAAGAAAGAGAGAGGATTTGGAATTTTTTTTTATTTATTTCTTTTCCAAAGGAAAGAAAAAAGAATACAAAGATTTGTTGAGTCTATCAGAGAAAGAAGTCTTTTGTTTTAGTATTACGCGTCTCTACTACTCAATATAAAAATTCTTTTCTTGAAATCAACTTTTTATCATATTTTCTGAAAAAACAAAAACTCTACCTGAGATAATAATATAAATATATTTTTATATTTCCATAAGCCTGGGGTTCATTTTGAAATGATCATTATTACTAGCTTGGTTATTAGTGGAGCTATGAAGTCTCTTAAAAAAAAACTAGAAGATTTTTTATAGTAAAGCAGCGTTGAAAACAGAAAAAACATTGAACATTGCATTCTCAAATTCTTTTTAAAAACAATTATCCTTTTCTTGTTAAATCATTTGTTTCATTAATTATACTTTAATAGACTATTTGATTCTTAATAAAAACTAATACATCAAAACAAAATCTATTTATAAAAAAATTATGGTTTTGTCTGTTCATTGGTCCAAATCACGCCAAATTTTGGTTCCACACGTTTTAAGCAAAGTTATGAACGAAAACACCCTCAACAAAATTCCTGCCAGTCTCTATATATGTCTGTCTGTCTGTCTGTTTCCGTGATTTGCTCGAAAAGTTGCTCACGATTCACGTAAAAACGGCTGAAGGGATTATTATGAAATTTCATATTTGCATCAGATGTCTTCTAACTTACGTTTATAACGTTTTGATATTTTGATATTTTGACCCCAAAAGGGGGTTTGGGTGTCACACAAATGGAAATTATTAAATAGCTCCTAAAGTTTTCATAAATACATGTCATAATGAGATAACATAAAAACAATATCATGATTCTATAACTACTAAAATTGCAGGGTTACTATACGTCCAGAATTTGGTGGATCTGCCTTGCATTATCTTAATTAACCCCCTTGCTTTTTATGCCACATCTGAATATTTCAATAACTTTTTGATTTCTAAATATTTTTTGTTATTACCTAATGGAACTTTTTGTAGTAAAACCGACTTTAGAAGAAAGAAGGATCCAATTTTTATTATGAACTCGAAAATAAATAAAATATTTTTCTAATATGATCGAAAATAAAAAATATTTTTTTTATTATCAAGAGTGAAGAATTTAAGAAAAATATTCTTTAATACAATTAAGTTCAATTTTATAGATTTAAGTCGCTTTTAAAATGGAGTGAGAGGCTCTAAAGTGGTCATTTTTAGGTGATTTTTTGTATCTATCAGCGTTCAAAGGTGGCTTAACTTAAGATTATGATAAATTTATATAAATTTGTTTATTCTATCCTTATTAACGATGAATAAGAATGAATTTGATATTTCAAGTATTTTGGAATATATAATTTACAGAATCCACTGTAAATGAGTCTGACTCTCGTTCGGCCGCCTTATTTAAATAAATTAATCTAAATGCATACATTCTTCCATTCCTTTAAAATTTCACAGTAAATTATCCCAAGCTTTTTTATTTGGAAGTTTAAGGACGCCTTCGATGAAAAATCTACAAGTGCGTCTGATAGTTTCACACTGTTGTTTGTTGTTTTAGAAATAAACCTTATATATATGCTACGTGACTTGTCATCGCCTCTTGAATTTGGGCATATTTCGGATGATCCTCAGATTTCTTCGTTTATATAATATAATATATTTTTTAGGGTCATAGGCTAACCCTTAGCAGTACACATTCTCACAGTTTGTGATCTTGACTCTTGACGAAGAAGGCTCTCTTGACCCTACAACACTTGAAGTAAAAATATATTATTTACTTTTCTCTTAAGGAATATCAGGATTCTTAAAAATGAACCTGAGATCTCCAATATCAATGTGTGTATCCTTTCTTCTAAGATATCTCAGCAGTTTGATTTTCTTTGCGAACTTTCATTATATACTAGTATATCTTCTTCAAATGACAGTTTAGTCCTTTAGTACTTTATTGATTTTTTTTTTTTAATTAAAAAACTGCCCATGGAAGGAAGTATTTGCGTAAAAAAGACCTACTTAAATGTTTCGACGATTCCCAAGGGATCAAGGAAGCTTTATAGCAAACCCAAATTTCTTATTAAACACAAACAAAGGGACTGTATGCTTTTCTAGATCAAGACGACTTAAAAGCAAATACAACCTCGCCTCTTGATTGATAATATTTTTTTTTTTTTTTTTTGCGTAAACAACTCTTTGTATTTGTTCTAGAGGAGTTATCTGTTAGCTTTGAATAGGGATTCAAAGTTGTAAAGATAAAGTTATGCAAAGAACGACGTGAACTAGTAATTCATCCTTTCAAATTTCTAAATAAACGCTGGAAAGGATTGTACATATAATAGAAACCATCCTTCTATAGAATTCTATTCCAAACGACTCCAAATTTCATCTTAAATGCTTTTTCATACAAATATTTATTTACAAATAGGTGTATACCTATAAATTATCTTATTTCACTATTTATGATATTACTTTGAAAGGTTCATCTTAATTTTTATGCCCGTACTTCTTCTATTAAGCTCTCCTTTCAAAATTTTCTTAACATTTTGTCCAAACTTTTACTCAATTTTCAAGGTTATTCATAATTCCTTAACAAAATATTTGTAACTTGGTAACAAAAAAAAATAAAGTATCATCCAAAGTATGAAATGAAAAAGAACCTGAATGTAATTCGGAAACGAGTTATCAGACTAATTGACGACCAGACCTTTAAATAGTGAGTGACTTCCTTAGCTTGCCCATCGAAGAAGTGACTAGTATTTATTTATTTATATCCTATACTACTAAAGCACATATCTGCCCGCCTCTGTATGTATATGTATGAATCTATGAATCCATGTCCGTCCCGCAACAAAACAAGTCGTCATGGTTACCAATTTAAATGAAATCTATATATATATAAAGCAAGATGGCCGCCGATAACTAAAATTGTGCACCCTCTGTAGTTCAGAGGGGAGGGGGACTTCATTCTTGAAAAGGAGTTGGGTCGGAGTTAAAGGTGTAGATGCGGGTTTTGAAAAATGGAAGATTATATATATAATAATCGTGCAAAATGATCACTAGCTCTTAGGCTACTATGGCAGCCCAAGAATTATAAAAAGTACAAATTACGAATAAAATAAATGAATTCTGTTGTGTTAATCTGTTATTGGCAAACTTGAAATGCAAAGAAGGACTGTTAAAGGAGAAAAAAAGACGTGATTATCAACTTGATCCTTTTAAATTCTGAAAGACGATTCATAAGATTGGTTTTTAAGAGAGTGAAAATGATGTTCCAAAAATTATTTTATTCACGCAATTTTTCCTTTTTATTATCTTTCGACTGTCATTTCATCAAATGTTTTTATTAAATAAACAAATAAAGAACAATAATAATAATGAAGAAATTAGAGTGAAACTTACATTGAAATGGCGTTAGATGAGGCCAAGAAATTACACCTGAATGGCTTGGTCTGGAAAATAAATTTTAAAATTTTGAAAGAAAAAGTATTTATTTAGATATTTTTTTCTCACTCTCTTAGAGTCAACAATTATGTTTGAGATTATTTCATTACAAATTATTAAGTCATTTGATCACATTGAATGGATTAAATATGCATCTTTTGGAGGTGAAAGTATTTTCAATTTTCGCACTTCTCTTCTTGTCCTTTTTACAAGAGTACTCAAGTGAGAGAAGCCATTGATCAGACTTATTGAATCCTCTACAGCTGATCAAACATTGCTTTGACTTTTTTTTTAACTAATCCAGTGAGTCTTAAAGGGTGATTTTGGTACTCTCTCATCTCTTTCGACAACTTGTTCATTTTCTCACACACGTCTTTGTTTTTTTCTTCTTTCTAGCGTCAAACTTTTTAGGAAAAAACAAAAACCTAGTTTTCCTCCTAATGTTTTCAATGTTAAATATCCGCTAGTATCAGTAGCGGCGCCAGCTTTTTATTAACACGCTTTTATTAGTTTCACATGTATGTTTGTTTGTATGTATGCAACTGACTCGTTTGGGCTCGATTTTGCCCCACTTTAAGCGATCAGACTTACTTTAAACGTTGTAGACTTATCAACGACCGACGACAATACAATATTTTGATAAGCTTATCT
Source organism: Forficula auricularia (assembly GCA_024734495.1). NCBI lineage: Eukaryota > Metazoa > Arthropoda > Insecta > Dermaptera > Forficulidae > Forficula > Forficula auricularia. The sequence goes on from JALMQS010000128.1 coordinate 19,958,923, forward strand.
CATTATCCTGATTAGGATCGCCAGGATTATTTTATTATATATGTAAATTTGAAATCTCAAAATAGTTGGCGCACAAACTTGGCACGCCAACAACGCCCTCTGGCCCAGAGCCGTGTCACATGTACATATTAAAGACGGTTTTATAGCAAATCGAACTAAAAATCAGAAAATAAATTTTAATTTATATTTTATTTAACTGTTATAAAAAGTATACTGGCTCAATATGTTTCAAATTATTTTCAAAAATTCTTAAATAAAAGAAAGTTATGAGGGGAAAATTGGTTTCATTGTAAAAAAGCGTGGGGTGCTTTTTATCATATTTCTATACTAACTCTACGTTTATAAATAACTACTAATTATATATTTACAACAATCAATATCGAGCACCACACGCTTTTTTACAATGAAATTAATTTTCTTTTCAAAACTTTATTTTTATTTTAGAATTTTTGAAAATTATTGAAACATATTGAGTAAGTATACTTTTTATAACAGTTGAATAAAATATAAATTAAAAGTTATTTTCTGATTTTTAGTTCGATTTGCTATTAAAGCGTGTTTTTTTAGTTTATTAAACTATATTTTATTCTTTTCGGTTGGGCCACACCTGGGAGAAAAATTTGGAGGGTGGTCCTATGGTGGCCACCCCTAGCGCCGCTACTGGCTAGAACCCATTTAAAATTATAATTAATTAAAAACTAATAATAAACCAATGATTTAGGATTGAATAAAATATTGTAATGAGATTTTCACTTTCATTTATATCTATAATATTTCATATTATGGTATATGAAATTAGATAAAAGTGAAATATTCAATATTATATTCTCCCGAGGTCTTGAGACTTTCTGAGGGTTCTATCGGCATGCTTATAAAAGCTATTTCACTTTGACAGTTCTAGTTGGAAGTAAATGATCCTTTATTATTTAATAGATGGAATTAGGATTAAAAACAAACAAGTAAGTTTTGAAGTACCTGGAGCCCAAAATGTGGCCAAAAATTCATTATAACTCTGTGCATGTGTATCTCCATGGGTTGAAATCGGACAGACGAAAGCATACCTTTGTTATTTTGTTTATCGCCTTTAGAAATATCTGAAAAAAATCATTTTCAAGCATATTTTCTCTATCACTTTATTGTGTGTCTGGATTCAGATATCCACTAAAGTTTATTCTGGTGTCAAAATGTAGGTATTTTAAAAACCAACTTTAATTAGAATTTGAGCTTAAGATTTTCCTATTAAAAAAATATTGAAAATCAGAAAAAAAAATCAAATTGTCATTGTGCTCTTGAACGGTTGAACTAAGGAGCTGAAATTTGGCACACAAGTTTGAATTAAAAAATTTCACATCCCTGCTAAGTATCATTTTTCTAGCTGAATATTTTCACTAGCAAAACATTAACAAATTGATATAACTTGCGGACAGCAATTCGAACCTAAAAAAAATTATGTTTTTAATCCAGTTTTTACCAAAATCTTGGTTAAATATCGGTTTAGATAAAATTATAAATAATTAAAAGATAATAATAAAGGACGGACATAGTCTAAATAAAATGAATGAATTTATTTTTTATTTCTATATAGCTACAAGTTTTAGGAGATTTGACGATAGCTAAATGTTATCTCTTAGTCTGCCTAAGAAATATTCCATCATTTCCCTTTTAGATAAATACTTGCATGGTAATTGTTCTAAATAGAAAAGTTCCGAAATTTTGAAATAAAAAATTAAGGTCTTATTTTTTACTGAAAATTTAATACCTTACAGATAAAATTAAAAATTCAATATCCCTTTGTGGTTCAATAATAGCGAACGCATTTTCTTGCAAAAGTTTGCTTTGGAAACCTACTCTGCCCTATTCTTCCTTTGTTTAACTGGTTAATGCTTATATTTTTGTGACTCCATCTCAAAGGATTTGGCTTTTTATTACGCGCAATACCTACCATGTCACTCCGTATTTATTTATTATATGCATTTATAGTTTATTATTGTCTTATATCTAAACCTTGACTTTTTCATAATAAACTTTATTCTCTTTCACAATCTATCTCCTTTAAATTTATATTAACAGCCCTTATCTAATTCTTAAACATAAATCTGTTAAATGTAATCACATTTTAAATTAATTTAACCACTTTTATATAAAATAATTTAATTAATTACATTTACTATCTTCTAATTTCTATCACGTTTTGAAAAAAATTTACCTGGATAATTTCCTACCTCCTCCTCCACTAAAAAAACAAAAACAAAAATAAGATATTGTTATTATTTTGTACTCATAACTCATTTAGATCTAAATTGCTCGGATTTGTGGAGAATTGCTTGCATTTGTGGAGAGGAGCCCCCAAGCATACTCTTAATACATCGGATGCGATTCAGAAGCGGGCTATCCGACTGATAGGAGATCCTGCATTAACTGACCATCTCTACTAACTAGACCATCGTAGATCTATCTCCACCCTTTCTTTTTTTATAGATATTATCATAGCTTTTGTTCTGACGAGATAAAATCAATAATCCCAAAGGTTTCATTTACGCGAAATACGCGATTTTCTAATAATAAACACCCCTATACGCGCTTAAATTGGATACTAATCGAACAAATGCATTCGCCGATTCGTTTATCCCTATGACATCTAGAGACTGGAACTCTCTTCCACCGACCCTCAGCAACTTATAACCTTTAATCTTTCAAGACCCGCATCCACAGATACCTTCGACTCCTACCCAATCCCTAAATCTTTTCTTATTTTCACGATACAGGGATCCACCGCGGACTACAGAGGCTGTATCTTTTTGGTGCAACTTCTTCTTTTATCAATATCATTAAAAAAATAAAATAAAAATGTATCTATAGATAGTGATTTATGAAAAATATTATTTGTTCTTGAAATAGTCAGGCAAACTTGAAAGATTAAAAAAAAATTCAATTAAGGTATATTTTATTTATTTAAAAATACTAGTTTGAAAAAATTCATCTCATAAGTATATATTTCCAACTAATTAATCATCGATATTGTAATCTAAAAATGTTCTTATTTTCCGATGAGTAAGTATTCAAGCCAACTAAAAATAAAGTTGTATTCAGGGAGAATGGTGTAGGTTCGAGGTGAAACATATTTCTCTGTAATAAAGCACTCCTGGTTCACTAATTTAAAGTCATAAAAGTGTGGCTTATAAATTTACTTTGATAGTGTTAGCTGAAGAAACTTCCGACTGAGCTAACTTTAAATTCACCCTTGTATACATATAATATTTTGTTTATTTATTCGTTTGGATGTGAAATGTCGAATATTTGCACACACACACATATATAGTATGTATAATATTATATATATATATATAAGTAGAGGCCCTGAAGGCTCTCTGGAGAATGGACATGACCCTTTCCTGTCTGATCTTTAAAAGGACTTGTTGGCTGAAGCCCTCAAGTGGCATCAATCAATTGATTCCCTCTTTATAGTATAACATGCTCTTGTATCATTTCGTCTAATCGATATACAATCCAATCTGAGTTTAACAAAAAACTGATACAAAAATGTATTTACGTTTTCTCTTAAACGATAGTAGTTGTTAGGCCACCTCCGGTCAATATGCCGGATATCTTGAATCTCAGCTAAATCAGATAATCTAAAAACATATGTATGTAACCAACTACCAAAAGCAGGGATAATTACAATACAGTCTTTTGGCCAGATCTGGAGCACAAGGAGATTTTATTCGATCCAGTGATATTTAAAAAACATATAAAAAATTAAAATAATATGTGTATGAAAAACTTATAAACACAAAAATGATATTTTTAATTTCACTTACATAGAGAGGCATAAAAGTTAATGTATTGCTTTCACTTTCCGTAGGCTCAATTTATCTCTATCTCCAAAATTATACAAGTTGCTTTCACTCAGACAACTTTAAGTAATAATATTTTATGCCATTGAGATATGGAAACTGAGTTTATAAAACTGGTTTTCAGAATCAAAACTCACTCGGAAACTCAATGATCGGTGTGTGTTGATGTGTATGTATGTGCTCTGCTAAATCTCAGTATTAGTAGGTAAATCACAGAGCAACTAAATTTGAGACTTAAGCTACCAATTAGCTAACAAGATTTCCGTACAAATAAACATATCGTTTGTAAGTAGCCATTTATTTCAAAGCTGAGATGGTTTTTAATGTTTTCTCAAAAACGATTCCCACGAATTTTTAAAAATCTCTCTGTTTAATAAGTAAGTATCACAGTAATGATGATGTGTATTTTTTATCTCGATCGAAAAAATTCTGTTTAGGGACTTATGATTAGTCGTGTGGCTAAAAATTTCTAAAGAGTGATGAATCGCAAAGCAACATAATTCAAAAAGTAGACTAAAGATGAGATAAAATGAGTACATGGAAGGTTTGATTTGAATCTGCCAGCTGGAATTACCCCTTTACTTCCGTTTCTTTAAGCATTTTTTTTCTCCGAAACGATTCCAACGTTGATTTCAAAGAACGTGAGGCTGTAAGTGAAAGTCGTGTGTCGCACACACAATTTTATTATTTTAATTTTTATTCAACCAATATTTTTATTAAATTTTTAGTTTGTAACCTGTTATGTCTATTTTATTAAAATGTCATGCTATGTTTGATATTTAAATAATTATAATCTTTAAAGAATTAGGTGTCGGTTCTAGGTGAAACATTTTAATAGATAATAAGTAAAAATATATTTTTCTAGGTGGGTTTCACAAATAAAACAAATATATGTTTTGAGTTTTTAATCTCGATATATATTAATAATCCTATTCCTATTCATTTTGAAAGAAAAGGCTTTAGGTTGGATCTTTTGGAGTCCACAGAAATTAAAAGAGCCCTTTCAAATAATAGTAACATCCTTAATAACCATTTAGAAGTTAATAAAAATACCATTATAGATTATATTTTATAATTTAAATAACCCGAAAAATATTATTTCCCATTCTCAAAATTTCTATTTTAATATTTTACTATTGTTTCTTTCAAGTTCTTAACCCCTCCTCCCTTACCCTATTCTACTTCTTCCTTTATTTCTAAGCCCAGGGATAATTCTAAGCCCTTAGTTAAACTCCTTTGTTCATTTGTCTATTAATACAATAACCAATACTGCATTCTTTCCCCCACCATGTACGTTCCTCCCAATTGAACTTCACTTATAGATCTGTTTCCAATTTTAAATTTAGTTTTCTTTTGTAACTCCTGATGATGGGCTCATAACCCGAAATATATATCGAGATTAAAAACTCAAAACATATATTTGTTTTATTTGTGAAACCCACCTAGAAAAATATATTTTTACTTATTATCTATTTAAATAATTAGTAGTGTAGTTAAAAATATTAAATAATAATTAAACAAAAGGAGAATTTACGGCTAAAACCATCTAGATTGAACATCTTTAATGAGATAAACTTATCAGAATGCTCGAGTTTTTTAAATTTAGTATTGTAGTCAGGGCCGCGCCGACTTTGGGGGGAATGTGTGCAAAATACACAGGCGGCCAAGTCAAAGGGCGGCAAAACAGCTAGACAGATTATTGAAAAGACTATAAAGAGGCCGTAAAATTAAAGTTTGCACACGGGCGGCCGAATAGCTTGGCGCGGTCTTGATTGTATACTAATTTTCAAGACCATATTGACTTAAATTCCTCCAGAGTACCACATATGTATATTCTTCTTAAGTTTTCTCAGATAATAAATTTTTTCAGAATTCTTTCTATTCTAACGTTCAAATATGTTTGAGTCAAATAGGAGGCTGATTTATCTTTACATGGCCAATTGTTTAGTGTGTGGATAAAATACACATAGAGATCTGACAGATAACTTGAGACGTTCAAAAGCAGACTGGACAAACCCACAAATCTCATTTTCGCTGATAAACCTCTATAATCAAGTAGGTTGTTGATAAAACTAAATAGACCGTGTGGTCCAAACTTACTTTTTAAACGTCCTTCTAGATTAAAGCCCAGGTACCACTTTTGCCTCGAACCAAAAAAAACAACCAAAAGTGGGATAGTCCACTCTGCTTTTAAGCGGCTCAATTCAAAGTTGATTTGCATAAAGCTTCTTTTAGAAAAATATAAGGTTAAGAATTCTCCAAAAAATAAAAATTCAGGGATGATATTTAAATTAGGAAAAATGAAATAAAGCGAGAGACCTTCATTATATAGGGAAATAGATAAACCGACAAATCTATTTAAAAAAAGACTTTAAGCTGACTGAAAATGTGAGAATTATCTTAACAAAGTGCCGAAAGTTTTTTTTTACCTCAAGAAAAAAGAAAGAAACAATTCTTAGGCTGATCCACGCATTTTGAATGAAAATGGTGAAATGCAATTTGAATAATGGATTCTTGTCTAAGTGTACATTTCAAATTGATGCAAGCATGCAAAATTGTCCTAATTAAGATGATATATAAGGACCCATTAGGATCTCGCATGTTTAATGGAATACACCCGTTTAATCCGTTCAAAGCAAATAAATAACTACATAAGTATAATTGTTATAGTTTGCATAAACGTCTTACTCAAAGTTTCTATTGACATATTATATTTGTGGCGACTACTTATCTTAGTTATATCTATCGTAAATCATTCTGATAAATCAGACTTGACATCTCTTTTGTGAGTTCTGTCTACCTTACCCCGGTTTCATACAAAGTTAAAATCAATAGAACCTAAACAAACATGTAATTTATTTAAATATTGATTCTTAGGCACTTGTACATCAGGAAAAAAATCAAAACAAAAATTAATTCAATAACAACATTTGGTCTCTTTATTGAACACTTTTTTAAGCTCTTATATTTATTGTTTCAATATAAATTAAAAAAAGGTCTAAAGAGAAGAAACATCAATCTTAAATTAATTTTTGTTTTGATATTTTTTTCCTGAAATCCATGTACGGTATCTTAAATCAATATTTTAAATTTAAAAACAAGGGACCCATGAAAGCTCGCAGAGTGGCAAGATGTTTTATTTTCAAAATTTAGACCTTATTTAATTGTGTGATTTCTATATTTTCAGAATTTCCAATCGAAAATTATTATTCACATCTTATAATTATTATTTATTGTAATATTTTCTTTATTTGAGCCTCGAACATTTCAAATTTGTTTTATTCGTATTTAGATATATCTGTAAAACCTGGAGAAATATGATTTCAAACATGATTTTTTCTGTCTGATTTTGTGTGTCTATATGACTATTCCCAAGATAACACAAAAAATGAAAGCTCGCAGCGGGGCAAGCTGGCAAGATGTTTTATTTAGAAAAGTTAGCACTTATTTAATTGTGGGCTTTCTATTTACAGAATTTCCAATCGAAAAATGCAGAAAACCAGAAAAATCGAATTATTATTTGTAGAGCTATTTTGTATGGCCGTTACAAATGGGCACAAATTCGGGACAACCTTTACCTTAATATACTGCATCTCTTTGTCAAGTTTTAGCTTTTTAGCTAAACTGTTCACTGATATTTAAGAATGCCAAATCACTAAAAGGACTTAACAATTTTATGTAAATTTTTCACTTTTTCCTCCAATTTTAATTTAATTTTTTTTTATTACAGAAAATTAATAAAATTTTTAGTACAGAAAAGAGGGGGCCGCTGTATTGTAAAGTTATATGGATGGCCTCATCAGTTTATTTTTTTCAAATGTGGCCCTATGTACTCATAAGATTGGACACCCCTGCTTTAGACCTTGATGAGCAGCGAGCGTACAGCCACCAGCCATATATATATGCACGTTTATTTATATTCAATTATTTAATTATATTTTTATGAGAGCGTGTGACGTCACCGCCTCAAATACAGGTTAAGACCTGTCGACTCTCCCGACCTTCCTGAAAATCAAAAAGTTAGACTTTGACCGGCCAATCCCCTTGGATCATGCCTCTTGAATCCCGATGTTGGCGTCTCTTCGGGTACCGGTCACTCACGGAACAACTATACCTTTGAATATTTTCCCCACCCTCCCCGAAAATCAAAAAATTAGATTTTGACCGGGTATTCCCCTCTCTCCGTTTTTTAGTTCAGAAAATAAATAAATAAATTAAAGTATTTAAAACTATTTTTATATAAAAAATAAATATAAAAAAGATTTTATTTAATATTGATATTCGATTGAAAATTTGGAAAAAGGCTGGAAAAGCAGAAACGATATATGAGACCAGTACCCCATGAATGGGAAATTCCTTTACTTTAAAATAAAACTAAGATTATTAACTTGAAAGGGGAAATCGCAAGAAAAAATAAAACCTAATTTGAGACTCAGTACACTTTTTGCGAATTTTGATGAATAGGCAATTTTTGAATATGAACTGTCTGTTGTCATTTTACCTTTCATTTAAAATTTAATTCATTTATAGATCTATGAGAAGCAGGGTTGAACCCACTGAGAGTACCATTTTCTATATAGCTATTGCTAAGATTCAAATAATGGATAATTCTACTACTGCAGTGAAGAATGAAATTGGTGCTGGGAACCCCTGAATGATATGCAGCCTCAACACAGCTAATGATTACTACATCATAGATCAAGGAACGTGAGTCAATAAATTGAATTTAAATAGTTTACAATGTTTTTATACAGTTTATACTCCTGAAGATAATCTAATAAAGGAACGAAAGCTCAAAAATAAACAAAAAAAGGTGTTATTTTTTGATTCAAGACTTGATATTTTCTCAACATATTTATATTATATCTTTTTATATCGAACCACAAATTCAAGCAAAAAGTGGTATGGAAATTTATAAAATAAATAAATTTTTAATGTACTTACTTATATTAAAATGAATCCAAATTCAAAAATTTAACCTTTCCCAAAATAATAACTCGATAAAATTTTAATAAGATTTTTGATTTCTAGGAAAATAATTAACTATATAAATTTTGTATAATTCGTGATTTTTATAAAAATAATAAAAAGAAAAAAATTTCAAATACGTATCAATTAATTAGTATATTGATTAATTATTTATTCTTCTGATTCATTTATTATTTAGATTGTAATGCCATGGTAATATTAAGTGATTTTTTATCATCAAACAATCACATTAATAAATACATATTAAATAATTAAAAACTTATCACTGCAGTTAAAAAATTATTCGTCATCACTTTTGTTCAAGTGGTTTAGTTGAATAAAACTGAAGTGAGAATTTTTTCAATAGAAAATATGCTCTTTTCAAATTTCGGGAATTTTTAGTGAGCGAACAGTTTGAGCTAGAAAGCTGAAACTTGGTAGAAAATTGCAGCTTATCGATAGTGAAAGTCAAGTTTGATTTCAGCTTACTGACTACAATCCGTTAAAAGCTATTTAATTCACTTTTTCTGTTTTTGTTAATTTTTCACCCTTTCTTTTTGAAGCTAAAATGTCCAAAATCTTCTCAGATTTTCGTGATTAAAATATCAAAATTTTAGCACTAGAATGAACTCTCTCGGTGCATCTGTTCTCAAGTTATCTTAGCTAACGGAATAAAATATTAGCGATAGGATATCATGGGGGATGTCTCAATCACATAATATTTAGTTGTCCAAAATGTAAATTTAGAGATAGATTAGAAAAAGAACTAATTGCTAATAATATACAAAATCCATTAAATTTGGCGCATCTTTTGCCAGACGAGAGGAGAATTTTTATATATTGAAGGAGACAATTAAAGAGTGTGTCTTCTGCTGGAATTATAAATTTTATTTATTTATAACGAGACTATAGTTTCGAGGGCTTTGCTCTCTTCATCAGTCTATTACAATTGATTCACAGGAATTAAAGAAACTATAGTCTCGTTATAAATAAATAAAATTTATAATTTCAGCAGAAGACTCACTCTTTCATTGTCTCCTTCAATATATAAAAATTCTGCTACCCTCGGCACAAAAACTTTCAAGTTAATATAAATAATTGATTAGGCTTACCGTAGCAAATAAGATCAAACTATAGTTAAAAAAGAATTATCAATTTTATATTTCTGATCAGTGTCATAAATGACTATTTATTAGACTCATTGTGATATTTTATTTTACTTGCACCTTTGATATTTATTTTATTTTTACAATTGAAGGGTTTGCTACAAAAAGGAGGTAGCTCCATCCTATTGATGAGAGATATTAACACTATATTGTGCAAAAAAGCTTTTGTTTGGTACAAGAAGGATATAGCTCCAATCGTTATTTCCAGCGTTGCTCAACAGATGGAGCTGCCCGTCATTTTGAATTTTGTCGTCGTTTTGAATTTTTTAAACATTTTTTTTGGTTTCCCAAAAACTGAAAAAATTGGAGCTACCTCTTTTTTGCAACAAACCCCTCAATTTCTAATTTATTATTTATTAGTCGTTAGTTTATTGTTGGATTTATGGTAGTCTGGCTAAAATGTAAATCATTCCAAGGCCATAAAGGAGAGAAAAAAAAATCAAAAATAAAAGTTTTCTAATTATGTAGATTGAATAAAAGTATAAGAAAATCAATATGTACAAGTAAATAAACAATTTTGAAAATCAATAATATGGAAGTACTAGTATATTATTTGTTGAAAGGTTAATGGACCACATCATTCGAACATAATCGTGCCCAGAAAACAAATTAAATATTTATAAATTATAACAAATGACAAAGATGAAGACTAAGCCTTCGAAATATTAATCTCTAACAAATGAGATTATATATGTTGCACTGCACCTTTGTGGCAACTAGAATTTATTGATGTTGGTTGAGTTTGGTCCAAAGGTCTAGATCTAGATCTTCATTTTTGACCATCCGCCTCATTTTGGGTGTTTATTTTCAAAAATTTTTTAAACGAAAATGTCAAAAATTACATACTCTACAACTTAGCTTCTAATGAAGATGTAATTATTGACATTTTCGTTTAAAAATTTTTTGAAAATAAACACAATAAAGACTTTAGTCCTTTGGACCAATCTCAACCAACATCAGTAAATTCTAGTTGCCACAAAGGTTTTCAGTGAAACGCGTTTTAACTAGTAAGAACCCTTTCTTACTAAAAAACCGGTTTTTACTGCAATATATACATGTAAATATATATGTATTAGTAATGTAGCTGTTGAAGCTTTTATTTTTCTGATTAATTTGATTAAAATTTGAATTTTTATTTAAATCATACATAATAAATTATAATTAATTATTGAACACAAACAAATAATAGAATATCACTACGACGTTTCGATCGACTTATTATGCAATCTCCGGTATAATCGGAGTGGGTGTTCATACTTGAGAACGATCGCAGATTAAGTCGATCGAAACGTCGTAGCTATATTGTATTATTTGTTCGTGTTCAATAAATAATTAAAATTAATTAAGTGTGATTTAAATATAAAATCAATTTTTAATAAAAATATATTCATTTATATCATCATCATCATCAGCCTGTCGATATCGACAATCCACTGCTGAATATAGGCCTCTTCCATCAAATGGAAGGGGGTTGGCATTAAGTCACCACGCTTGCCAGACGGATTGGTGACTAGTAATCAGATTATAGCCTTTCAAATATCAATGCAGGGACTCGGACTCGAACCCGGGACTCCTGCTTAGAATGCTAGTTTCTTAAGCTCTCGGCTAATCCGATTCCCTTATATATAGGTGTATAATTATTTGCATCAAACATAGAACACCCTCGTGGATTTCTTTTTAAAAATAAGTACTTATGGTCACCATAGGGGTGTAGGATAAAAATAAGATGGCCAATATATTTGATAAGTAAAATATTTGTTTGTGAAAGTAAAAAGACAAAAGTTCGTGTGATGTGTTCCAAAAACAAAATCAAATTTTATCGGAAACAGTAAAAGAAAGGGGAGAGAGTGTTTACCTATAAGAGGATTTAGCTGCGATGATGGCTTTCAACTTCCCTTTAAGAGAGAGATAAAAGGATAAAAAAATTTAAGATAAGTGTAGAAGGATTTATTTTATTTTATTTTTTTTTCTTAACATTCTTTCAATTTAAGTATGTGATATTTGTTATATATTTTCTACTTTTTTCAAATTTACTAATGTTTTGTTCACTAACCACCTAGCAAGTTGTATGGGTTCGTTTTAAAAGCTTTCCATCTGTCCGAAAAACATCCACCCACAACATATCCATTCATCCATTCTTTATTTATTCGATATCTCCTTTTAGATTTAATTCTCAATAAAACGAAAGTTGAAATTGAATTATTTATTTTTCTTTTACTAAAAAATATTTTCCAACTAAAATTTGTAATCAAATATCGTTTAAAGAATCGTCTCAATTCAAAATCTCCCTTTAGATTTCATTATAAAATAGAAATAAAAGTGAAAATTGTTTTTATTCAATTTGATATATAACTAGTCCCCAGTAGAAGCGAGGTACATTTCAGCTCATTAGTTAAACAGTTACTTCTTGTATCTCCAGAAGATAGGTTGATAACCCGAAATATATATCGAAATAAAACTCATAAAATTCATTTGTTTTATTTATGCGAAACCTACCTAGTATTTTAATTCATTCTTATTTAAAACGTTTCGCCTAGAACACCAAGTTCCTTAACAATGCAAAAAAATCATCCAAATCGGTCCACATGGTAAAGAGAAATAAATAAATAACACGTCCTTCATCACTTAGAAAACAATAAATTAATTCACGATAGGCAATATGGATTCAGACAAAATCGTTCCACAAGCGACATCTTAACCTATGTCACCCACACCTGGAACAATACTCTAGAGGCCGGAAAAGAAACCTTCGCTGTAGCCCTTGATATCTCCAAAGCTTTTGACCAGGTTTGGCACAAAAATCTTCTTGCCAAACTGCCAGCCTTCGGATTCACACCAACTCTTCGCAAATGGATAGAAAGCTTTCTGACAAACCGAAGTATAAAAGTTGTGGTGGATGGAACATCATCTGAATCGTTCTCCACAAACTCTGGTGTTCCCCAAGGCTCCGTAATCTCCTCCACACTTTTCCTAATGTATATAAACGACCTTTTCGATCAAACGGCAAACCCCACTCATTGTTACGCCGACGATAGCACTCTACACGGTAAACCCTCACTCCCGAACAATCGAATCAATGTTACCTCCTCAATTACTCTCGACCTAGACAAACTGAATAAATGGGGCTCACAAAATTTAGTTAACTTCAATTCAAACAAGACTCAATGTTGTCTAATTTCTAGGCGCGAAAATAAAGATTTCCCTGATATTCTCTTCGATTCGAATACCCTAAAATGTGTGACAGCCTATCCATGCTGGGCGTCTCTGTCGCATCTGACCTGTCTTGGAATGAACACATCTCCTCTGTGGCGAAATCTGCAGCAAGGAAGATTGGCTTCTTATTCAGGTCCAAGCGATTTTACAAACCCCCACAACTTCTCACCATCTACAAGGCCCAAATCCGCCCCTGTCTCGAATACGGCTCTCATCTGTGGAGAGGGGCCTCAAAATACTCTCTTGCTACCCTGGATGCAATTCAGAAACGAGCCGTCAGGCTAATTGACGATTCTACCCTCACCGACTCCCTCGACTCGCTGGCTCATCGAAGAGATGTCTCTGCCCTTTCCCTTTTCTATAGATACTATCACGGCAGGTGCTCTGATGAGATAAAATCAATAATTCCCCCCAAAGCATGCTTTGCACGTAGCACGCGTTTTGCCGACTCCCAACACTCTTTCGCGGTTAAATTAGAAAAGTGCCGGACCACTTCATTCGCCAATACATATATCCCCATGACTTCAAGGAACTGGAACTCTCTTCCAGCCTCTATCTTTCCCAGCACCTATAATCTTCAAACCTTCAAAACCGGAGTGCATAGACACCTACGTCTACACCTCTCACTTAATCAACTTTCTCTTCTCTTCGGTAATGCAAGGGTCTTTCGAGATCCATAGGGGCTGCATCTTTACTGGTGCACCCCTTCTTGCATTCGATTGCATTAAAAAAAAAAAAAAAAAAAATTTTTTGCAACGAAATTTTCTCTGGTAGAAATTTTAATTAAATGTAATGGAAGGCAACCTTTGAAAAGGTTTGAAAGGAAAGGAGGAAGGATTCCAATAAATTACACCTTATTTGATATGTGTTAATTTTTTCTTTCCTCACTACACCTGGGCTGCCTTCCATTAAATTCAATTTTAATAAATAAATTTTCCCCTGATAATGAAAAATATAAAATATAGGGCTTTTAGAGATGTGAAAGGGTTGGGATGGGATAGAGTCGCGTGGAGCCGGATGTTTGCGTCAAACCAGTCTTGGGACTGTATTCTCCATGATGGTGATTGAAATAAAATAAACGAAATATATTACCTACTAGAAATATAAAATTCAATTTTAATGACATAATCTGTTAATCATAATAAGGATAGTTACATATTTCGAGACGTGATTATTGATAATACTGTGACTTTAATTTTTCTAACTTTCTTTAGAAATTTAAAACTTTTAATTTAATGAAGATTTTTATAATAATATTGATGCAAGAAGAGGTTTTCTTTAAAATTAAATTCTATGCTAATGAAATTAATATGGATTTAATAAAACAAAGAGCTTAAATAGACAATGCAAATTTTACTTACCCTTCATTTGTATGCTTATGCTTCTTCTGCAGATTTCAGAAGATCGCTTCTGAAAAAAAAACAATATTATTAATATATTTAAATATTTTGAATTTTTGGCGAATAATCTTATTATATTAAACGAGCAATTCTATATATATATATATATATATATATATGTTAACATTTAAATGAAAAGCGAAAGTTAAAACTTTTATCCGGTCACTGCCCTATTTTGGTGCACTTGGGACCAGACTCGTTTTGATAGTGAACCAAGAGTTGAAAAAAAGATACAGGACCCAGCCGGGTATGATCCGACATCTTCTGCGTTAAGCCCGCAAATGCCTTCTCCATTTAGACCATGGATCCCCTGACTAGATCCTATAATCAAATCTTATATATATTCAACTCTCTAGTTCAATCGCGTTTTTCTTCTATTTTCCTAATAGTATGGTTGTTATAAATTTACTACAATTCTCATCTGTCTGATTCTTTGGGGAATCGAAACAGATGAATTTTGTTCAGTTTTTCAATAATAAATTTTATTTAGAATGTTTATATGTTAACATTTAAATGAAAAGCGAAAGTTAAAACTTTTATCCGGTCACTGCCCTATTTTGGTGCACTTGGGGCTTAACGCAGAAGATGTCGGATCATACCCGGCTGGGTCCTGTATCTTTTTTTTCAACTCTTGGTTCACTATCAAAACGAGTCTGGTCCCAAGTGCACCAAAATAGGGCAGTGACCGGATAAAAGTTTTAACTTTCGCTTTTCATTTAAATGTTAACATATAAACATTCTAAATAAAATTTATTATTGAAAAACTGAACAAAATTCATCTGTTTCGATTCCCCAAAGAATCAGACAGATGAGAATTGTAGTAAATTTATAACAACCATACTATACATATTATTATATTCTTCTATAAATAAACTTTTTTTTTTAATTTTCTAAATTTTCATTCAATAAAGGGATAATTTTTCCCGAAACTCTGAATTATTTAAAATGTTTTTGATGTTTTTATACAGGATTTTATTTATTTTATTTCATAAAGATTAAACAAATCGACCAAGAGTTCTTTAAAGTAGTTTTAGAATCTATAATATAAGTTCATAGTGAAAGTTCAGTTTACTTATGTCAAAATCTTGGCATGCTCAAATTACCTCTTTCCAAAGGCAGGGTTTGTTCTGAAAGGAGTGACTCTAAAGATTCTTGGTGCTGTTGGAATTTTTACAGCCTTCCCAATCTCAGTCGTGTAGACTGTTGAGGACATTCCTTTGGAATTTAATATGAAGACCTAGTGGGAAATGCGACCTGCGATCTTCACAACGTTTAAACTCCTTAAGAGTATATGATAGCCAATATTTGGTGAAATTGTCCAATAAAATAGAGAAACTCGTTTAGAAATACTGATTTTTTATCAATTCCTAATTGAAAAGCTTTTTCGTTTCAAGACAAAATAAAATAATAATAATAATAAAAAGGCGAGGATCAATGCTGCTGAAATAATGAAACTCTTGAGGCTAATTAGCAGACTGCTTGTTTTCTTCTCGACCAGCAAAGAAACAAATGAAGATATATTAGACCGCAGGTTGATATGCCCAACATAAAGTTTCACCCGAAACTCTCCAACTTAATTCAATTTATTATTCTTTAGATTAAATGTTATTTTTTAATTTGAAAAGAAGTAATATTTATTGCAGTGGTCTTTATTAAAATTTATAAAGAAGACGAGACGACAGTAGCTAAGAAGGCGTTTAACCACCAAGCGCGTTGGCTATTAAAAACAAATTTTAGAATTCGATGATTATTATTCGGCCGATCATTGAAAAATATTTTTCTTTTGGTATAGCGTTCGTTTTAATATTACACGTTCATCTCTCAATTGTAGTATACATTTGAAAAATTAATTCAAAGAATAAATTTGTATTTCATAAAGATTATATATGACAAAAAATCCAATTTAACTAACCATTGTTTTTCACTTACATCGTTCTGATAAAAAACCAAAGCAATAGAAAAAAAAGAAGGGTCTGATGTTGCAAAAAGGAGGCAACTCCAATTTTTTAAGTTTTCCGAAAACCGTAAAAAAGGTTTCAAAATTCTAAGTTGTGCTTGAATATTCTTTTTGATTAATTTTCCTAATTGTTCTTAATATTAGGACATTATTTAAACTCAAAAATATATCTTTCAAATGATAGGGTACGGTTGGCATTCAAAATCCCGAATGTCAAAATCCCAACAGACGTTATTTTAATATTTTATTAATTTTTTTAATATTTACAAAAAATATAGGTAAATACAGTATTTATATATGACAAGATTAACCTAATTAACACACAAGTATATAATTGTAATATCATAGGGCACATTTGGGATTGTTGGTGCTACTTCTTTCTTGCCACAAAATGGATGTTCTATCTACTTCTAGAGAAAAAAGTTGGCAAAAAAATATAATCTACTATAATAATATTTTATTTAAAGAAAACTTCAGTTGAAGTACAGCATGTATTTTGGCTTTAGAAACAAAAAATTATATTTTTCAATCGTCACATTCCCACTCTGTAAAGTCTGACACACGAGCCGTATTGAGCGGAGTTACAAACGAAAGAGTTTTTGTTCTGTTTTCATAAAATATTACATTCAAATTCAAACTCCCCCCAAAGGGTTAACTCCGTTTTACAACAAACCCTTTAATTATTAATAAAAATAATTCACTAAAAAATTCAATTTTTTGCCAAATCACAAGGTAAATCAAGATAGTTTTAAACCTTTCAATTTTCTATATATATAAAATTAAGGTTTTGTCTGTACATTGCTCCAAATCACGCCAAATTTTGGTTGCACACGTTTCAAACAAAGTTATGAACAAAAACACTCTCAACAAAATTCCTGTATGTCTGTCTGTATGTTTCCGTGGTTTCCGCGAAAAGTTGCTCACGATTCACGTAAAAACTGCTGAAGGGATTATTATGAAATTTCATATTCGGATCAGATGTCTTCTAACTTACGTTTATAGCTATATAACGTTTTGATATTTTGACCCCAAAAGGGGCTTTGGTGGGCGCACGAATGAAAATTAACAAATAACTCCTAAACTATTAACTCTACGGGAAATTTTATTATGAGCAAAGTTGTAGGGGATGTGATTTCTGACAACTTTTGTTTAGAAAAATTCCCCCAAAAAATTACCCAAAAAGAGGGGGAGGGTCAAAATATGAAAATTCTTACCCTTAGAACCAATTTAACCAAATTTTGTATATATATTCTGTGGGTCACTAGAACTCTTGAAATGAAAAAACTGGGTGCGGGGGAGAAGTGATGTGCGGGGGTGAGGTGGAATAGAGTAGGGGGTGCGGGGGTGGTTCAGGGTGAAGTCAGGGGTAGCGAGGGCGGAGCCCAGGAGGCTAGGCGGGGTTGGGGTGCAGGGTAGAGTAGAGGGTTCAGGTGAGGGTCCAGAGGCGTGGTGGGGTGGGGCGGGGGTTGAGGGCTCGGGGTGGGGTCCAGGGTGGATGGGTGCGGGGGGCAGGTGAGGGTTCAGAGGCGTGGTGGGGTGGGGGCGGTGGTTGGGAACGGCTGCATGGTGCGGGGTTGGGAATGGGATGGGGGGTTCGTGGGTTGGGGGTGCAGGGGGCGTGCCCCCTGGCACAGTAAGAGGGCCGCCGAAGGCCGAAGGGGGGGCTGAGGGTTCAGAGGCGTGGTGGGGTGGGGGCGTGTGGTTGGGAACGGCTGCATGGTGCGGGGGTTGGGAATGGGATGGGGGGTTCGTGGGTTGGGGTACAGGGGGCGTGCCCCTGGATAGCAAGAAGGCCGCCGAAGGCGGGCCTTGAAGCTAGTTATTAATAAAAACAACTTAGTAAAAAATTTAAAAGGTCATCACAAGGTGTATCAAGATAGATTTTTGATATGTTTAATTTCATGTCTGAAATTTAGTCATAAATTATTATCAAAATATATTTTTAAACATTTGATATCTTTGAAAAATGGAGGCGTGTAAATTTCAAATTTAATTTAATCAGCATTGATTTGAGTTCGATTATATTTTTATAAATAATATTTGATTGAATTTCATAAAATTTGCAAATATAAATTCTCGAATAATTACACTCTTAATTCAGTCATGTCTAATTTACTTAGCGATAAAAAATTTGCTTCATTTGTAATTTTATTCCATTTTATTTATTTATTTTCTCTCTTGTTTCAGACTTTCTTCTTTTTATGAATTTTTGATCTGAGATGGAGATATAGCGTTGATTTCCAATTCAAATGAAGTATAAATAAAAATTCAAATTTAATTTTTATTTTTACTTATAGTTCAACTTAACCTTTTATTAGTCGCGTTCCTAAAACAATTCAATCATTTGTTAATTCACTCACTAATAATAAATAATAATCAAAACATTAAATAATATTTCCTTTCATAAGGAATCCAAAGAAAATACTATTATCTACCATATCATATCATATCTACAATGGCAACAAATCTTAGCTGTCTTGTAGAGAAAAATAAGCTCGTGGCCATTCAAATGACTTTACTATACACCTGGACCCTCTTATATTTAATATTTAATAAAATATTTTATAATTATTTACGAAAGACCCCCACCCTAATTTTGGCCCCATTAACAATTAATAATATCTCCTTTAATTATGAGCCTATTTTATTAGAAATGTCAACTTTCTTCGATTTTTGTTATATTTTATTATTTTTGGACCCCCCCCTCTTTTTCTAGTTATTATCAATTTCACATAGTGAGTTATTTTTATAAGGTCATATAGGATGCATATCCGAAATTTCGTACAAATTGATCAAAGGGTCTAGGACAGGGCTGGCCAACCTTAATTGCACCGGGGGCCGCATTGACGACTTAAAATTTCCGAGGACCGCACATAAATAAAAATAATTACAATTTTTCAATATTTTTTTTGTCGACATCTGGCATTACAACGAATTTGGAAGCTATCAATTTTTATTGTATGTTATTAATAAAATGTTAATTTGAATGCAGCGATGCACTGAAAGTGTGCAAGCAGTAAACATGTAAAAAAAAACAATAGGTACTACAACCAGATATGAAATGTAAACACGCATTGATCCAACAACAAAATATATTTCTATGTGAATAAAGGTCTCTACCCACTACAACGTATAATACTATGACCGTACTAGGAACGTGTCGGATAAAAAAATATTCTTTGTATTGAAAAGTATGAGACTATGCCCACTAGACCGTTCCGTCACCGACCAGAACCGTCGCCTACTATGCACGGAGCGTTAATAAATTGTCCGTGAGAATACTTTGCCGGTGCCGATACGCTCCGCGCATGCCACGCGACGTTGCCAAACCGATGTACGCAGGCGGCGAAACGGTGAGCTGCATTATTGGTATCCAATTATTTATTAATTTAATATCATATTAATTTAATATTTAATTATCAATTATTTATTTAATTTATTTAAGATTTGTTTTGTAGGCATACCTATTTTATTATTTAAAAACTTGATAGCGCTCCCAAGACGTCCACACGACATCGATACGCATGCGAGAATGAAACGGTTTCCTATCGATTTTGGTGGATTTAGATCTGCATGATGATACAGATCACATACGGGCAATATACGGGCATCATACGGGATGTATACGGGCACAGAACGCCGTCGATCCGTTTCAGTGGGCATAGCAGGACGTCTCGTGTTGCTTTTCATGTCTGATACGTTCCTAGTACGGTCATAGTATGATACGTTGTAGTGGGTAGAGACCTTAAACATAAAATATCAAAATTATTAGTTAAGTCACGTAAACCAAACAATATTTCAAAATTTATTTTATAATAACAATCAAATTTGAATGCCTATTTCTTTTTTCTGACTGATATTTGCGTTTCTTTTTGTTAATTTAATTTTTCTAAATCTATATCATTAGTTGTTATTCTTCGTGTAATTATAGGGAACCTTATTTCTTAGCTCTTTTACCCACTATTTCCCACTCGGGCGCTAAACTCCGCTGCTTCATTTTTTCTCGCTGGGCTGCCTATCCTACAGGCGTTTTATACTATACATTTAAAAACATCCGACAGGGTGGAACGGGACTCAAATATCTATTTTGTCATAAAGATTCTTAATTGAAGAGGCAGAGAAATTAAATTGATGTGGTCCCCTATTTTTATTTTTAATGTCCAATAAAATAATTTTTAATCATCTGTGAGAAATTTGCTTCATGTATTATTTATGTATATTTTTTTTTTCAAATATATATTTTTTAAATAATTAGTGTTATAAACAGAAAAGTAGGATTCGATAAAATGACTTAGTGGGTCACTTGAATTTAATCAAATGGAAATTTCCAGGTCAATCAATCCGATTATCTAATAGTTTGTTAAGAAAAATTAAGCCATAATTATAATCTCCGGGATGATAAATTTTGAACATTAACGGAGGCCATATTAATAGTAGAAATTTACTATTATTATTTAATAAGTTATTCTTCATGTAATTATTATTTCTTTTAATTACTTTAATACGATTTAAAATATATTTTGAAATACGAGATAAAAAATCCTAATATATCACCGCGGGCCGCAAGTATCCAAGTCCGTCGAGGGACAGTGTTTATTCAGATCTTAATATCAAGTGAATGCATTTAACATAACCATTACACTGTTAAGAATTTCTTATGTAATTTTAATAATAATAATAATAAAAGAAAAATGAAAATTAGGTCTCAAAAGCTTTTAGTAATAGTAAATTTCAGTATTGTAATCTTACAACATATTTTTTACAATGAGGTAATTTATAAATTTCCTATCTATTTGTATATTAAAAATAGTAAATTTACAATTTTTTAACAGTGTAGCTAATAAAGAATTACTCAGATCAAGCCATGAACCAAGGACTATGAACTATGTAGCTAGAATTAAGATAAGTGTGGTAGATCGGGTCAAATCTAAAATTTGAGGAGAGAGAGAAAACTTTTTTAAAACTCAGACACTTCCACTAAATTTTGGAATTTTTTTTCGGTGAACAATTTAAACTAAAGAGTAGAGTCTTTTTTACTAAGGAGAGTTTATTAATTGGATTTTTAATTATATTTGAGCTCATCAGCTACAGCTATTCAAGAGCCACGTAATATATGGATTCAATTTTTAGTGATTTTTTAACCGAAAATTGAAAGTGATAAAAACCAAAATTTAATCATAGGTCTTTGTTTTGAAAACATAAAAATTTCGGCACAAGAACCAACTTTCTATGGTCTTTTATTTTGGTTTACTAGGTGGAAATTTAGTTAAATAGATATTTAATTAAATCAAAATATAAATTTTAAACAGTTTATAGGTGAACCATACTGAGTCTTGGAAAAAGTTTTCATTTTTTCCTCCATTTTTTTTTATACTGTCAATGGCAAATATTAACGAAATGTATAGTTAAAAATCAAGAGCCTGAGCAAGCTATGATTAATCGCGAAACGTAGTAATTAATGATGTGTTAAGTTCGCATTTAATATTTGATTCTTTTCCCTCTTATAATCCTATCCTTATTAATTATGGATCTCAATCTTTTAAAATAAGTTATATACTTATTGAAATTTTAAAAATGAAAATTTCAAAGTGATATCGAATTTCTTGCGGAAAATATTCGAAAATTATTTTAGAAAAAAGCGATTCATAAAAACAAGAATCTATCTAAACATCTTATTTTTTTTTTATTTTATTTAATTAGAATAAATACAATCCGGCCTTCATTTTATTCTTTACTTTCAGTTGCTTATTTATTTATTTTTTCCAAAATAACAGTATACTTACTGTATATATTTAAATATAAACAGATTAAGTCAAAGAGGACTTCCAAGTGTAGAATTTATAATGTCAGCCTTTGTGAAAGAAAGGAAAATAAACGACAAGACGGTAAACTTTTGGATTTGGTTGAGCAAGGGTTAGAGAAATGATAAAAAAAAAAAGTAAGAAGAAAAACTCTTCCTCTTTGTGCAAAGCGAAAGATGATTTATATTAGGAGCCAATGGGGACCAGAATGTTCGAATCGCAAAAAAAAGTAATATATAGTATATGAAATGTAGAATGTCAAATATTTCTATGGACTAGCGGAAGGAAAATGGAACTGGCTGATGCTCTTCTGTTTCTTCTGCGCCACTGGTTCACATCTGACCGATGAGCATCCGCCTTTATTAGTAATCGGCTTAAAAGATTTGCGAACAAATAATCCATCATTTTAATCCACGCAAATGAGGTTTTTTCAAAAGAAATATTTCCAAATAAGGATTCCACATAGGTATGTATACTGATTCTCGAAAGGATTGAAAAAATAAAACGTTCCCAAATACTTCAGGAATCAATAATTTCCCTAGTGATATCTGTGAGTTAGCTTTTCTCTTTAGCGTTCCGTTTAAAAACAAATATTAGCATTTCTACAATATATGTTTGTCTGTTTGTTTCTCTCAGAGCATTGTAGATCATCTATACTTACGGACTGCGACGACGGCGTGATCTCTCTGAATGGCTAAAGTGATCGAATGGAGATCAGTGATTGGATGTGCTTAAGAAATGCGTTAAATAAATACATGGAAGTTTAAAAATAATTTAAAATCAAAAATATTTAAACACCCTCCTTAGCCACTAAGATGCCTGCTGAAGGCGGGCTTGGCAGCTGGTAGTCTAAACAAAATATAAATTTGAATTATAAAAGGTATTATGTATTTCTTTTCTCCAAAGTCAAAAATCGTATTAAAATATTAAATCAAATGATTATTTTAGGGAGAATGGAATTTTCTTAGGGTCTAAAACAGGGGGGTGTCCAACCTTTTGGCTTACACGGGCCACATTTGAATAAAACAAATTGTCTCGGGCCGGGGATAAAACATTATAATTATACTGATATTTGTTATTCAAAAAAGATAGTTAATAATGTAGAAATAAGAACTTTATAATTTTTTTTAGTTCATAGTGAGGTTCTAATTTTACTACTTTCCGTAAATTTTATACTTGAAAAAAACTTCTCGTATATGTATTCGTAAATCTAGTTCCAGATTCAAAATTTAAAATTAGCACTTTTATTTTCCTAAAACTTCACAGTAGATTTTCAGATTACTTATTTTAGAGAAAAAATTATCAGACCAAATTGTTGTGTGTTTTCCAATATCTACATATAAAACTGAATGTTTTAAGGAATTTTATGACTTTATATTCGGCCACGGGTTGGACAGCCCTGCTTTAAATTGAATGGGATTAATGAAGGATCTGAGGAATGATAATTTATTTTTTAAAAGGATCACGGATATAATAATCCCTGACTATCATTATCTATTGACATGTAAGAACGTTCAAAGACCTAAAAGACAAGTCCTGACAAGTTTTAGTCCAGGAGAGAAATTATCAATTAATTGTGATTGTTCTAGATAACCCCAATTCCTTGTCTTCTTGTACTAGAATGATAAAACTTTAGACTTGGTTAGTGTCGTAGCGTATAAATTACTGAAATAATAATTATTTTAGAAAAAGAAAATATAAGAAAAAAAGAATTTTTAAATATTCGAAACTTCATTACTTTTTTATCTCATATAGTTTATTTTATAATTTTGATTTTAGTGAATTTTATTCTTGAAAAAAGCTTCACGTATTGTACAAATTTATATTTCAAAAAAGGGAATAAATATATCTCTACATATAAATTTCAATGTTTTAAGGAAATTTATGATTTTATGTAGGGCCACACTCATTGCAGTGCTGGGCCGCATGTGGCCCGCGGCCCAAGGGTTGGACAGCCCTGGCTCTAAAATAAAAATTATTTTAACCTATTTAGTGTTTTATTTTTTATGAAATGATGGAATTATTCTAAATTAAAACTCAAGTGTATCTGTCGCCATAATTAATGATTTTAACATTCTATTCAAGTTATAAGGGTTCTTACAAACTGCCCGAAAAGCAGGCTTGGCACTCAGGTTCCATTCCGGCTGGTGGGTTGAAAACTTCTAATAAAAAAAATATATATATAAATATCTACCATCATCAAAGATCATAGGGACTTCTTTTTTTTTAATAGATTTCTAAAATAATTAAATTTTTTTATCATGGGATATGAGATATCCCCCTCTAAAAATATCTTTGATAGTAATAATCGTAGAATGAGGCCTAATTAAAAAAAACATTTATTTCGCTTTAAAATGATTATGTGAGAGGTCATTTTTGTAAATGTCGGTAGTTACAAATGGATTAAGTTAAAATAATGAAAAAACATCCATCAATTCTCTAATTTTCTACTTAACAACGACAAATAAGAATGTATCTCAAATATTTTCGAAGTTGTAACTCTCGGTATGTGGCTCTACTCGCACTTGGCCGATTTATTTCTATTACGAACCATTGCATTGCTCAGACAGCCAAAATGAATAGATTGGAATTATTCGTAATAAATCCGAAAAATGAAATCAAATATTTCATCTTCAGATATAAATCAAAGTATTATTACTTTAATTGCCAAGTTTGATCATTTTTTTTTTAACTTTTTCTACCTTTAGAATTAAATGTTTAATATTAGATTTTGAGATATTCTTAACATAGTACTATATACACATGTTAAGCAATAATAATAATAATAAATTTTATTGAACCAATTACAAATCCCGATCCTGTCTCAGCGTCAAATAAACTACAAGCAAGTCTCAACATCATTCAAGACTGGCTACACAGATGGAGAATTCATATAAATGAATCAAAATCTACTCATATTTCATTTACAAACAAAAGAATCTCGTGCCCTCCTGTATAATTAAATTCGAGAATTATTCCAAGTGGCGACTCGGACAGATATTTGGGATTGCATCTTGATTCACGATTAACTTGGAAAGAGCACATAATTAAAAAAAACAAATGAATTAAACTTAAAATACAAAAAGATGTATTGGCTTCTTGGGAAAAATTCTCAATTGGCATTAAAATCTAAGTTACTGCTATACAAATCAATTCTTAAACCAATTTGGACATATTCTTGTCAGATCTGGGGAATTGCCAGCGAGTCAAACATTAGTATAATACAGAGGACTCAATCCAAAATACTAAGAAATATCGTAAACGCTCCATGGTATGTCACCAATGCTAGTATACACAACGACCTTATCATTCCATCGGTCAGAAAAGTCATCCTTGATCAGTATAAAAAACATAAAAAAATTGGAAGATCATTCGAATTCATCAGCCATCACTCTTTTGGGCAACAGTTTAACTCTAAGGGCCGGTTGTATGTCGCAAAGTAAATGCTTTTTACCACTAACAAACGGTAGGTGGTAAAAAGCATTTACTTTGCGACTATACTAACCGGCCATAAGCAGACTTAAAAATACCACATTTTGGACATGGAAGAACGTTCTGCCACATACAGCTGGACTAATAAATTTAATTGATGGATCCTTCACTGGAAGAATAACCTCTCAAGTGTGTGGTGAATGGGACATAATTGTGTTGCTTGAATGTATAAATTTTATAAATTCTACTTATAGTCAAAATTTTATTGACTGATTGTAAAAATTCTCATTAAATAAAAAAAAAAAAAAACATATTTTCAGAAGAATGAACTCGAATCACAATAAATAATATTTTTTCATACTAATGTTTTTTTCGACTAATTATCACCTAGCGTTTGAAATTAAAGGTAGATTTGAAAGCATAGTCATAAAATACTTTTAACGTGGATTTTAATTCAAAATTAGATATAAAATTTGATTTTTTCCGATAATAGAAAAATGGCATGTCTTTAGAAAATTACAAGGTTGTCTTCTACTTGGGTTCAAGAGGATGAATACTGAAATGAATGAAAAAATATCCATAACAATCGGATTCAGTAGAAAACCCCATCGTGAATTTTTAGAGAAATCTAATTCTTCTACTATCGGCAAATTTAACCGTTAAATTCAGAACTTATAATTACACATTGACCATAGAGTTTTGAAAATTTTGGAAATTCGAAAGCCTCACCAATTTTTGTTTAAAAATTAAAATATATGTTTTGACACCCTTTTGATTTTCCAAGGAAAACTGCCTAGCTTCTGCGAGAAAAATGGTTATAGAAGTGGATTTATGGTATTTATCTGCAAAAAATATATATTTAATTATTTATAGTTTAATTTTATTTCAAATTTTTTAATTTAACCATAGAGTTGCCTAACTCGAAAGAATTCTCAAATTCATTAATTCTTCATATTATTGCTATAAACTCTGTATAAAATTTTAAAATACAAAGTATAAAAAAAGTTTTCAATTTCCAATTTAAGAAGCAACGAACTACTTTTTTCCGCGCACTGATTTTTATTTCAAAACAACCTGTTGTTTCTATTCACTTTCTTATTGATCACGTGACATATCTATTTAATCCAGTGGCGAATTCATCGGAGGAGGCCCTCCCTCAATGTAAAGAAACTAAACCAACGGGTAGTTTTTTTAAATCACTACATAAAGTAGGTACAAACGCTATTATAATTATTGTCTGCATTTTTCCTTGAATTTCCAATAACTTTAATTTAAAGAGCCTATTCGATTGAAATGACAATTTTATTTTTAGTCAAAATTTTAATGATTAAAATTCCTTTTTTCGCGTGTCTAAAGTATCGTCGAACTTTATTACTATGTACCGGATGCATTCTAAAACTGCGCGATATCTTTTTCTTACAAATGCGTTCAAATCTTGATACATTTTTGTTTAATTTCTGTCTGTACTTTAGTAGGTAACTTAAATTAATTGAATACAAACTAATTTTACTAAATTTTGTAATAATAAATGTCCTCCTGTGCTGAGGCCCTCTCGGACCGGGGACTCCTGGCATTTTGCCCGACCTGCCACCCCATTGTTACGCCACGGATTTAATCAAAATGATAATATGAACGATATTTTAATAAAGAGTAGTTTAGTTATAAATATCAAATAATCAAACATTCAATATATTAGCTTTATTCGTTTTGGATGCCTTGGGCGCCCTTATGTCAGCCTCAAGTCACTAACCCATATTCGTTTAGGAATACCAACCGACTTGGTGTGCCCCAGCCCTATTCGTTTTGGGATAGTTGTGGCACTGCTGAGCCTTCTTGTGGCGTGCACCAAGTACACATGCTCATCGAGCATGGTCACTTGGGGCACTCTTGGTTAATCTTCGCACCATTTTGAATTTCAAAACACCGATTTTTTATATACTCTGTTTTAAACTTGAATTTATTATTGTTATTTAATTTAGAATAATGAATGACCAGGAAAGTTATTATTTTATTAAATTATTTATATAAATTATTCTTTTAAGTCGTTTATTTGTTATTATTACATTGAATATTAGTTTCTTCTGCTGGAAAAATAAATTTTTAATATTTTTGGTTAAAAAAAATAAATAATTAAAAATTATTTTATTAAAAATAAAACAGAAGACTCTCATTTTATTTTTAACCTAAAATAAAAACAATTCTGTTACCATCGACAGTGAAATCTTTTATTCAACTAATACATTTTTAATAAGTAGGTTATAATGAAAGAAAATAAATAAAATTAAATACATTTTTAACTTATTTATAAAGAGACTACAGTTTAAAGGGCAAAATTTATTTTTCTAGAAGAAGACACATTTTTTTTTTGACTTTTCGACCTTTCTAGCCATTAGCGAATTTACGATACTAATTATTTTTTATTAAATAAGTTTCTACCCCCCCCCCCCCCCACGGGTGACAACATTTTTTATTGTCTCCTTTAATAATAATATAAAAAAATTTCCGATCATTTGAAGTTCATCATCTGAGCTTGATGAAGATTCACAATCAGAATCACTTTCGAGAAGTAATTTTATAATGGAAAATTCTTTTTCCATAAAAGTATCCATTATTTATTTGTAACTAGGTACCTATATTATTTATTTAAAATAATTATTAAATAAATAAATTATATAAATAAATATATAACCTATTATATATGTATACCTACCACTCTTAATTATTACACTAGAATAAAAATAATATTTTTTTTAAATTTCGTTATTCGAATATAGCCATGTGTCAAAAATACATTCGTTTTAGAGTCAACCAAACTAGGGCACACCTGAAGTGCCCCGGCTGAAAAAAGTGACACCAGATGGTGCACTTGACTCAACTTAAGGCACACACGCAATTTCCAAAACGAATAAAGCTATTAGCTCTATTTATTTTGTATTAAATTAATAAATATGTACAAAGGGATTGTTTTGAATTTTATAATTTTTTGAATATAGATGGTATTATTCAAAATTTCAACACCACACATAGATTGTCATTTGCAACATTATTGGTTTATTAATAATGTAGAAAAAGATTTATGGCCAATTTCAATATTGGATTTTAGTAGCTTTACATGCCAGAAGATTTCGCTCCCTCTTAGGAGTAAAAAATAACAAAAATTTCGAGCTCCGGCTGATCCTTTTGTCTGTAATAAAAATAAACTTTTCTTCGTTCCCTAAATTTAAATTTGTTAATAACAAAAATATTTTACCGGTATTAGAACCAACTACTGAAAGAGATACTTATTAATTTTAGTGTTTTTTAAATGCTTTATATTAGCTTCACCTGTATGGATCTATCAATCAATGTGACTTTTTAACCGACTTCAAAAAAGGAGGAGGTTCTCTATTCGACTGAATTTTTTTTTTTTTATCTGCCTATGTACCTCATAACTCCGCCAATTGTGAACCGATTTTGAAAAAAAATTGCATTGGGTTCAGTCTACCTTCCGATTGGTCCCATTTTTTTTCATAGGTATTAGACCTTTTTTTGTTAGGTTTGCTCATGCCTAACTTCTTTGTTTATGAACCGATTTCGATGATTCTTTTTTTATTGGAAAGGGGGTATCTGAGGGATGATGCCATATTAA
Source organism: Forficula auricularia (assembly GCA_024734495.1). Classification (NCBI taxonomy): domain Eukaryota; kingdom Metazoa; phylum Arthropoda; class Insecta; order Dermaptera; family Forficulidae; genus Forficula; species Forficula auricularia. The sequence goes on from JALMQS010000128.1 coordinate 19,988,342, forward strand.
TTTGGTCAAGTTCTGATGATATGATCACTATTAATAACATCACTAAGAAGAGAAAAATAAAAATAATTTTTAAGAAAAATAAATCCGACTTCAAAAAAATTAAATGCAACAAATAAAATACACTAAAAGGTATAAAATAATCATTAACTTATTTAGTTACAACTAAACTACGAAATTTTAACATGAAATTACTTTTTTAAGTCGGTGCCAAACATATACTTACCTTTTATGAATCGCATTGGCACCGAGTACAAAAAGTAATTTCATGTTAATATTTCGTAGTTTAGTTGTAACTAAATAAGTTAATAATTATTTTATACCTTTTAGTGTATTTTATTTGTTGCATTTAATTTTTTTGAAGTCGGTTTTATTTTTTTCTTAAAAATTATTGTTCTGTTAAATTCTGCAAACATTGATTTATGAAAATAATTGTTTAGCTATTGAATTTAAATGAAATTATATAACAGTTTGCGGATGATATAGCAATTTATTATTCTAATAAAAACTTTAAATGCTTAGTGCGGAGACTCCAAGAAGAAACCCAACTTGTAATAAATTATCTTAAAGACCGGAAATTAAAAACAAATCCAAACAAATGTGAAGCAATCTTATTTACAAAAAAGCGAAAATATCTCGGAACTACTCTAAAAATTAATGATTCCCTCTTAAAATGGCAGTCTAAAGTCAAATACCTTGGTGTCCTATTGGATCGAAGAGCTAATTGGGCTGCTCACACGACTATGACAAGAGAAAAAGCACGAAGGGCTATCAAAGTTATTTGGCCTTTAATTCGTCCTGGAAGTTCACTTTCACTTGAAGGTAAATTGACATAATATAAAATGTTAGTAAAACCTATTTTGGCATATGCAGTACCTGCCTGGTTATCTTACGCCTCAAGATCAAATCTAGAGGCATTGGAGAGAGTGCAATCCAGGACACTCCGCATCATTACACTACCCCCTCCCGGAACATCGAACGAAATTATCCTAGTCGGTCTAGGAATGCAGAGATTGTTGGATAACCTAAGCGACATTACCAATCGGTTCAAACAAAAGACCCAAACTAGTCTAAACCCCCTAATACTGGAACTCTACAGGACCTAACGCTCATCTTTCATCATAGCATCATCATTTTCTTCTGATTCTTTCCTTTCTTTTATAAATAACGGCAAAGAGGTTTTTTATTTCGTAAATTTTTCCTCTTACTACAAACACGGACTAAAAACATTATCGCAAGCACGAGAAGATCAAGAACAGTCGATGATGGGGATGTAATCTCCGAAGTCGAAGCTCAAATAAAATGTATACGCTAATGCATGTAAAATAATTGGTTCAATAAAATTTATTATTTATTTATTATTTATGAAATTATATAAAATAATAAAAATAAATACATTTCATTCTGTTAAATTCCGTAAACGTTTCTCTATAAAAATAATTAAGACTAAAAAGTAAAAAAATAAATTATATTAAAAAAATAAATAAAAAATAGAAAATATGTTCTAAAAAGTACAAAATAATGTAATACTTTATTAAAAAGCGTGAGGCACTTTGTGGAAATTAATTGAAAAGTTTCTGCGTCCCACTAATTTTTGATTAAGTATTACATTATTTTGTACTTTTTAGAAGTATGTTTTTTTAGTTTTTTTTAAAATATAATTTTTTATTAACATGAACCTTTATTTTCAATAAAATATCACTAATAAAATTAATAATATTTATTTCGAAATATTTTAATTGAAAAAAGGGAAGTTTTTCTGAAAACATGTGATTTAATAAGTTAAAAAATATTTTATTTATTTATAAATAGAATAAATATCGAAATATTAGAAAAAATACACCTATTCTTGATAGAACTAAAATGTGATATTTATCGATTTGTAATCAGGTGATTGATTGATTTTGTATTTAATTTAAAATAGTGGTCCGCCACCACCTGTAGACCGCCAGGTGCAGAGGCCAAAGTCCGAAATGAAGACAGAATGTGTTGCTGCGGCTGCTGCGGGATCTTTCAGTGATCGATGCAGGCAAAGGGGAGAGACCCGGGCACCCGGATGGGTGAACGCCATCAAGGGGGTAAGGGGTCGGAGGGGGATAGAGTCCACTGCCCCCCAATTAGCCTCAAGTGAAAAGGCGACCCTCGCCCCACTCCCTTTTAACACGGTAACTCATTTTTGTCTTTCACCTGAGCATCATTTGCATTTCAATTCCAATTCTTAATTAAATACCTATAATTTAAAATATTTTTTTTCAAATAATTCAAAATTAAAAAATCTGGAGTGATTTAAGCACACTACATGCATTTATAATACACTTGCACTGTCTCGTATATTTACATAATTTTATTACCTTTACATCTAATTTTAATTTGATAAAATAAGTTGAGTAAAATCATGTAAAAATCAGCGTTATAACTTACAAGAAAAATAAACATGGGTTTAGTAAACAGTAAAAAAAAAAAATAAATTCAAAAGATATTTTACAATTTAATTGAATCAATTTAATATTGCAACGAAATTTTATCTGCAGTTCTACCAGTCCTTGTCTCTCCATGGAGAGACAAGGACTGGTAGGAACTTTTAATTGAATGTAATAGAAGGTGCCCAGGGCAGTGATGAAAGAAAAAATTAAAACATATCAAATAAGGTGTAATTTATTGAATCATTCCTCATTTCCTTTCAAACCGACGTTGCGGGGGATTCTTCCCTCCTTCTTCAGAGTTTCATAAGTCAATGAAGGAAACAAATAAAATGCTTCCTATCTCTCTTCACAGCAGTGTTTAAACTTTTTCCTTCCTTAGCAGAGGCATAGAAAAAAAAATGTCTTCCTTTTCTTAATTAAGCTAATTACATGCTAAGGAAGAGAAAATTTTTAAACACTGCTGTGGAGAGAGGAAGGAAGCATTTTATTTGTTTCATTCATTGACGACTTGAAACCCTGAAGAAGGAGGGAAGAATCCTCCGAAACGTCGGTTTTAAAGGAAAGGAAGAAGTGATTCCAATAAATTACACCTTTATTTTATATGGGTTAATTTTTTTCTTCCCTCACTACCCCTGGGCTGCCTTCCATTTCATTCAATTATATTTTACAATTTTTAGAAAAATGTTAAGACTAATTGTCAAAAAGCCTAATCAAATTTTATTATTATTATTTTTTTTTATTTACCTACTAGAATCTATTTCTTAATGTGTTATGCAGTGCTGGCCTAGTGACAACTGGCGCTCTATAGGCTAGTTTTTGTTTGGCGCCCCTAATTTTTTTCCTTTACGATAAAATCCACCAGAATGCCTTTGTGCCATGCTAAACATAAAAAATAAATCAAAATTCGATTGAATAATACATTTATATTTTTTGATTATTTCCCTTACCTTCAACCCTGCAATATTTGTTTTGCTTCTTTGAACAACTTTTTTATTTAAAATTTATATGATATAAAACTTTTGACAAGTGTTTTTTGTGGACGTTCTTCAGTTCATCTATTAGTCTTATTTTTAGAAGCGGGGATTCTCAAGTGCAGTTGTTTTACTTATAAAGCGCTTTTTGAAACAACAGCGTTGTAATTAGCGCGTTATTTTAATGCACATTTTTATGATAAAATTTTCTTCTTATAATTAAATTTAGAACAAAAAATAATTTTATAGATTATATTTTATCATTTATTATTTAATTTTTATTTTATCAAAAAATAAAAAGTGAATTTCTAAAAATAATCTGAAATTTGGCGCCCCTGAAAATCTGGCGCCCTAGGGCTTCAGTCGGCCCTGTGTGTATGCTACTTTTTTTTTTAAGTGTTCCTTCAAGTGCTAAATTATAGCCTGTTAAATTGTTGCTGCGAGGGAGGCTTGAACACAACAATGAAGTAGAAACGCTATAAGCTCGACCAACCCGACCTCCGAATCAAATTCTTATATAAAATATCTAATTATGAAATTTTGTTTTTATATTGTTATCGGTTTCGAACACAAAATTTGACCACACACTCACTTACAACCATTTTGAAAAATAATTACAAACTTTTCTTCTTTTCTTGACGCTTCAGACTGCTGTGGTAATTGAACTGCTTCAGCACCGTTCTCCACTCACAGGTTGTCCGATTTGCGTGTTCCTTTTTTGAACTGACCCTCCATCTAATAAATTTATATTCTATAATTCTCGGAATGTTCAGAATCTATTAAAACTTCAAAACGTTCAAAAATAACATGTAGCGATCCTCAAGTCATTTCTTCATCGGAAGTCTAATCCGTGAAATCCACCCCGTTCCGAAGCCATAGGTTGATGTGAAGTTTTTTACGGAGTGAGGTTGTTATTGTTAGACTCACGTCCAACCCCTTTTAGTCGCCTTCTACGACAAGCAGGGGATACTGTGGACCTATTCTACCCCCTGTCCACAAGGGGAATTATTACCTTCTAAAATATAATTTTAAAGATGTTTATTATACAATGTATTTTTAAGAACTTAACGCCTTCACTTCACTTATTATTATTTTTTTTTTTTTTTAACAACGAAATTTTCTCTGGAGAGAGACGGACTGGTAGAAATTTTAATTGAATGTAATGGAAGGCGGCCCAGAGGTAGTGAGGAAAGAAAAAATTAACACATATCAAATAAGGTGTAATTTATTGGAATCCTTCCTCCTTTCCTTTCAAACCGACGTTTCGGAGGATTTCTCCCTCCTTCTTCAGGAAACATTTTATTTGTTTCATTCATTGACCCTTTGAAACCCTGAAGAAGGAGGGAAAAATCCTCCGAAACGTCGGTTTGAAAGGAAAGGAGGAAGGATTCCAATAAATTACACCTTATTTTGATATGTGTTAATTTTTTCTTTCCTCACTACCTCTGGGCTGCCTTCCATTACATTCAATTAAAAAATTTTTTTTTTTATCAAATTTTTTTTTAGCTGCTTTTGAGATATTTTTAAAAAATTATGCAAAACTCTAAAATTTTCTGCATCATTACAATACCTTAACATAATGCGTAAAGTAAAAAGTGAGTGAAAAAATTCTTAAATAAAAAGAGGCTATTTTAAAACCTTGGATGAATGGAATTAGTTAAAGGGCAAATTAATTTGAAAATCATAAAGAGTGTGAGAGAATTTTTTTATATTTGTGGAAATGCAAACAGTTTAATTTGATTTTTAAAACAAGGATTTATTTGTTCATTTCATATGATGATTTTTCTAATAAAATCAAAAATGATTCGATTTAATCTTTTACTGAATTTAGGTAGTAAGGGCCTACTATTTGAAGACAAAAATAAAAATTTGACATATTGAATCGAATAAATTCTATAAACTTTTATAAATATTAAAATTTCACCATAGACTCGTCCACATAAAAAAGTATCCCCCAGCTCACTAATCTAATCACCAAAACCCCAACATACAAAACAATAATTATTATTTACTGAAATATCATTTTTCTAATGGCAAAAATGGCAAACTAAAACACCAAACAAAAGACGCACAGTGCATCGTTGAAATTTGTGGTGGGGGTGGGGGTGATGAGGGGTAAATTTTTTTTGCAAAATTAACATTATATGGTATGATTAAAAAGGTAATAAAATTGTCTTCTAATGCAATTGGATGTTGATGAAGGCAATCCACGGTGGTTGTAAAAAATAACACTATAGTGGTTTTATTATTTTACATTTATTTGTTAAACCGAGGTTTCGGAGATTTATCTCTCCTTCTTCAGGGTAACAAAAAGTCAATGAATGTAGTTCAAATCATAATTACTTTCTGTCTCCTTTACAATGCCAAAAACATTATAAAAATTTTTTCAGTTCGAATAGAAATAAAAATAAAAAAATTAAAAAGCAATTGATTCAATTGCGTTTTACTTCATTTCTATTCGAGATGAAAAAATTTTATAATGTTTTTTTGGCATTGTCAAAGGAGACAGGAAGTAATTATGATTTGAACTACTTTCATTGACTTTTTGTTACCCTGAAGAAGGAGAGAATAAATCTCCGAAACGTCGGTTTAACAAATAAATGTAAAATAATAAAACCACTATAGTGTTATTTTTTTACAACCACCGTGGACTGCCTTCATCAACATCCAATTGCATATTTATACCAGTCCGTCTCCTAAAGAAAAACTCTATCAATGTATTCTAATTCTTTAGAAGTGAATAAAATATCATGTACAGGGTATGGGGGGGACTTTTCATGAAAATGGGGGAGTCATCAAGCTAAGGGTGGGTGGGGATGGGCACCCCTGCCATTAAACTCACCGTCCTCACCGTCTCTAAAAAATACTGCTAATATAATTTTTTTTTATCCAACGGTGAGGATATCATTATAATGAATTCATTATATAGAATGAAGCTGAATTTTTTTTTTTAATTTAATTTAATTAAATATGATGGTGTTAGGAAACAATAAAGGACAAAGAAAACTTGTAAAGGATAAATATCTATAAAAGTAGGAATTTGTGGTAATAAAACAAAATGATAATCAAAAGACAAAAGAGTGATGCTATTGTTCATTTAATTCCAGAAAACATTTTTTGTAAAAGTATTTAATAAAAATAGTTGAAATTTATGATTTTTATGAGAAAAAAAGCATTGATTCTTAAACTTGATCTTTCTCTACAAATCACAAGGATAAATGAGTTGACGAATGAGTTGATTCGTTTAGTATCTAATTTAATTCCGAATGGGGGGTTGATTGTTTGAAAATCATGTTTCGCACAAATAACGCTTTGATTCGGATTATTGATTTTAAATCAACAGAACAGAGGCCGTGGTATCCAGAAAAAAGGGAAAGAGCGGAGACGGTTCTAGAATCGACCAAAGAATCGAGGACGCTATTTATTGCTCGATCTCCTATTAGTTCGTTGGCAGTTCGTTTCTGAATTATTTTCAGAGTGGCAAGAGAATGCTTGGAGGCTCCTCTCCAAAGATGCGAGTCATATTCGAAACAGAAGCCAATGTGAGGTTTGAATATAGAGTAAAAGAAATTAAGTGGACATGAAAAAACTTTTGGTCCTAATTAATAAGCCAAGCAAACAACAAATGAAGATTAAATCTTTGAGCCAAATATTTAGCACTATACATAAGTCAGAAGGGTCAACTTTACAGGCTAATTCTTGATTGAAGATGACGATCTCTCGTGATTTTATTAGAAATATAGTAATACCCCCTTTAGGGTATAAAATAGACTAGAAGTAGAAGGAGAAGTTGGTCAATATTCTGTTAATTTAGAGGAATTACATTTAAAGTTAAATAGGATTTCACAATTTAATCTAAACTCAAATTCTATAATATTAAGCGAATAAAAATAATTTGATAAAATTATTTTCACAAGGGGATTTAAAATCAAATATTGAAATAAATATATAATTAAATTATAATTATTTATCTATTTTTTAATTTATACAACGAATTCTTCTAACCTTGCAGTTGATGCCGAGAATTTGGATTTTTTTTTCTCTATCTCTGAAATTCTCTCATTTTTCTTCCTCCTCCACTGAATCTGGTTCATCCAATGTCAAAAGATATGAATACACGAATATAAAAATAAAAATGGTGTTAAATTGGATTTCAGCTTCGTTTCTCATTATTATCGTTCTTTATTATTCTGACATTTACTTGAGAAAAAAAATCGTGATTCTCCTGGAGTAGTGCAATGAAGAATTCGCAGGAAAATGGACTTCCATTTTTTCATCTTTTCCTTTCCGTTAAAGAGGAAGTCAGTCAAGATAATATAGTATTAATACATAATTATTAAATCGATGTTTAGACAATTTTACCCTTGTCTTTTTATAATTGAAATATATATGTTCTAGAATTATTTAATTATTTAATTTGAATATTAAAATATTGAAAAAAATATGTTTACATTATTAACGTAAATAAAATTGTTTTATTAGTGTTTTTATTTTACGTGCGTTATGGCGCCCAGCGTGCTCAGGCCAAGTTCGAGGAGTGGCCGTACTACACGCTCTACGTTATTTTTATACCAAACATTTCGAGCCACTTTAGACGTCCCGGGTTAAAGCCCAGTGTCCCGTATTAATATATGTCCCGGAAAATGTCCCGAATTAGATAATTCATCATATATTATAAAATTCGATTATATTTTATTCGCGCTTCTCTATTCCGTCATGATCATATGAACGCATTCACTCATCTAAGCGCAATCTCACTCTAGTAGCTAATAATGTTTCAAACTATATAATAACTATATAGTGCCTATAAAGATTCTCTAAATCTATATAGGGGCAATATAGTTACTATATAGTTTGAAACATTGTGCTACTATGGTAAGTTTACAGTCACCACACACTTATTATACTATAAATAATTTTTTTATGAATTTTCATGTTTCATTTAAATATTTTTTGAAAAAAAATTGTTAATTGGGTGGGTGATCAATGGCACGAATTGGACCGCGGAAAAAATGGTCGAGCTTTAGACCTACTTTAGACCCCCTGCAGCTCAGAACCCATTTGAGACACAGACCTGAAATTATACAAATAATTATGTAATCAATCTTGTAGAAAGTACTAAATTTCAATAATATAGCATAAATAGATTCTGAGATGTTGACCTGAGAAAATGGCTTTTTTTTAAATTTTTCAATACATTTTTATTAAGGCTCTGTAAAAGTGTCACATGTTTATAATTAAAAAGATAATGGAGTCAATTAATTAAAGTGACTTTTCTTGTATTACTTTATATACCTAATAAGTCAATAGATTTCGAAATTTGCTTTGATAATGTAATCCTGTTCTTTCCTCCTCGTATCGGCCATTAACACCTGTGACAATTATTGCTGAATCCATCTCTAGACCAGGATCCCTCTAATTCGATTGAATGAGTTAACAATACCACTCTAATATTGGCCAATTAATTATTTCCCATTCTCTGGCTCTCTTTTAAGTGATTAGAATGTTTTGTAAAATAAAATAAAAATCTTTATGAATGATCAAATATTTTTTATTCCTAAAAATTTGTATTTATTTGTTTCATTATAGAGATAGGTAATATATATATCGCTTTTCCAACTGATATTTTTTGTCGAACATTCGTTATTTTACTATATTCATTACAACTTTATTTTGGAAATAATAAGGAACGATTTATAATTTTTACTAATTTATTATTTATTAATCTTTTAGTAAAGTGTAATCATTTTCAAGACTTGGTACATTTTCCTCAAATTTTAATCGCAGCGAACGATTTAAGCTAGAAAGATTAAAATTCTCAAAAAGTACAGTTTTTTTTATTACAAATCCATAAGAAAAATTTCAACTTTTTAGACCCAAATCTATTAAACAACAATGGCTTCCTATATAACAATTCGTTTTTACGATTTTTTGGATCTTCCACTGAAAGTTTTGACTTTAAAAATTCTAAAATCCTTTTCGTTTTGGTGAAGTTTCTTTTACTATCTTTTTTGGGTTTCAGAATCCATACAGACGCACAAAGAGACATATACTCTTAGAGAGATACATACAAACAAAGAGAAAAAAATCATGCTTGGAAAATATTTTTCTCCACGTTTCTAGACATGAATAAACAAAAACAAAAATTGAGAATTTCTGAGTGATTTCAATACTCAGACAACCTCAATGCGTATCGTCTTTTGATAATTTTACTTACAAATAAGTTGATCCAGGATAAAATTTAATGTTATATAATCTGGAAAAATTTGTGGCTACTGTTTTCTAATTTCACCATGGGTGTGCCCCAACCCGAAAAATTTTCCACTCTATTTACATGTGATTTTAGATTTGTTTAAAATTACAGTTCAAATATCATAAATTTGACATTATTACATATAATAGTTACTCAGAAACCATTACAGTTAAGTTCACTTTTGGAAAGTTTCCAGATAATATTATTCCTGATTTTCTGATTAGAGAGTTGCAATTAAAACAAAATATGTGCATGAGAATAATTTTAAAATGTAATAGATACACCAGTATTAATATGATGTTAAATACGCTGAATTTTCTCAATGTAAATGAGACTATATATTGTAATTCGCTGATTATGATCTTTAGGATAAGAAACGGTTTGGCACCGGAATATTTAAGGGAAAAATTAAAATATACGAACGAAGGTGGTTGTTATGATTTGAGAGTTGGGGAGAATTTCAGGAATAATATTTGCAGGACAAATAAAAATTTAGTACTTTATTTTATAGGGTTTGTCCGATTACAATAAAGTGCCGAGAAGAGATTCAAACGTCACAAGAATCCAGGAATTTAAAGAGCGATTGTTGGAATTCTTAATTTCGAAAAGATAATTTTGTTGTGGAATCTCCACCAAAATTATAATGTTGTATTATGATTGCTTCATTATTGTAAAATTGTATTGTTTTCTTTCGTTTTTGTGATATTATCATTGTATGTTCTTGCATATTATTATTGTATATGTTATAGCTGAAAATAGCTAATAAAGATTATTATTAAGTATTATTATTTTGATGAATTCTAATCCAACAATATAGGTTTATTATTTTTAGTATCAAAGGTTTTCTTCCGTAGGGCCTACTTTTTATTTCTTCTGAATGTTTTCTTGTGGGACTGAGATTTAAAAAATATCATTTTTTATGCATTTAACCGGATTGCTTCTGAGCGACGCATATAAAGTTTTTAAAGAATTGATCAATGTATTCTAAAATAATAGACTCCTGATGAAGATGTTGTAATTCATAGAAATTTCCACAAAGAACTAATGATAATAGCTTTTTTTCTCTCAATGGCCTTTAACTGACATAAACTTTATTTTTTGTTTTGTAAATATAAATAGGTTTGGTATTTAATAGATATAAATTTATTCCCTCAAGTGTCTGGTTTATCGGCTAACCAAGAACATGGGGTTAATTTTAGTTCCAAACACTCCAATAGAATAGTTACTATCGATATCTAAACAAGCATTTAAAGTTAATAGCATCTGTATATTATCTAACCAATTCGGTGTTTGTTTAGTAACCAATTAATCTTAGGGATTTGTTTTAAAGGGCAAATTTAAAGAAAACAACGATTTAATTATAAAAGTACAAAAAATAGCAACAACATGTAAAATTAGCATCTTCAGATTTAGAATACCGGTTAATATATGTACATATTTTAAAAATTCCTGTGGCATCTATAGCATCTCATGTCAAAAATGTATTTTTCTAAAAAAGAAATTGTTATTAAAAAAAAAAACCTTAGCTACTACGCCCTTGTCAAATGTTTTTATTCCACAAATTATTGGATTAGTAAATGGAATGGGGGGGGGGGTGTAGTGGGTTTCGGAGGTGGAATGCGGTTGGGTTGCGTGGTGGGGGTGATTCGGGAGGTGCATGGGTGAGGGTGGAGGTTCGGAGGTGCGTGTGTGGGGTGCGTGGGTGGAGGGTTCGGGGAGCGAGGGTCCAGGGGGCATAGCCCCCTGTCTAGCAAGAGAGCCGCCGAAGGCAGGCCTTGCAGCTAGTCTACATATAAATCTCAATTTTTTACAGTTTCCCTCGACAAGTGTAGCCATATTCAAGTCAAGAAAATATAGTATAAAGTACAAAAGGTTATAAGAAAGGAATTTCTGCTACAAAAAGTACATTTAATAGTTTAAAAAAAAAAAACTTTTTTTTAACAAATCCAATATATTTCGGACTATTGGTACATCTTCATGAGAAACAGCAACAATCAAGTAATGATTTATATTACCATATTGTTACAATATTTCATCTAAAACTAGAGTCGAATTCGCTGAATATAATAGTTAAAACTTAAAATTTAACTGATGGACTTGAAAAGAAAGTTTAGTTTCCTTGAGGTTGATTTAACTTTAGAAGTATTATAATAATAGTGGCACCGTAAGAAGTCGAATCTAAAGTGAGAGCTAACATTCGGTGGGCCTTGCACCTAGTCTACATATAAATCTCATTGTTTTAATGAATTTTATGACTTTATATTGGGCCACGGGTGAACAGCCCTGGTTTAAATCGAATGGGATTAAAGAAGGATATGAGAGGAATGATAATTTATTTTTTAAAAGGGTCACGGATATAATAATCCCTGACTATCCATTATCTATTGACATGTAAGAACGTGCTCAGATCTAAAAAACAAGTCCTGACAAGTTTTAGTGCAGGAGAGAAATTATCAATTCCTTGTACTAGAATGATATATCTATAGACTTGATTAGTGTCGTAGCATATAAATTACTGAAATAATACATATTTTAGAAAATGAAAATATGAGAAGAAGAATTTTTAAATATTTGAAACTTCATTATTTGTTTTATCTTATATAGTTACGCGTATAATTTTGCTTTTAGTGAATTTTATTCTTGAAAAAAGCTTCATTTATTGTACAAAAGTAAATTCATATTTCGAAAAAGGGAATAAATATATCTCTACATTTAAATCTCAATGATTTAAGGAAGTTTATGATTTTATGTTGGAGCACACTCATTGCAGTTGTGGGCCGCATACGGCCGGCGGGCCACAGGTTAGCCCTGGCTTAGACTATTGACTTTCTAGCTTTAGAAATTCAGAATGAAAAATTCAGAAAAACAGAAAAAAATCAAATAGCCAAGGCTTTGAACGGTTGTAATTAATGAGATAAAATCTGGTATAAAATTTCTATTAATAAATAATCTGCACATTTCTGCCAAGTTTCAACTGTAATGACGGACTGAGAAGTAAATGCATTGCTTTTATGGGAGAATTGAAATTGTTTCATCAATATCTTTCTGCCACCAGATGTCAAGGGAGGTGAATTCCCTGATTGATTACATGTAATTATTAATTCTATATACTGTTATTGGACGTGAAAGTAATTTCCAAATCACCAAAATTTCCAAAAAACGAGTCTTGAAAATGTTTTTCTTTAATTTTAATGAATGAAATTAGCTATGAAGATTTATTATATATATTTTTTTAATATTTAGTTAATTTACGCCAGGAGGTTTCTTTTTATGATTAATCTCTTTAGGGGCAAAATCAATCACTTAATAATTAATAAACAATTTGTGATTGATCAATGCCAGCCTTGATTATATAATTATAATTATATGCATTTGACGAGATTACGGTCTATCCATCCTAGGCTCATCTTCTGATATATTAAATGCTTTTGATCGATCAAACAGTTTTCTTCCCTTGAGGCTTTCATTTGATATGAGCTCAAATGTGTCCCCTGGGGTCATGTTATTATCCTAATCTATCATATCACTTATACCGATATACCATTAAGCAAATAGTAAAATCGAGACGCGTTGACAGGGTAACCATGACCTACCTAAGAGATCAATGGATACTTTAAGCTTCAAAATACGTTAACCTTTGACAGTTTGTTTTAATGTATCTGTACACTTTTCAATCATTTTAAAAATATAATCTATTAAAACCATCTTCCTGACAATTTTTTTAAAATAAAAAGCTTTAAAATTTCTAAAGAATGTTAGCTCTCACTTTAGATTAGACTTCTTTCGGAGTCAGCATTATTACTTCTAAAGTAAAATCTACCTCAAGGAAACTAAACTTCTATTCAAATCCATCAGTTATTAAAAGTTTTAACTATTACGTTCAGCAAATGCGACGTTGGTTTTAGATGAAATATTGTAATAATATGGTAATATAAATCATTACTTGATTGTTGTTGCTGTTTCCTGAAGATGTACCAATAGTCCAAAATATATTGGATTTATTAATTTTTTTTAAACTACTAAATGTACTTTTTTTAGATAGAAACTCCTTTCTTATAACTTTTTGTACTGTATACTATATTTTCTTGAGTTGAATATGGCTACACTTGTCGAGGGGAAACTATAAGCATTCATTTTTGGCGAATTTAATGAAATTTAGAAACGACTCAATAGTAACTTAGTAATAAGAATTTTGCCTTCGAATAAATTCTAGAACTCTCCCCTGAGACACAATTTAAGAGATACACGATTTGCAAACATTATAGAAAATATTAAATGTTTTTGCTCGGAAACGGATCGCTAGATATATATTCAATTCTCAGGTAACTCTAGGGTCTGACCTTTCATGGAATGACCATATCTCAACCACTGCTAAAGCTGCAGCGCATAAGCTCGGTCTCCTATTTAGGTCTAGACTCTGTTATACTCCCAGTCAACTTCTTGTACTGTATAAGGCTCAAATTCGTCCCTGTCTCGAATATGGCTCTCATCTGTGGAGGGGTGCCTTCAAGCATTCTCTTGCTACACTGGATGCAATTCAGAAGCGAGCAATTAAACTAATAGGAGACCCGACTCTAACAAACTCACTCGACTCCCTGGCTCACTTAAGAACCGTTTCTGCCCTTTCCCTGTACTACAGATACTATCACGGTGTCTGTTCAGTCGAGCTGAAATCAATTATCCCCCCTAATGCCCTCTTTATGAGAAACACGCGGTTTTCAAACGCTCATCACCTCTTCGCTGTCAAATTGGATAAAAGTCGAACAAGCGCTTTCTCCAACTCTTTTATCCCTATGACCTCCAGAGACTGGAACTCGCTCCCTGCCACCATCTTTCCCGCGAGTTATAACCTTCAGCTATTTAAGACCCGTATCCACAGATACCTTCGACCCCCGCCCAGTCCATGAAATTCTTTCTTCTTTTCACGATGGAGGGCCAACCCAGGCCTTTAAGAGTTGCACCTTTTTGGTGTAACTCCTACTCTCATCATTTTCATAAAAAAAATTTAAATTACTAAAAAATCAAACCAACAATTTTACTTTTAGAGTCTAGAACTAACTTCCTGTTTTTATGTTTCTTTTGTCCTAAATTCTTCAAACTTTCACACATCAGCTACGCTAATATCTACTACTTAATAATTCCAAGTCGAGTCTCTGAAACTTCTCGTAGTTAAACTCCCATTTTTGTTACAAAATAAAAGAGATGTTATTAGTATATGTTATGATGAAGAGGCAGCTTGAGGATAATGAAAAAACAAAAACAAATTCAGTATACAACAAATTATTGGAACGTTATTTTTAATTTTTCAAAAACCGACGTTTCAGAGGATCTCCTCTTTAAATGTATGAAAGAAGGAAGCTTGAAGCATTTTATTCCTGTCTCCTTTATCAGTGCTTGTTTGGTGTGTTCTTTGTCATTCATCAATAGAATCATTGGCTCTTTTGAATTCTGAAGCAGGAGGGAAAGAAGATCATGCGAAACATAGGTTTTTTGAAAGATTGAAAATTACTTTCCAATAAATTATTTTATTCGGATTTTTTATTCATTATTCTAGGACTGCCTCTTCATCAAATCTCCATTAAGACAAATATATCTACTAGGCCGCTTCCAAGAAAATACTTTTAAGTTGATCTTAATTATTTCATCATTAACATATTACTTTTCCCTGCTCATGCTCCATGGATATCCAATAAACAACACAGAACAAGCTTCACACTAGTCTGGCCAAAGAGGATAAAAAACATTGGAAGCAAGTTAATGTTGTCATCGTCTCAAGTGATATTTTACCTTGCCAAGAATTAACTATCTTAAGAATTTATAATACTATACTATTTCCTTGGGTAGAAATCGGTAATTTTTAAAACTTGTCCACATCGATTATAAGTTTTAAAATATGCTAGGATTTGTGGTCAATGACTCAAATAATTTCGATACTACTATAAGTGATAAATAAAAATAAATAGAACAATAATAAATACCTATTAATTAAGTAAATACTTTTCTGTTAAATTTGTGAGTCTAATATTTACTGTCTCTATTTATGGACAATAATAATAATTATTATTATAGCTAGTAAACCTGATTTCGATCTAAATGAGACTAGTTCCTAAAAGTTTTAAAAGCCCATTTCACTCTAACTGAAAATTATCTTTCATTTTCAAACCAATTTCAATCGATAATTCACTAAAAAAATGTGAGACAGAAATGGCCCAAGGGTTGAACATGGTTGTATGTGTTTATGTGTAAGTGTAGGGATCGGAATTCACCATAAAAAATCGAATTCGTCTTAAATTACATTACCTCAAGGAAGAGAACTCTACTCTCGACTTTTTCTCTCAGGTTGAAGAGTTTAATATCACAAGAATGTTCAATCTAAATGGTTAGCAACACCTTATCCAAGAAATAGGATTTTCTTTTGAAAAAATCCAAGCTTGGTTTTTATTTCTAAATAAAATATTGACTTAAGATCGTGTAAACAGCCAGTTTAGCAAATATAAACTAGTCAACCTATGATAGATAATGACAATTTTGAATGATATATGGACCAGTATTAAATTATTTGAACACTTTGCTCTTTTAACAAACTAATATTTGAGAATAAAATATTGCCATTTTAATCGGATGACCTAAATTTTAAGAGCACCTGCCAAAACTGTACATATTATTTTAACTCTAAAGGTAGACATTAAACAAATCTCGGTTAAATGATAATATTTGGAATAATTTTATTTAATGTATTTTGAATATACTGAAAATTTATTATAAATTGTAGAAAATAAATTTTTGGGAGGTCTTGAAATGAAATTTTATGAGTAATTAGACAAAAAGACAACATGGAAAAATATAGAAAAAGGAAAAATTATTTCTTATCCTCTAGTACTTTTTGATTTATTTATGTTTAGAAATGTATGAAATGAGAGAAAAATAATTATCAAGTTTGATTTTTTTCTCTGTAATTGGTAGGATTCCGATCTCAAAATAAATCAAGAAGAAGATTTGTTCTTTTATAAAAATGTAAGCAATTCCTAAAAGAAGATTTGATTGAAAATTTGTCATTTTTAGCTTCATAATTTTTGAGTGAAAAATGCAAAAAACAAGAAAGAAATCATATCGTTATTTTGGGAGATAATGAGCGGATATTTGACTCAAAACAATGAATTAATAATTTGGACTTTTGAGAAAAGTGAAGCTTTCTCATTTAAATATTTCACTAATTATAAAATTGTCAAATCACTAAAATCTGCATATAGCGATCCTAGAAGAAGTTAAGACTTTTTATAATTTTATATTAAATAAACTGCTAGATATTAATCGTAAAGATTGTTCTTCCACAAATTCATGTAATCTTCGATATTATATTTCAAAGAGTTCTAATAAAATCTTCAATACTAGTTAAAACGTCTATATTAAAATTTCAGATTTTTAAGATATTACTACTCAATGTAGATAAACGATTGCTGAAATTTTTCTCAGTTAAATCCGTAGATCTCTCAAGCAAGGAATTTGAAATTCTTATTAAAGATTTCAATTAAAATAATATTAGTCAGAGCAGTGATTTCCAACCGTGGTTCAACACCACATGTTAAGAGTTCCGAGAACATTACACACTTTATATTAAAATATTATGTGCCAGGGATTAGGAGTTCTCCAAGATTTGATTAAACATTTCTATGGTCCACGAAGCGAAAAAGATTTGGAAACACTATCTTAGAGCTTGGATCAAGTTTGGAACGAGGATTTAATCCCCAGAAACTGTTTGGGACGCTAATAGAATTGTACCAATAAAACTTTCTAATGCCAACCCCGCAGAATCTAATTAGACCCAAACTCTGAAGACTTAACTTATGAAAAAAAAGACTACAGTTTAAAAATAATAAAGTATGGTAAACAGCTGGTCAAAACCGGAAACATATTTTCTTTTGAAAACAATTTATCTACATCTCTAAGAGGTTGGTGGTGGATGTAGCATAAAACTTTCAGTTCTGACAAAGTAAAAAAAGCCTCTAAAATTTAAACTACCTCCAATGCAATTCCACTTAACTGATCAAATATAGAAGCTATATGAAAGTAATAATAAATAAATAAATAAATTGTGCCGCCACAGACACAAAATTCAAAAGTTTTTTTTTTACTTTATCTAGTGCGAAGCATGTGGAAAGTATTGTAATAGGTCTCGCGGCAAGCGCGACTTCCAAGGGTCCTCAGGTAAAGACTACGGAACCCATGGTCTCAATTAAAGACACAAATTGTAGTATTCAATTAGGTTGAATTTTAGCACGTGACGGTTTTGCCAAAAATTACATGGGGTCTCGTCGAGAGGCAAAAAAGTGCGATTTTTTCATTTAGTGCGTGCAGATGTATGTATGTATGGATGTTATCGTTTTTTTGGCCCACGATATTTTCCACACCGTTGACCCGATTGAAATGAAATTGAAAACCTACCATTAGTTTAACTAAATGAAGCGCTGATTAGTTTTTGGTACATATCGGCTCACAAACATTAGTACTTTATTTCATTACTTTTTTAGATTTTTTTCTAAATATTTTGAAAATGACTTAACCAATTTTGATGAAATTTATTATCTTAATTAAGTACCTTGGGGACCACAAAAAAGGTTAAATAAAGTTTTTAGTAAAATTATATTTTAAAGTACTTTACTCAAGAGTATGATAGTACTTTTTTTAAATTTTTATATTTTAAATTCTTTAAAATTTATTCATTTGATCGTCTTAATATAGCTCATTTAACTCAAGCTTGAGTTGTTTGCCATAAAAGAATTTAGTTTTTATGATTTTAAGTCGATTCTTCCACGTTTTCAGTGGAGGTTGCCATTAATAGTCAAAACATCAAAAATGGAATGCAATAAGGTTATTCCTCTAGTATTAGATAATAATCGATTGTTATTTTTTATTTTAAGTCGATTCCTCCATGTCTTCAGCAATGGTTACCAATAATAATCGAAGGGTCAAAAATTTAATGTAGAATTGTTATTCCTCAAGTATTAGATGAGAATCAATCGCTATTTTTTATTTAAAGACGATTCCTCCATGTTTTCACCAATGGTTACCAATAATAATCGAAATGTCAAAAATCCAATGTATAATGGTTATTCCTCGACTTTTAAATAAGAATCGATCATTATTTTTGAATTAAAGTCAACATGAACTGCAAATAGCAAGTGATATCTGATTAATAATAAAGGAAGAAACATATTAATATTTCAAATGAATATGGATAAAGTTTAGCAACGATCCGTTGCAGTTTATTTTTTTTAGTTTTTAAGGAATTTGGTGTTGGTACTTGGTGAAACATTTTTTAAAATTATTGGATAAAAAAATACTTGGTAGGTTTCACATTAAGATATAAAAAATAAATTGAATTTATTTTTGGAGAATCTTTAATCTCTAACCTCTAAAGATTCTCCAAAAATAAATTCGTTTTATTTTTTATATCTTAATGTGAAACCTACCAAGTATTTTTTATCCAATAATATTACAAAATTCAAATCTAATTTAGTACCTATAGCAAGGCACTGGTACAAATTTTTTATTTTAAAGTCCTATTAAAAAAAAATGATGTAATTACAAATCCTATTTCAAAGTTACAAAACCCATGCAATTTTAATTATTTGTCAAAAACGCTTTCGGCACATTTGACAATCTCTCGCGGCACACAGGTTGATAAATATTGGCTTAGAGAACCCAAAATCTAAACAGTTCTCCGCATTGAAAATACAAAATCTTTTCTACAGAACAAACTTTCTAAGACGATTTCTTTTTATGAATTTAATTTTTCTATTGAATGATAAAAATGAAGAAAAAAGTAAAACTTTTTCACGACCCAGTACGTTTGCTACTTAAAACAAGTATTTTTATCAAATTATTGTCTGAATTTGACAATCTCTTGACGCACACAGGTTGAGATACACTGCTCTAAAAATTGTCGCTGTGACATCAGCAGTAATAAATCTTTATCCGCATTAGGCTCAATCTCAATCTCACACTCTAAGCTTTTAGCTTCTATAACATTTTAATAGCTATGTTGTATAGAACTAAACCTTTTTCTTCAAATTTCCTCTCTTTTTCTCTCCATCACTTCCTAAATGGAAATTTTGAACTTAACCTAGTGATTCTTAATAAATTAATTATTTGCTGTGGCTGAAGATGAAGGAGGTTCATTCATTGCGAAATTAAATCTCTAAAGTTAATTTGAATGCTGGAAAAAGAGGAATTCAATTCTATTCCCCTGATGAAATATTGTTTCATTTCAAGAAAATTACTCTATAATAACTATAGGTAGGTACATGTATGTGGGTACCTATATATAATTGGATTCGAAATTAAATTAATGATTTTATTATATTATGGGTTGAAAAATTCATTTTTGTAATATATCGAAGATAATTTATATTGTAAAATTGATAATAAAATATAAAGAATAAGTGAACTAATTCACTTTTTGAGATATCCAGAATTTGTATTAATGTTTATTAATGTATTGTAGATAGATTGTATTGATGTTTGAAGGACCTAGCCACCAAGGACTTGTGCCCTTAAGCAGGTCAAGGAATAAATATTTATTTATTTATTTAAACATATCAGATTCGATCTGATTTTTTTTTCTAAAATAAGAAGAAATTGGAAAATCATTGCAAAAGTTTCGAAGAATAAATAGGCAGATTTTCAATTTTTAATGTGAAAAAATATATCAAAATTTCGGAAAAAATAATCTCAACTGTGGCATATTTTGTCTCCATTTTTAGTATATATAAATATTTTACTTGCAAACTTTCTGATTGAATGTATTTTCAATCAGAGATTGAACTGAAAGAAAAATTTAATGTCTCTTTTATTAAAATTTTATAAATATTATCTAACCAGAAACAAATACTCCTGGCTTCACAAAACTTATTCAGTTTTTGGAAATATGAATTTATATATATAGTTGGAAGGTACCTAATGCTATTTTCAAGAATAAAATTCACTAAAAACAAAGTTATAAGCTCAGCTTTCAGGTATAAAAATGAAGTTTCGAATATATAAAAACCATTCTTCATCTCATATTTATACATTTTCTACAATATTTATTATTTCAGTAATTAAAACTTTTGAACTGCTAAATGATTAAACACTATTCTGAAGGAAATGTACTCATAGATTATTGTGGTATGACTTGTTCGTTTCTATCATTGTGGATTACATTATTCTACATTACACCTATTCTTTTTTATTGAAAAATATCCATAGAATTAGTATATTTTATATGCGGCCTAAAGCATTTGTTTTTTCATCAAATTTGTCCAGTGTAAGCCAAAAGGTTGGACACCCCCTACTCTAGTAGTTGAGTTGTTTATCACAAGAGAAGTTCAAGCTCAAACCATCTAGATTGCAGATTTTTGTAGAGAAAATCTCATCAAAATGGACGACGCTTCGATATATAGTATTTTTCAAATTTGGATAGCAGCTTAAAAATGTTGAGACTGGTTTACAATATGAGTTATTAAATGTTAGAATTTGAAAAAGTAGTAGAAATCAAAATATATTAATATTGAGATAATTTATTTTTTAACTGTGAAATAAATATATAAATAAAGAATGTGTAGAATAAATAAAATTCAAAAAAGAAAGGAAGAAATCTCACCTGGGAGACACAGGAAGCGCGTAGAATCACTGGAAAGTCTCTCAAAGCGCGAATTCTGGAAAGCGTTGATTTTGGACTGACTGGGCTTACAATTCACGTCGCATGGGCTCGAGTGGGCATGGGCTCATGGTTGGGAGTGAACTTTGGACCTTGCAATAGAGAGAACTAGTTGTTGTAGGTACAAGCACCTATAAAAGGGAAATCCTAGAAGTATCGAATTGAAAGTTTTTTTCCAATTCGAACAAACAGGTCGGAGCTTGTTTAGGAACAAGTCAAAGCTTGTTTTCGAACCTCTCGCAATATACAATTAAATCTATTCTAATTCCTTTATTATAAACTCTAACTAAATACGTGTATTAAAAGAAATTCCCTTTTAAGATATGTTTTATATACGATTGCTTTCTGTACTTATTCTAATCAAGCATTGTAAAATGTATACGAGTAAATGCAATTATAATCTTAATAGATAGATAAATTTTATTGTTTTTGTACAAAGTACACAAACAAATACATTATAATTTATAAAAATCTGAATTACTAATTACAATTTCATTCTAAAATTAGATTTCTAATTGAATTAATTTCTAATTAGTAGAGATTGTAGTGTTTGTGCAAGGTGAGACATCTTTACTAAAGATAAGAGTAAATAAATATTATATTTAATATTGATTTACTATGAGTTAAGGATTCTAGGTCACTTATTTCACTCCCCTGATAAAATTAAAATTTTTATATATAATTGAAAGTAATGGAAGGCAGCCCAGGGGTAGTGTGGAAAGAAAAAATTAACACATCAAATAAGTGTAATTCATTGGAATCCTTCCTCCTTTCCTTTCAAACCGACGTTTCGGATGATTCTTCCCTCATTCTTCAGGGTTTCAAGGGGTCAATAAAGGAAACAAATAAAATGCTTCCTTCCTCTCTCCACAGCAGTCTTTTCGTCTTTAGCAGAAGCATATAGTTTTAAACACTACTGAGGAGTGAGGAAGGAAGAATTTTATTTGTTTCCTTCATTCACCCCTTGAAACCCTGAAGGAGGGAAGAATCCTCCGAAACGTCGGTTTGAAAGGAAAGGAGGAAGGATTCCAACAAACAACACCTTATTTGATATGTGTTAATTTTTTCTTTCCTTTCTACCCCTGGGCTGCCTTCCATTACTTTCAATTAAAAGTTCTACCAGTCCGTCTCTCTCCAGAGAAAATTTCGTTGCAAATAAATTAGTATATGATGTTTGTATCTCCAGTTTCCAAAATATAAAACATTTCTTCCCCACTGGATACATCCCCCAGAACTCTATCCCTACATTCTTTGTACATCGGACACTCGGTCAGCACGTGGAACAGGTCCTCCTTCACCCTCAGGCTCATTCTTCTTCTGTAATGAATCTGACCACACACCCTCCCCCACACTGAGCACAAGTCTTCCGTTCCCAGCTACCCTCAGTTGACTCATCAGCCTCTTCGCAGTCCAACTGCACCTCGTCTCCAGGTAGGGACCTGGTGTCCAGGACCCTGTATATATCGCTGTAACATGATCCCTCGATCCTCGCGACGTCTCTCCTCCGGCTCAACTGGTTCCATTTTTCCAATCCCACCGGCATCAATTCCCCTATAGTATTCCTCTCCAAGAGTCGTTCATCGCCTACCTCAGCAAGTCTTCGTAAGTTGACTCAGCCACCTCCATTCCTCGTCCTTAGTCCAATCGTCTCAGTCTATTGCGACAGAGCCAAGGAATACGGTTGTTTGAGATTTTCTCCCACCAGCCCAGTGCACACTTCAAAATGAATAAACTCAGATAAGGTCTTCCCAGTCCACTAAAACAATGTAATTGGGAGTAGTTCTCGGCCAACCCAGTAGTCTCTTGAAGAACTCCATTTGTATTTTTTCAATGACTTCCATTTAGAGTAGTAATTAATATAAAAACTAATTTGAATAAAAATCAATATAATTATTATTATAATTACTCAATCCGAGCTGTTAGGCATGATTTTCTTACATGTCAGAAGAGGTATATTCACCCTCTTGGGAATGGAATATCATCAATAGCACCTGGATTACATTATTCTACATTATAACTGTTCTTTGTTATTGACAAATATCAATAGAATTGGTTTCTCGTCAGCTTTAGAGTGTAAACCTGCTAACTCCACTTTTTATCAAATATGAGATATTAATACCGTTCGAAAGAAAAAGAGATGCATCATCGTCCAAGTAAAACTGCTACTTAAAATTACGATCGTAAGTAATAGAAAAAAAATGTGAAAAATATTTTTTTCCATAACAACAGTATTAAATTTTGTTTGTTTTTTCTCTCCCCTCTAAAATTTCCTTGTTGTGAGTTAGCAGGTTTACTCTCTAAGGCGACGATATTTTTATATGCGGCCTAAAGCATTTGTTTTTTCATCAAATGCGGCCCGTGTAAGCCAAAAGGTTGGACAGCCATGTTCTAGATGGTTTAAGCCGAAACTCATCTTTTGATATAAAACTCAACCGCTAAAACGTAAAATCTACAACTTATATTTATTACTTTGAAAAGAAACTTCAGAATCTTTTCTTAAGCAACTCAACAAACGAAAGATCGAATTAGCAATCAAATAAAAAAATGCAAATAAATAAATTTGCATATAAAAATTCAAATTACCGATGGTATCATAGTTATGATTTCTAAAAAAAAATCATCGATCGAAAATATTTTAATTAAAATATATTTTCTGACCATATGTTTAGATTTAGAATCTTTTTATTTTTAAATTTTTAAATGATTATCAAATCTTTTAGGAATTTTTTTTACAAATGTTATTTATGATAAATGAGGTCTCGTCACGGTGGACAAGCCAAGAGCCCGGATCGCATTTTTAGCATTCGGGTTCGATTCCTGAATTAAATTCAATCTTTCTGACATATAATAAAAAATTATCCAAAACACCTCGAATTCAGTAATTGTCTACCTCTCGTGATTTTCTCTACTTATCTGAAGACTATTTTAAATTGTTATAAATGTAGCTGATAAAATTTTTACTTTCATTTTTATTATACATTCTGAATGTAGTTTTTTTGGCTAAATGGGCATCTATGTTCACGAGACCAATAAAAGAAAAGAAAGAAAAAAAAGAATGTAGTTTTTGTTAAGAGGTATAAAAGGTGTGGATAGCGGAATATCACAATGATAGAAAATTTTATAGATAAAATATATAAAGCGTTTTATTGAAGTTGCACATTATTACAATAAATAGAATATTACATGAGGAAAAAGCAATATATAGCTTGTTACATGGACTCGAGTAGAAAACGAAGTGAGTAATAAATTAAGTTAAGTTAGTCAACACCTGAGTGGTGCTGATGTCATATCGGAGGTGCCAATATTATACATATATTTTAACAGGTTTAAAGAAAAAATAATCATTAGTTAAGATTTATTCAAAAATTACAATTTTTTTCTTTTTTGGATTTTTCTAATAAAATATTATTTATTTTTCAGGTAGGTGACCTTTTGGCTTTTTACAATGCAACAAAGAGGTGTTTAACTATGAAAGGTAGTATATTTAATGTTAAATTAATAAATATATATATATATAAATATATTGGAGGCGCGAAAGCAAGAAAGCAAAGAAGTGAAAACAATATGACTTCATGTCTATCCTTTAATATGATCTAGTTTGGGATGTAATGAATTGAGCTATAATTAATTCAAGCGAGTTTGTTTTGACCACTATGCTCACATAAACTTTCTCTCCATCCTTTATGATTTCAGCCTACGAGACAAAACAAACAAAAGGATTCATTAATTCATTTATCTCTATGAGAGTAGTACTCTATTTTTAACTTTGGCGATTTCTGAAAAAATTATTCTATTTTGACTCGACCTTATAAATTCTGAGACAGTGAATATTAAAAAAAGTTAAGCATAATGTAAAGAAATGAGTATCTGTTTGAGAAAGATTGAATTTTTTCTCAAAATCAACTTGTAGTCCAAGAGCTGGTGACACATTTTTGAGTACGGATTTGACCCAACTAGAAATAATGCGTAGTAGTACCGTCTATGATAGTTGTACAAGGAATGGCCAGTATGGCTGGTCTAGGCAGGTGGACCAGGTACTGCGCATGGTGTGAGTGCGGTAAAAAATAGCATCATGCTATTTATTTGCATGTTGTAAAAATACACTTTGGGTGGTCTGGTTCCACGTCCCACCACTCAAA
This sequence comes from Forficula auricularia, assembly GCA_024734495.1. NCBI lineage: Eukaryota > Metazoa > Arthropoda > Insecta > Dermaptera > Forficulidae > Forficula > Forficula auricularia. Next base: position 20,013,823 of record JALMQS010000128.1, read on the forward strand.
TGGCCTAGAGTGAATATATTATGTTTATAATTGACTATAAATTATAATTTTTATAATTTCATTGTGGGTCAAAAATATTTTTTAACACATACTTATGTATTTTTTACCGCACTCACACCATGCGCAGTACCTGGTCCACCTGCTTAGACCAGCCAGACTGGCCATTCCTTGTACAACTATCATAGACGGTACTATTACGCATTATTTCTAGTTGGGACAAATCCATACTCAAAAATGTGTCAGCAGCTCTTGGACTATTGTGATATATAATCAATTAATTTTACGAACAATGATTTAGGTCGTATCAAAGCTTTTAATAGATATATATTGCATGTTTTGAAGTGATGGTCTCAAGGGTCTGACTAGTTGCATGGAAAGCTTACCAGTGCTTATGTTCGACTTTCGAGGGGACAAGACCCTCCTACATGCAATATAAACATATCTATTAAAATCTTTGATAGGACCTAAATTCATGTTCGTAAAAATAATTTTATTATTATTATTATTATTATTAATGGGGGTTTAAAGGTGCATCGACCGCTAAGGACATTACCGCCTATAATTTATTTAATATATCAATATATGTAGTATATTGTATATATACAGAGAGAGAGAGTGAAAAAAAATAAGTATTTTCGGTACGTCAATTTATATACGTTAAAAAGTTATGATTGGAATAGTCTACCTCATATATCAAATTTAAATTTTTTAAACCAATCTAATATTTGAAAGTGAAAGCGATAAATTTGATCCTTGAACGAAAAGATTGAGAAGCTTTATTTTTCACCTCGGTTTTCGATGATGATTCATGTGCAGATTCCCTCTCAGACTCATATCTTGTTTGATCGTAGGCATCTAATATCCTGCGTGTTATGAGATAAGCTTATCTCTAAAATAATAATCACCTTGAATCTTTTTTCGCTGTTTCTGTAAGAATATTCCATATTTAGAACTGATATGAAAAGATTTCCATCCGAAGTTTCGGGTATCATATATGAAAATGACAAGCTTTCAATTTTAGTACAGATATAAATAAATCTGGGTCAAGTTTTATAATATTAAAAGATGTCTAGTCTTGAAAACCATTAAATGATATCTTTCGTCTGCTAAATATCGTATATCATTATTCTGGATAAATGAAAAGGATTTAGTGGAAAGTTCTGGAATCCCAAAATAAATGTTTGGATTTAAAGCAAGATATGTTTGAACCACCGGAACGATAAAGTACTTACGTCACCATCCAAATACACATATGCGAGCTATGTGGTCACGTAGGTGTCCCCTAGTTTAAGCGCCTGGTATGTTTTTAAATAACATTTTACCTAATTATTTACACTTTCCAAGTTTCAAATAATTGGTAGAACAGAATAGTTATTTCAAAAAATGCGCTTACTTACATATCGAAGCATTACTACATTATAAATAAATGGAAAGAAAGTGTTTTTAGTAATAGAAGTGTTAAAGATATATATATCAGTTTTTTGATCAATAAACAGTTGATAGGTACCTAATTCATTTATTTGTAAGCTTTCGACCTTATATTAAATCATCTTCATTAATGATTTTACACTATTTTGTTTTCACCCTAAAACTCCAAAAATGATATGGGGCCATCCATAAATTACATCACACGAATTTCAAGATTTTTAGACCCCTCCCCTCTCCTCCCTGTGTCACATTCTGTCACATTTTTATTGAGCTCCCCCCTGTATTATGACGTCACACTATCACTTTTATACCCTATAATTTAATAATTGTAAAAAATTTAAATTTTTTTGCTAAAAAATGCTTGCTTACAATTTTTTGTCTAGATTTATTTTAGTAACATTTTCAGGTTGGAATAATAATAGCTAGCCTGAAATCTAAAAAATATATTTTTTTGAAAATTTTTAAAAAATTTCAATTTATTTTTTGTGACATCACCATTTTTAAGATCCCCGGGCCCCCCTGTCACATTTTGTCACAAATCTGAGATGCCCCTTCCCCCTTACTGTGTGACGTAATTTATGGACGGCCCCTATCTTATAAAAGAACAAATGTTTTGAATTAAACTCTTACGATCTAGGTTAAACATAAGAATGCAAGAAAATGGGTACAATTCTAAGTCAGAATTTACTCTTTCCATTTTAGAAGAAAATTTTGGTGTTTGAGGATTTGATTCAAGACAAAAGTAGTGATGGAGTAGAAAATTGAAGATTTTGATATTATAGCCCTCCAAGGAAACACTTAGAGAACTTTGGTTAATATAAATAAACGAATGAGCTCAATTATTTGTTCATTTGATTGAGAAGAGTAGATAAATGTTTATGTTAAAGCTTTTTTGTATCAATAAATCTATAGAGAGGATAAATGGCTATTCCACAAATTCGACTTCTAAAGTGTGCTGTATGATTCTGAATCGACTATTATCGTATAATAATGTACTTAAGGAATTGTTGACTAGAAGTAACCGTTTTATCATTATCATTGACAAGACAGCCCTTGGATGCCTTGGAGTTCTCAAGAATTTCAGCCCAAACTCTTTGGTTTTGACCAGTTATTATCCAATTAGTGACTCGAATTGCTCGAACATTTTTTTTCATATAATTTCTCCAAATAATAGGTACATTCTATTCCAAGAGCCAATTTCCAAAATCAATTTTTTTAAAAGGTCGTTTTCATTATGTCTGACTTGTAACATTTCCTTAAGATCTCATAAATTAAGTTTTATTTTATTTTTTACGATGTGGGGGAATCAACCCTTTTCCTGTCGCCTTTTACGACAAGCAGGGTTACTGTGGACCAATTCTAACACCGGTCCACAGGGGGAAGTACCCATTTACCTCCAATATTTTTCTGTTTTTCCTCTTGATTAACTTTCAATTTACAAAAACAAAATGGAAATAAATAACTTTAGCTTAATTAATTTAATATTTAATTTAATTATTATATTTGTGAGTTAAGTTCGCCGAGTGGGCAGAGTCCCATACTTGTCCCATCGAATAGGAGAATAAGCAAGCATGACTCATTGCAAAAATTTGACTGGGCATAATTTAACCTATAATAATAACATAATAAATAAATAAATAATATAATGTAATAATAACCCCTAAATCACGTCCAGACACATATAAACAGATCCAAAAACCAAACGAGCCATTGTTTTAGAAGTCAAATAAAAAAATAAAAAATAATAAAATTTATTATATTTAATTGCCTATTATTTATTAATTCATGCGTTGTGCTATATACACGCCAGGATATTTTAATTTATAAACAGAAATTAACCCAAATAAAATGAAAATAATAAATCTAATTCGACACATTCTGCATAATTTCATTTTTCGACAGGCCAACTTTTATTCATTTGATATGCTTTGGTTTAAATAATTAATGAAAAATTAGTGGCTAAAGACAAATTTATTGCCTTCTAAATAAAAAGTTACTGTTAAAAAAAAAATTAAAACTTTCTAATTAAATAAATGAATCTATGCTGTTTTTTTTTTTTATTTCCCTCTGGACATATAACGTAATGATACTGTAAATAAGTTAAATGTAATAAAAACATTAGTAGGAAGCGTAAAACACAACCCCAAACTGATCGATGAATCGTTTGGTTCATTTAACATGTATCAAATGAATGGCGATATTAATATAGTTCAGGCGAATAATTTAGTGAGATTCAAAAAGAAGTGTCGATGAAAACTATTTTATGTTTAGTTAGAGACTGACATATTTAAATATTCAATTTATTTAAAATGGACAAGAGAGATTTCGAACGGTGAATTAGAAATGGGGATGACCTACATTGATCAGATTATTTACAGGGGTGATTGCAAATATGTGATGTGTGGGGTTGCCTGATCTAATAGACATATACATTCTATTATTTGTGAAATATTTTTATTATTATAGGCAAGGATTGTTATCGTGTATGCAAAAGTTAGTTTTTTATTCTCTCTTTTTTTTAATAAAAAATAAATAAATAATAATAATAATAAGCGCAATCAGGAGGTTAAGATCTACACAAAGACTTATATTGGAAACATAGCAAAAACATATTTTAAAAGATATTAATTATTTTGTTGAAATGTCAGTGGCCTTTATGTAAAAAACAAACAAAAAAAAAATAAGACAAAGAGAAATCTCATAGTTAAGGAAAAGGCACCAGTGGTTGACCATTTAAGGAGGTTCTTTCGCGACAATCCACACAAAAAGTTTTAGCCTCGTAACCACTCTATAAATATGAAAGGAACTAAAATTTTAGGTTATGTTTTTTTAACGTGACTGTCCACTCACACTAGGAAATTTCTATATGGATACACACATACTTGCCGGTAGTTTCCAAGCAATTGTGCTTATATCCCCTCCACTAAAAATAATCGCCAAAATATGTTTTTTTTATCTCCACCCTTTCCCTATCTACCCTATGTAAAAAATGTCGTTTTTAATTGCAATTATTTCATGTTTGGTGGGGTAAATCGTCTTCAAATTTTAACAGTATATGTATTAATGACTTATATTCCAAGCTTCAAAAACTTCTTGAATTTTTGCATTTGTGAAAGAACTAACTTAAGATAAAAAGTTAACCAAAACAGTCAGTCGTAGCTTCCTGTTTTATCACTAAATTATCAGATGGCTTAAATCAGAGCTGGCCACCTCGAAGCCCGTGGTCATATATGACATATAAATTGTGTGTGTGTGTTTTTTTTTTAATCGGGTATTTCAGAATGTATTTTAAATCGCATTAAATTAATTAAAAGAAATAGCGTTTCTTATAATTGCACAAAGAATAACATAAAAAAAATAATAAACTTCAACAAGATAAATTGATTTAAAAATAGACGAAATGAAATGGTATAAATTACACTGAAATCATTAGGCGTTAAATATTAAGATCTTATGTTTTTGAATATCACTAAAATAAAAGAACATGTGTCTAGGGAAATAAAATCAATAATTTCCACCAAATTGTTTATTTGGGCGTAATGCGCAATTTCATTAAGCTAACACCTCCATATCTTATTATATTAAATATTGTCCAACTTCTTTGGCCAGTTCATATTTGACTGTGTCTCTTCCAAAACCACCACTCCGGTTCAAATCCTAGTACGAAAGTATGTAGAAAAGAACCCTATTAATTAATTAATCACACGGAAAGAAATAGCCATAGATATTTGTTTGTTATTTTAAATACGATTCGAAATATTGTTCGGTGTATATGTCTTGACTAATAATTTTGATTGTTAAAACCGAGGGGTGAACCGCGACCTAAAATCATGTTCACCTACTTCCACTTTAATTTTCAAGAAGAAGACAATAGATGAAGGGCCATTGTCTAATGAATTCCAAAATAATTACACATAATTCCAAAGACGGTGTACACCTAATTCCAATCGCGGTTCATCCCTCGGTTAAAACTATTTATCTTATGAAAATGACTCACTAAGGGAATTTTATAGTGGGCAAAAAGAGGGGGGTATTAAAAAGAAAGAGCTTCGCCTGTGTGTTCTAGGCTATGCATTCAAATCGAACGCTCTGAATTGTGGGTTGCATCTTTAGGCGTTAAATATTAAAATTGTATGTTTTTGAATATTACTAAAACAAATAATAATTTTATAGTTAAAACTATTTTTACTTATGGTTATTACCATACAAATACGTACATTTTGTTGTTGGGTCATTCAATACATGTTTTGATCTCGTTGTAGTATTGTTTTTTTACATGCTTAATATTAGCTTCACCTGTATGTATCTATCAATGACTTAAGTTCTGTTAAATTCCGCAAACATTTCTCTATAAAAATAATTGTTTACCTATTCAAATTAAATGAATTTATATAAAAATAAATACAATTCATTCTGTTAAATTCCCCAAACCTTTCTCTATTAAAATAATTAAGACTTAAATTAAAAAAAAAACTAAAAAACATGCTTCTAAAAAGTACAAAATAATGTAATACTTAATCAAAAAGCATGGGGCATTGTCGAAATTAGTTAAAAGCTTCTGCGCCCCACACTTTTTGATTAAGTATTACATTATTTTGTACTTTTTAGAAGCAATGTTTTTAGTTTTTTTAAAATATAATTTATTCACATTTACATTGACTGAACACTTTCAGTGTACCTGTTCAGTCGTGGCATAGTTGAACGATCGCCGACAAAGAGACTTTCCATGTTTATGTTTTGTTCTTTTCCGTTTTTCTCCTCCAATATAACCATATTATTTTCTATAATAATGAAACTTGAGCAAGATGCGAGGTAGGTTTTACAAAAAAGAAATAAAACAAGATTGAGTTTTGAATTCGATATATTTCGGGGGTGAGCCCATCATCAGGAGTCAAAGTAAACTAATTATACAATGGAAAAATAATTTTACAAATAACAATTTTTTTTTTTTAATATTTTTTGAAATCTATGTGGTGAGGGGAAAGTAGGGGTAAGAAGGGAAGTTGTTCTAAGAATTAATATTTTCGACAAGTGGAAAAATTGAGTTTTGAACCATCTGAAGGGAAGCTCTACCTACTATTATAATAAAAAAAAGGGAACGTACGTGACAGGGTACACCTGGAAAAGTGGCTCACCCCCGAAATATATCGAATTCAAAATTCAATTTTGTTTTATTTCTTTTATGTGAAACCTACCTCGCATCTTGCTCAAGTTTCATTATTATATTAAAATGTTTCACCTAAAACCAACACCTAACTCATTAAAAGTTATATTATTTCCTTATTAATAAACTTGTTTTTTCTCAAAACTAATCTCTTATTACTTTCGATATCGTTCTGATTCAAGATGCCTTCATGCACATTTCACCACTAGGTAACAGAAATCATATTATTTCAGCGGAGCCTCTTAAATGCAGTTCCCGTTGCCGACGTCAAGCCTGTTTCCCCTGCATCATTCCTAGCTTCGCGCCTTCCCAGTAAAAAAGAAGGCAGGAACGTTTAATCGTCCTATCATTAAGCTATGGCCTCTTCCGAACCAATAATGACCGCGAGCGCTCATGACGGGCGGGATGTTCCTTCCTGGAAGAGTTGAACGAGACTTTCTATGTTTATGTTTTGTTCTTTTTTCTCCTTCTTCTTTTTCGCATTCTTCTTCCTCGCTTCTTTCACCTCTTGTACTTTTTCTCTTTTTTTACTCTTCTTATTCCTCTCTTTGTCTTCTTTCGCCTCTCTTGCAAGTTCTTGTTCTTTTTATATATCTCTCTCCCTCTCTTCCTCTTCTCTTTCTCCCCGTTCTTTGACCATTCTTTATCCTCCGGACTTTCCAGAAAAATTCTTAAAGCGGAAAATTGAACTTTCGGAAAGTTGTATCTTAAAAATAGTTATGACTCTCTCAATAAAAAAAAAAAAAAAAACTCACACGGCAAATGAAAACGGATTGTCTTTTCTTCATTTTCAACAACTAACAAGAGCAGTGAAAAACCACTCGATATCATTCCTATTCAAGGCGCCTTCATGCGCATTTACCACTAGGTAACAGAAATCATATCTCAGCGGAGCCCCTCACACTCGCCGACAAAGAGACTTCCTATGTTTATGTTTTGATCTGTTTTCCTTTAATTTATGTATTTTATATTCCTAGTTTTTCCTAGCATGTAAACACGCAATTCTTTACTAATAAACCTTTTCTCAAGTAATAATTCTATTCCTTATTTTGTAGATGTTCTAACGAACAGTATCTTTGTATTCACTTACAACAAATATCACTAAATTCGAAATCCGTTGTAAAGCCAGATCTCGAAAAAAATATTCAAAAAAATTAAAATTATTCTTTTTTGTATGCGGCTCTTGGAAATTTTTAGGTCGTCAATGCGGCCCGTGGTGCGATTTAGTTTGGCTAGGCCTGGCCTAAATCAGTGGTTCTCAACCTTTTTAAGACTGTGACCCAAATTTGAGACATATATGTTCATTTCGTGACCCTCGCCTCCCCCCCCCAAATGACACATTTTTTAAATTATTTTTTGTAGATAATACTATTTTAAAACGATGATCTTTTTTTAACTCATATATTATATATATTATTTTACTTAAGTTATTTTAAGTAAAAAAATATAAAACAAGGGTCTTTTTGATCCAAGGAAAATTTAATGAATAAGTACATGTTTTTCATTTTTTCATTTTTAATAGTATTGTATAAATTAAAGTATTTTTTTAACTTATTAAAAATAAATATAGTAGGTAAAATATTTGGTTAACGACGCTCGACTCAAAGAATATGCTTTTCGACAATTATTATTTAAAATTAACGACCCATAGTTTATGAACCACTGGCTTAAATCCCATTAAAACTCTACTAATTTAAGTAATGAGATTAAATGAAAACAATGACTGTATTAAATAAATTAGAACGGATCGCTGCTAGACTTCATCCATAGCCATTTGAAATATTAATATGTTTATTCCTTTATTATTAATCAGATAAAATGAATTTGGTTTATTTGTATAAAGTTACTTTCCTTATGGTAGAGTAAAGTACTTTAAAATGCTTTTTATTACACTTTTTATTACAATTAAGTTTTTATTAATTAAATATATGGATTATGTAATATTAAATGTATATATGAATAATGTATTTATAAATTTTACATGAAATGTAAAATACTTAGCTCAGCAAGATATGTTAGAAAAGCGAAAGTAAATCTTTGTTGGCGAATTGAATGATTTAAAATGTTTTAAAAGTGTATCATAACATAACGCAACAGCTGCTGGCTCATGACTTTTTTAATAACACACGACCATAAAATTGAATTATTTCCTCGTCATATTTAAATAGTTATGGTGTATGGCGTGGAATTTTTAAAATATGTATATTTGTAATATAGAATTATGCTGTTGTTTTTCTCTTGATTATTTTTTAAGTCTCTAAAGAATTTTCTTACACATTAAGCCACTTTAAGGGGTAAAAAAAAGAAATAAAATTTGAGGAATATCTTTAAATTTTCAAATTATTATCCTTTATTTCAGATATTCCTATAAAAACATTTTTTGTTTTGAAAAGTATGTATATTGGTTTTCGAAATGAAATAAAATTGTTGCATAATTTCAAGGGGGAATTAAAATGAATGATTTTTCCGAAAAGGGTGCGGTTAAAAGGTTTGAAGTTTCTGCCTAGTATATCTTCCAGTTTAAGCATGTCAAAGACAAGTTCAGACGAATTTTAATCGAATAAAAATTGTTCTCGCTGAGGAACTATTAAAATAGAAATAATACAAAAAAGAAATAAATAAAGATGATTCGAGAATCTTTAGACTAGTCTATTTATAAGAACTTTCAATATATAAGATAGGAAAAAAATAAAAGCGCTATAGAGACAAGTCATTGTTTGCTATAGCAATATAATTAGGAGAAATTTAAAATTTTCTTATAAGACAGGCTGATTCATTTTTTTGGAAGATTGTCGATTTCCATCTCAGGGACTGTGAAGTTTAAGTCACAAGATTTCATTTCTGACTCCTAGCCTCACTCACACAAAGCAGTATCCGATTGGGGCGAAGGTCCCAAAATATATTTTTAAAAAATCTAATGTTAAATTTGAAAAATAACGAAAATGATCCCGTTTAATATTATTTATTCACTATGCTTCGGTTAATCACTGGTTGACCATCTTCAGTAATATTTCAAACATGAACATTTCATTAAAAAAATCTCGTCCACTATATATATATATATTTTTTTTAATGCAATCGAATGCAAGAAGGGGTGTACCAGTAACGATGCAGCCCCTATGGATCTCGAAAGACCCTTGCATTACCGAAGAGAAGGAAAGTTGATTAAGTGAGAGGGTGTAGACGTAGGTGTCTATGCACTCCGGTTTTGAAGGTTTGAAGATTATAAGTGCTGGGAAAGATGGAGGCTGGGAGAGAGTTCCAGTTCCTTGAAGTCATGGGGATATATGAATTGGCGAATGAAGTGGTCCGGCACTTTTCTAATTTGACCGCGAAAGAGTGTTGGGAGTCGGCAAAACGCGTGCTACGTGCAAAGCATGCTTTGGGGGGAATTATTGATTTTATCTCATCAGAGCACCTGCCGTGATAGTATCTATAGAAAAGGGAAAGGACAGAGACGTTTCTTCGATGAGCCAGCGAGTCGAGGGAGTCGGTGAGGGTAGAATCGTCAATTAGCCTGACGGCTAGTTTCTGAATTTCATCAAGGGTAGCAAGAGAATATTTAGAGGCTCCTCTCCATAGATGAGAGTCGTATTCGAGACAGGGGCGGATTTGGGCCTTGTAGATGGTGAGAAGTTGTGGGGGTTTGTAAAATCGTTTGGACCTGAATAAGAATCCAATCTTCCTTGCTGCAGATTTCGCTACAGAGGAGATGTGTTCATTCCAAGACAGGTCAGATGCGACAGAGACGCCCAACATGGATAGGCTGTCACACATTTTCAGGGTATTCGAATCGAAGTGAATATCAGGGAAATCTTTATTTTCGCGCCTAGAAATTATACAACATTGAGTCTTGTTTGAATTAAAGTTAACTAAATTTTGAGAGCCCCATTTATTCAGTTTCTCTAGGTCGAGAGTAATTGAGGAGGCAACATTGATTCGATTATTCCGGAGTGAGGGTTTGCCGTGTAGAGTGCTATCGTCGGCGTAACAATGAGTGGGGTTTGCCGTTTGATCAATTTTTAATGCAATCGAATACAAGAAGGGGCGCACCAGTAAAGATGCAGCCTCTATGGATCTCGAAGCATTAGCGAAGAGAAGGAAAGTTGATTAAGTGCTCTCACAGAGGGTGGAGACGTAGGCGTTTATGCACTCGGGTTTATAAAACAAATTAATGACATGAATAAAATTTATACATTAAATGCCGTTTTAGTTTAAATTAGGTAATTTGTTTTATATATTGGTGAAGTTTTTTTTGAGAAATGTTTCATATTTGCAAAACTACTGAAAGGGGTCAACCAGTGGTGACCGAAAATGTATAGTGAATAAATAAGTAATGATAATATAATAAATTTAATATATTATATACTAATCTGTGATTAGCAAACCTCAAAATTTTAAGAGAATTAATAAACATAGTTTTGTTAATTTATTTTTAAACTTAATTAATAAAAAAATCTAAAAATAAAAAAAAAATCATTTTTCCATCTTATTTTCTGAGGAGATATCAGCTACCGAATTCTCCTGGCTAAGAACATGGGTCTAGAGAAATAAAATCAATAATTTCACCCCATTTGCACGTACATAATACGCAGTTTCCTTAAGCTCAACACCTCCCTATATTGTCAAATTAAGGGTTTGCCAGTTCATATGAGACTGTGTCTCTTCCAAAACCACGACTCCGATTCAAATCTTAGTACAAATACATATGGAAAATAGCCCTATTAATTTCGCTACTATGTCTGTCAGTTTTTTTGACTGCCACAACACTGTAGCTTGTAGAGAAATTTAAATATGAGCTTGAAATATACAGATAATATCACCCGAAATGAAAAATCGGATTACAACTTTTATAGGAAAATTATTTTAGGTAAGATCAAATTTTTCGTGAAATTAAAGATTTTTCTAAAGTTTGCAAATTGAACAGTTTAATCTTTTTCTTAAGAAAAAAAAGTGAATATTAAAAGAGAAGTTTTGTTGGAAATCATTTAGATTATATATTTTTACTTTATCCAATGAGAAGCAAATAAAGTAATGGAATCGGTCTCGTGGAAAGACTTCAAAGGGTCCCCAGACTACCGAAGCCATGGTCTCAATCAAAGTCACAAATTGTAGAATTCATTTAGGTTGAATTTTAGCACTAATTAAACTAGATGGCTATAAATTTATAGAATAGACAGAGTTTCAGAGTTTACATTTTATCAATGAAAAAAATTAAGGTAGATGAACTTAACTGTTAAAAAAACTTACCATCGCTGGCTGATTCCTAATACATGAGCGAGTTATATAGCTGTAGCTCATACAACAACACAAATACACATACACACTCACAACGTCGTATTATTGTGTTAGTTTTAGCCCTGAGGCCCACAAAAATGTTTTATTTTTCTAAGCTCACTTTCTTTATCGTAAGGGCACCGAATACTACCCCTTGGAGTGGTCCGAATCAAATTAACTTCCAAAAATGAATATTTCGAAAATAAATGTGTAGGTAATTAAATGTTTCGTTATTTGAGGAAAATTAATCACAAGATTATGTCTAAATTTAAACTTTAATATGAAAAAGCGAAAATTATTTCAAGACTCGGTACCTACGCTATCCCCAAATTTTAGTGATTTGGCATTTTTTTTTATTTGTTTGTGAGCAAGTAAAGTTTTGTTGAACAAAAGAAAGTAATAGAAAATAGTGTTGAAGAATGCTAATCGAAATTTTGTTAAAGTTAATGATTTTTAATCAATAAGGCTTAGAGTGATTTGAAATGTTTTTAGGAAGCGAATCAGATTATTTAATAAAATTGAAGTAAATTAAAAACCCCTTGGTAAAGGGGGTGGAAAATTTTGTTGATAAAAAAATAATTTATTTTGACTCGAAACGTTGTAAAAAAACAAATTATTAATCTATTATTGTTAATGTCGTTATACTTGATAATTATTGTATTAAATTAATGTATATTAGGCGTTTAGCCGTTGAAAATAATAAATAAATAAATTATATTGATAAAATTTGAATAAATTCAAAAGGGGTGGTTAGGGAGTGGAAATTTTTTTTGATAAAAAAATAATTTAAATATTATTTTGACACGAAACTTTTTTTATCAGAGAACGGTTTGATAGAAAGTTGAAACTCGGTGGGGAGTTGTAGTTTATTAATAACAACCTGTATGCCAAATTTTAGCTCATTAACTATACCTCTTCAAGAACTTAAAGCTTAGAACTTTTTCTAATTTTCTGCATTTTTCTTAGAGAAGCTTTAAAGCTAAGTCAGCTACTAGCAAGTTATCGCTAGTACCAAAATCTAAACATATAGAAAAAAAATTCTTAATTTCGATGAAAATGTAAACTTTTTCGTGAGTCGGTAAGCTTTTTACAATTTCGGTTATTTGATAATTTTTAACGTCATTTTCTTATTAGAATGATTAGTTAAGTGATAGCTACTTTTTAATTTATCCAATCCAAGTAGATAAAGTATTAGAATCGGTCTCGCATGTAATAAAAATAAATATAATAAAAATTATACACGACATTTAGAATTTAGTAGATGACATATTTTTGTGATTTCTTAAAGAAATTTTAAGTCTTCTACTATTTCGAATACTTATAGTTTCGACCCCTAATTCTGGAGTCGTTTTCAAGTTTTTGATAAACACATATACCTATACTCTAAGTCTCTCTATTATAATTATTTCGCAAATCCTTGATAACAACTGCAGCATTAGGTGTCGAAACTTGGTGCATTTTGATGAGAATATCTCATCAAAACTTCTGATCTTGGAGGTTTCAGCATTTTCTTTTTTGACAAACAGGGGCTAGCTATAAAATAAAATGAACTAATATATTGTTTGTTTATTTAATATTTAATTTTATTACTATTTATTAAAGTAGAAACTAAAATATTTCAATTAAATAAATATTACGAATGAGAAATAAAAATACAAGCTTCCCTCTTGGGCGTTTAAAAAATGTAATTAGTTAAGTCATTAACATATGACTTTTCAAAAGTTTTAATAAAAAATGATTTTTTTTTTGAATTTATTAAAAAAGTTTATTTCTACTTGAAAATCTAGTGTTAATAGTTTTTTTCTCATAAATTATATTTCGTTATATTAAAAACTAAATAGATATAAATTAATTGAATTTTTTATTTATTCTTCTGTATTATTAAAATTGACGAAAAATAGTAAAAGTATTCAAATAAAAAGAGCGATTCGCCCCCTTCTGATGGAGATAATTTTATACTTTTTCAACCCTCGTAATAGAGTTTCACTTTTTCCTCTCTGTTTTGGTCGTTGGTATTTTTTCTTGTTATATATTTATTTATTCTTGTCAACTTGTTGACATCCCGAGGAAAAATAAGAGATAATTCAACGGAAAGTAATAAAATAAATGCTATTTTTTTTGCCACTTTCTTTTTTTGGATTGAAATAAAAGAAAAATGTTCACAAAAACATAAACGAGTATATGAAACTCAAACTGGGAGACAGGTTTACTGAAAAGTTATTCGATTATCCATTTTCAGAATTGATATCTTTAGATATTATTTTTTCACAAATTATTATATATCTCCTAAAATATCAGATTCAGTTAAAAATAAACAGATGTATATTTTTGTTCAAACAAAGATTACACAGGTCGACAAAAATTTTCTACAATAAACTTAACAATTGATCCTACTAATCTTATGCTTTGATTGATGGCGTTTTTCGACCTTCAATAGTTTAACATTTTAAGTTATTTATAGTCAAATCACCAAAAAACGCCATATTATTCTATTTTTGAAGCTCCATAGATATTATATGTAAAAGCAATATTTTAAATCAAAATATTTTATTATATTAATTTAAATAATTAGAAAAATAAAATTTGAAATTTAAGCAAAAATACTTAAGAGCGGAGTGAATATCCCACATGACTTTCACTTACAACTTCTTCTTCTTTCAAAATTCCCACCTAAGTACTTAATTTCTTTGTTTTTCACATATTTAAGATTTTCGTCATTTTCACAGAAGGAAATCAAACTAAAATTTCAAATTTCATTACATATCAGTTTTACGCTTTGTTCAAACACACCTTATCGACTCTCCCTTCTTAATTCTAATCAACATAAATTCCATAACTAACAAAGTAGATATAATACTTGTCAATCACATCGATTTTAAAAACAAATTAGTCGCTTCTGTAAAATATTGAAAAATTACAAAATACCTGATGCAAAGGGGTAGTACTTTCGGTTCCCCGGTTTGAACCAAATAATTGAATGACGATCAGACCAAGGGGATTAAAGTTCCAGTGAAATCCATCGGGACCATGTCGTAACTTCTCAGATATGAAAATAATATTAAAAACTAAAATTAAATTTTAAAAATCAGAAAAATCATGAAATTAATCTTTTAAAAATTTAATTTTGTTATTTTTCTGGAGTTTCTATTTAAACGTCTTGTGTTATTTACTTTTAAAGTATGACAGATTGCCAAGTGTGGCACACACAAAATGAAGATTCAGGGATTTTGAAAATAAATGAAAAATGATATTTGATTCATTCTTGATTTATATAGGAAGCTGGATAAAATATGATAAAATGATGTATTTCCTGTTTGAATGACAGTATTTTAAACGTAAATAATGGATGTATTTTTATAACGTCGGATCATTTTTCAGTTTTATGTTGGTTTATTAACTAAAATGATAATTTAATATGTGCTTAAAGAAAATATATTTATTTCGAAGATATTACCTTGAAAAAAAGAGCAGAAAATAAAGTTGCAGATTTCTTAGACTCTTGGCAGGCTGAAAAATAAAAATATTGTCAGTTAGTTTAATCAATATTTCAATAATATTTATTTTATAAATTGACTATTTTCTGTTTTGTGATTTATAGGTATAATAAGAACTATCGGTTTACATTACATATACTGATTGGGAATGTTTTTGTTGTTGTTGTTTTTTTTTATACCACAATATAAAACGAAAATGGATTGCTTATGGAAATTTTTTACAATAGACATTTGAATGGAATAATATTGATAAAATGAGATAATAAAATAGATATCGACTATTTATTTGTTATTACAGTCGGAGTATTGAATTCTCATAGGTCGAAATAAATCTTCGATTAAAGAAAGAATGGAAAAAATTCTATAATACAAATACAAGATAATATAAATATTTGTTAATAATTTTAGAATGTAAATTAATTAGTAGACATTAAAAATAAGTAATTATTGAAAAGTGTAGTGAATCTGAAGAAGATAATATATTAATTTTTAGAAAATAACAAATAAAAACTTAAATAAAACATTATAAAATACTTAAATTAGAGAACGAAGAAAACATTTTTATATTATAGACAAAAGGATCAGCCGGGCTCGAGTTGGAGGCGTTTGGATATATTATAAAATACATTGAAAACTTTAAATTTGTTGATTGACAGAAAAAGCTAATAAAATGTTGAGAATGTGTCAAAAATAACACCATAAATGTTTATATTTAAAAATCTATTAAACATTTTTTGTCAGCACGTTCCTGTGGTGTGTGCGTACAAAATCGATAAGAGCGTTTCATTTTCTAATTCTCGGTAAAAATTCGTGAAAATAGTTTACAGTAAGAACTGGATAAAAATTACTATGATTTCTAGCAATAATTTTTTTTTTTTTTTTGGCTTTTCGAGCAATAAAATAATTTGTTGTTAAAAAACTACAAAATCTCGGTGAATGAATCCCATTCAAAAATCCGTGTCTTATTAATTCAACTCCAAGGATGAATTCTGGGATTTTTAAGGAATTTGACCACTCTTTTTTAATGTATTAGTATAGTTAATGATGATCGATATTTTGCCAGCCTGTTTCTGGAATAATTGTAAAAAAATGATCATAATAACATTTAGGATTTATTGTTAAAAAATATTTTAAGCATTAAGTATATAGTACAGATATTCAGTTCATAATCATTTTGTATAATTTTCTCGAAAAGTTAAAAATTTCAAACCGCTTGGGAAGCCTCTAAATATAAATCTAGAATAATAATATTTTTAATATTTTCTTAATAACCTAATGGTCAATTTTCTCTAGCTATTAATTACATCTTCATTTTAGAAAAAAAATTCATTCATCACTATTCCCTTATCACTGAGATGTCCAATATTTTTTTCCACTACAACTTTATAATAAATTTTTTCTCATGAAGCAAAAGAAGATTTATAAAGAAATTTTTTTTCACTCTCTTATGCGTACATAAATATTGCGTACAAATATCGTACATATCGTAATACTATAATTTAATACTAGAACTTACATTAGGAAAAGTTTAAATTTTAAATACTTTTAAACAGCCCTTTGTTTAGTTAATAAATAATAATCTTAGTATACCCTTTTGAAGCAAGCCAGAGATTTCACATGATATGGAACTCAACAGTAATGCAAACTTTACCACATGTCCCATTATATGACGTTGTCATGTTAATAAGAATCTACGATTTCGATTTTCTTACTCGCAATGTTCTAGAATTTATTTTTGTTTTAATAAATAGGATCGTCTCCTTTGGAGAGTCGCTTGAATGATTGATAAAAAGCTGAAATTTGGTAGAAGAGTTTATATAAATTAATTGGAACCTTTGTATCAAGTTTAAACTTTTTAGATCAAATGCTACACTGAGTTTTGAACAAGTTTTCACTTTTTATTCCAATTATTTATTTGGAATATCTAGAGAGTAGAAAGAGTGAAGTAAGCCGTGCACCATAGAGATAAAAAATATATTTATTTATTTATAAGATTAATGAATAAATCAAAGTATCGTTGTTAAATAATTGAAGTGTAAAATGCTCGCTTCTGATACTTTAAGATTAAACCTGAGCATTTTCACACTTGAATAATTCGTTTAATTATTTATTTTTGATTACTAAATTTTTTTACTTTTTACTTTTTCAGTAAACATGGAGTTTGAGGATTATTTTACTTAGTTTTCGTGACACGTTAACATCGTTTTTTCTTGTTAAGGAGAATTTAATATTGTCTGCAGTCTACGTGAGGAAGTTGGATGTTTGTTTAGTAGCCAATTCATGTCCGTAATTTATTTACCTAAATAAAATATTTATTAACTAAATAAGGGTAGTGAAGTTGCAAAAAGAATCAAAGCAAACTCTATAATGTGAATTAAAAAAAAAATCTCTTGAGAAAAATCAAAGAAAATAATTCAATCAATCAATAATTTGAAAAAAAAAATAAACAAAGAAAATGGACCATTTATTTTGAAAGTGCTGTAAACCCATTTTTTTTAAATAAGATATCCCATAATTTGTCATTAATTTAGTGAAGGCTTTTTATTTATAACTAGTTAATATTTAACATCTTAAAAAATGCCAATGCTTTGTTCATTTAAACTTGGCCAATAAAAGAAATTCCAAATCTATTGATTATTGAAGCTTTAATTTTCTCGAAACAACAAAAAATGTACTTGCTGCACTTTCAAAATAGCCGGTCCATATTATCAAGTTCTATAATGATGAATATTAAGTTTTTAATAATTCAATTTTTTATAATTTTAAAATAGTTAAATGATTTTAGACACTCTTCGATAATAACAAGGAATTGAATATTATAAGCAACGATGATCTAATTATCCCTAACAATGACAAGGACCTACAAAAAAGAAAAGAGCTTTCAAAATCTTTTGGAATGAAAAACC
The DNA here is from genome assembly GCA_024734495.1 of Forficula auricularia. Taxonomy (NCBI): domain Eukaryota; kingdom Metazoa; phylum Arthropoda; class Insecta; order Dermaptera; family Forficulidae; genus Forficula; species Forficula auricularia. The sequence continues at coordinate 20,032,092 of JALMQS010000128.1, forward strand.
TAGGAACATTCCATAATTTTTTAGGGTTTGAGTTCATTTTAAGACTAAGAATAGAAGTAAATTAAGAATGACTTCAAACAAATATATACCTACAAGATATTTTCAAAACGTTTTAATAGGGAAAACTGCAAGAAGGCAGTGGCAACTCCAGGTTAGATCAAGTGTAATTTTAACTAAAGAATTTTTAGGAAAAACTAATTTAAAAAAAAATGTTTTTGTAAAAAACTAATGAGGCAGATATTAAAAAAAAAGTATTAAAGTCTGCCAAGTGCGAAACAGATAATATATCCAGTATTACTTTAAAGTTTCCAAAATAATTGAGATATCAAATTCGTTCTTATTTGTCATTGATGAAGACTGAATGACTGAATTTGAGGAATTTTTTCATAATTTTAAGTTAAGTTGTTTTTAAATAAAAAAAAAAAAAACACCTAAAAACTGTCACTTTGGAGCTCTCACTAACACATTTTGAAAAATTAAACCTAATTATACTTAAATAGATATCTTGCAAACATTTTTTTAAATTTATTTTAAAATTTGACATCCCCAAAATAATCATTCGATTAAAATTTAATACAATTTTTGATTTCGGAAAAACAAATACATATAATGTAAATGTTAAGTTTGCACTTAATTTAGTTTACGGACTACAATGCTCTGAAAGACAGACGAACAAGAAACATTGTGGCAATACTAATAAGGTCCGGTTTGACTTTCTAAACTAAATCCTAAAAAGGTTGTTTTTAATTCAGATTAAATTAAATTAAAAAAATATATGTATATTTCCGTCTTATGTACAATACCTACATTAAACCATAGTTGATTATATTATGAATTATCATTTAATTATTTATTTATGCTAATATATTTGTTATGTTTACGTGTTTTTTTTTAGTGTATGTGTTTTAATTAAAATTAATAAATAAAAAGGCACCAAACGAAAATTTCAATTATTCGTTTGTCGGCGTTTTGCAATTTTTAGGACAGATTGTATTGAGTGTTCCAATATCCTATTGACAGACATTTTTAATAGTCCATCATTTCGAATTCGAATACATTTGAAATCATCATTTTGAATTTCTAATTTAATAAATTTTCTAAATAAAAAAATCAAATCAAATCAAACTAAAGTGGTATGAGAATTAATTATAGAATAATAAATAATTTAAATTTATATTTAACTGATTTTTTATTTATTTAGTTGAAATAATTATTTATTATATGTAGATTGAAATATTACACGTTCTATCGTCCAGGTCCACCCATTTAGGTGTTTATTGATTATGCTAATTAATAGCAAATTTAATCATCTGTTTGTTTGGTTAGGGATCAACCAATAATTACCTAACGATTTTTGGAGGGAGAAGAGATGAGGGGTCCAGAAACATATGACCTTATGTGGAGTACAAAGTGTCTCTTAATATCAAGTATCTTTTAATATCATTTAGAAACTTATACCTCATAACCAATGATAAATAAAAGTATATTTTTTATTTTCTAACCCAGGAAAATTCGACTTCCCTTCCACTAAAATAATCATCAATAAAATTTTAATACGATTTTTTATTTCCGGGAGAATAAATATATGGTATATGAATAATAAATTTCAAGTTTTTACCTTCTTTAGTTTACAAGCTACAATCCTCTTACAGACGGACAAATGAGCTAGAGAAATCGTAGTGTCACTAATAAGGTTCTGTTTTATTTTCGCGCGGAACCTTAAAGTATTATATTTAAAAATTCTTTTAATTCATGCATATGTGAGAATTTTCAAGAAAAATGGCTTGGGATATTATAAACAAACAGAGAATAGTTGAATCAAACCAGTCCTGAGTCTGATAACACTGATAAACAATGAAATTTTCCTTTAAATAAAACTAAGTGACCTTTATGTATTCAGATGTGGTGATAAGGAATATTGCATCAGTTTTTCTCAATCACCTAAATTTTTTGCGGAACACCAACATTTTATAGTTTTATAGTTGTATGATTTCAGGTCTCCGCATCCGGTTTAACTGAGTTTCTTTTTTATTTGAAAGTCTATCCAGCCTTCATTCGAATTCCTATAATTCATAAAGTATTAATAATAAAATTTTTGATTATTTTTTTATTCTATTAAATAAATAAAAAAATTCTTTATAAAAACAATTATAAAACGTTTATTAATATTTCTAACTTTTAGGTTGAACAAAATATGTTAAAAACCACAATCACAATACTTCTTCAAGGCCTTTGAGAACAATGTATTAAGGCAACCCATTGTCTGCCTGTGCACAAAAGGAAAAGGAAACCTTTTTTAAATCCCTAAGAATGGGATTTGTCTACCTGAGAATAATTAATTTGATTACGAAAAAAACCCATCAAAAACAATTTTGTCGAAGATGAGACTGTGATAGATCGAATTGTCAACCCCAAAACCCCCTAACCCGTGAATTTCATCAAAATCGGTACGGCCGTTTTCAAAATAGAACCAAGATACAAATATATAAATATACAATTTTTGCTCGTTTAATAAGAGTAGATAACGATAATGATTAATAACACTTTTAACAAACAATCAATAATTGTGTGATGTAAACATAGACGATAAATTGGCAATTACAAACCGCAGAGTTCAAGAAAGAAATTTTGAAAATGCTAGTAAAAATATGTTTTTTTGCCTTTTTTTGCATGAAATTTCTTCATTGAAGAGTCAAAATCGGGCCTAAACATATTTTTTAATTGTTTTATATTTCATAGTTATTAAATTAAATATTTAAATCCTATTTCATGAGCAAACAAACAAAAATAATTTAAAATTTCGAAGTATTATTACAAAGGGAATTAAATTTTTAATGAAAACTAAAAATGAAAGCCCTGGGAAAAATATAGGTGATACAGCATTTCCACTTTCAGATTTGGATTCAGCGGGGTCGAATTATAAATAATCACCTATTTTTGTTCAAAGGGGCAAAAAAAATTGAATTTGTTCATCAGTGTAATTTGATGATTATAGCTATTTGTTTTTAATTTAAAAATATAGGTAGCTAATTTTTCAAAAGGCAAGCTGGCGAGCTAAGTTTTCCTACGAGCTCAGGTAGTAGTAATTATATCGTATATACCTATAAGCTTAAAAATAATTAAAATAAATGTTGTTTGTTTGTTTGATAATCTCTTCCAATATAATTACATCCCCCAATCTATTCAATTTCATTTAGCAAATAAACTCTTAATTAATATTTTGTTAATCAGTAAAAAAAATATATAAATCAATAAGTATCACTAAACATACATATAATCACTTAGAGAAATAGACCGAGAGATTGTGAACATTTTGGACTATTATTTCAGAACGCAAATAACAAATTCCATACTGTACTGTGATCAGCACATACCTCGAAAGTTAAATTTTTTATTGGTAAATGACACCCAGATGAACTCCGATGGATGAACCGCGATTGGAATTAGGTGTACACGTCTTTGAAATTATTTTGGAATTCATTAGATAATGCCCCTACATTTGTTGATCCTTCTAATTGGAAATGAAAGTGGAAGTCGAACTAGGTGTACACGATATTAGGTCACGGTTCACCCTTCGATGAACTCTAAAACTCAATTACTTTACGGCAGAGCCTAAATTTTACGCAGCCTTGAAACAGAGATGACGAATGATTGCCTATATTCAGGCGTATGTTGAGTACAAGGATATAATTTTTCTTTATGTATAATATAAATGTTTCCAAATAACCTATGAAAATTTAAGTATAGGTATAATATATCTATACGTCTATGTATGAGCCGTTCAGAGGCCAATCCAATTAAGTCTATAATCCAAAAAAAATATTTTTTTTAAATCCCAAATTCATTAGAAAACAATTTCAGAAGAAATAAAAAGGAGGCTCTACTCATGAAAACCAAAGCGAGGAGTTTTGTACAAAAATAATAAATCTAATTTGTTGGTTAAGAATTTATGAAATGTATATATTTTCCAAAAGTGGGCTTGGAATCGGATGAGCTTCTGAACTACTCATATATTTACATACAAATCTAAATTTACTGTCTGTGATTTCAAAATATACAAATATTATTGAACTCAATCGCGTCCATATTATTTAATAAATAAAGTACATTAGCAGGTATTTGAACAAGAAATTAACAAAATCAAATAATTCACATTAATTTGCGCAACGTTTAACCAATTTTATTTAGGCTTCATCAGGCGTATTATAATTCAATTACAAGACTGTAAAAATATGTGCACAATCGCCAAATCAAATCAATTGTCGCTAATTCTATTCACAATACATTCGACTAATTCTTTTATCTTTGACTCTCTATATGCCCTGAGTAATTATTTAATTTTTAAAAAATCCTTTACATGACAAGATTATTATTAATACTTATTTAAATAAACTGTTTATTTAAATAAGCTTGAGTTCTTTTGAAAAAAATAAAATAAATTTTTATTTTTAATAAAAAACGATAATCTGGTGCAAACATTTCATCCTAAATTCTGTCATCGTGCTTTATAAAAAAAATATAAAACGATAAACATGGTTTTTAGTATAATATAATGGTTATAAGAAATTAGAAAACATGAATATTTTTTACGTGATAAAGAGAGAAGAACCAAAGCAAAACAACTAGCCTCGTAGTTTCCACAAAAAGATGTACGATATCTCAACAAATATAAAAATAATTGAATCGGTCATTTAAAAAACCACATAAGTCAAGAATTTCAACTTGCTTTTTTTGTCGCGAACACTTTATTAAAGGGAAACCCATAATCTGAGCAAAGACCATGCACGTCAGTACATTCCTTCTTCTTCAAACAGTACCCCGATGTCGTCGTTTATTGCTTAAACGACACGACACAAGTCATAATATGATTGTTTTTTTCAAATTTAATACCACCTAAACCCGTTTCTTGCTAAAACAACAAAAGTCAAGAATAGTTTTTTTTCTAGTTTATTATTCATTTATAAAGATTATTCGGTATTCAGAAACTGTTTACGTATTAATTTTGATTAAAACCTTGGTTAATATTATTGTTTTGATCAAATACTATATATAATAGACTAGATTAATTTGCAGCAACGCTCAGAGAATGCTGCCGACAGGGAGCTCTGATGCCGTCGGAATATTTGCAGTAAATTTGAAATATAATTGTAATTTGAACTCGAATTTCAAAATGAAAGACTCCAATTGATTTAAAATTAAGAAACATTAAATATATTGATAATTATTCCTCCCCCCTCACTACTCAAAAATTAAATATTAAATTCGCTTTTCTTTGCACACAGAAGAAGAAATTAATCACATCTTATTTTATTTATATTTTATATATTATTTGTTTATTTTTTAATAATTTGCCACTTTTTTATAATTTTTAAAAAATCTAAATTTTGTTATTCTTATTTTTTGATTTTTACAAAATTGAATGACTTAAGACACGCATGCCCGAGTTTCTCATATCAATACTGGAACAGCCTGTCATACAAACAATACCTGATCTCTTTTAAATATTTTGAGCCCTATATCGATTATAGATCCCAAATTTAAAAAAAAAAAATGATTTAATATAATTCTCCTCCTCACACGATTCCACTTTTTTAAATAAATCTATTTCCACACAAAAAATATCACAATGCTGTAGATTATAGAAAAAAAATACTTCCAGATTCATATCTTGAGCCTCATTTTTGTAGCTGTGTTAGGACGAAAATGAGGCGAAACTTTTAAGAGAGTATGTATTTTCGGGAGTTTACGGGTATACATTTGGAGTGTGATTTTTTAAGAGGAATATAATTTTTGGACCGAGACGCCGCCCGCCAGGCCACCAGCCCGGAGGGCCGAATTTGAGGGCGTGCCAAATAAAAGCACAAAAAGCTCGTTTAATAATGCCAGCAAACCCTGTTTCTTGTCAAAACAACATTAAGTCATCAAGAATAGTTTTTCTGTTTATTTGTTTAAATTTATTATTTATTTATAAAGATTATTCGATGATTCACAAACTTTTAATTCAAAACACTATATTCAGCTCAAAAAATTCATTGAAAATTTGTTTACCTGTGAATTACACAGTTTTTATTGATTCCTAAAAGTTTTGATTGTGTGACTTAGGTGGTTTTTGAAATGACCAATTCAATTAAAATACTAACCAACAAAACCTTGCATAAAAATTCTATTTTTGTAAAATTTTTAAGAAACATCCAAGAAATTCGAGAAGAATTTGTAAAAGTTAAAAACTCAGGAATAACATATAAGTATACCTTGTGGGTTGATTTGAACTAAAACATTGATACTCAAAATATGTTTTAAATTTCTTATATATGCTTATATAGGGTTTTTGAGTTATCGTGGTAACAGACAGGCTTAGCTAAAATTTTTTTATTTGAATCAGAGGTGTTTAAAACAGGTATTTTCTGTGGAAAATTAAACTCGAATTTTCTCAACCATTCCAAAACTATTATTATTTATTGAACTCTATTAGGCTTTGAGTAAATACTTTTCGTTTACACTTTGTTTATTACACTACACTAAATTCTGTGGAGAATAAAATATTGTATAATTTTGTTACTGCCACTGAGATAGGAGACACAAGGGAATGTTACATTGAATTTCTTTCACTGACCTTTCAAAACCCTGAAGAAGGAGGGAATAAACCTCCGAAACGTCGTTTTAAAATAAAAAAAGATAGTTATAATTATCTCATTTTTTTGAACCTTCGACTGCCCCATCAAAATCCATTAAATTCACTTATCAGTCCGTCTCCAAAAACTACTTCATTCGTATTTATTTATTACATATGATGTTTATTTATTTATAACATATCATGTTTATTTATCTATTTCAGTACTTACAGTTTATTTAAAAGTCAATTTTGGCCCAAATAGTTTTTATTTATAAAGTAATTTCAAGTTGTTGTTTTTTTTCTAATGAATTCGATGCCATTACGATGCGGCATTTGTTTTAGACGAAATTCTGCAGCGATTAAATTCTATTGGATTATTGATTGAGATAATGGAATTCGTAAAGCACCTCTTCGTAGTCAAATTATAAACAAATTAAACCAAGTCATTTATCTCTAGGCTTCCAGAGACTAGAATTTCATTTCGTCTGCGAGTTCGGCAACCAATATGCTTCAAGCTCCTGCTTTTTATATTCCTTATTTCCAATCCAAGCTTTAAATCAATTTACTTTCAATTAGAGAGAATAAAAAGTATTGGATTTTTCAAATGAAATACAAGTTTCGAGATCGATTGAATCTAACATTAAATCTGTGTTATGAATAGTTTTTATTATGTCTAGATGGTTGTATTTCATTCTTGCGGGAATTGAACGCCGTAAATTCAGTCCGGGCACCCTCTGATAATAAAAATTAGCCATAAACGTCAGATTTAGTAGTCGGCCACCTCTCTTGATTTTTATAGAAGATTCTCTTCTATTTGTTTTTTATATTTTAATTAGATCGTTTTGACTTTTCATGATAGCGAATCTATATATATAAAATTAAGGTTTTGTATGTACATTGCTGCAAATCACGCCAAATTTTGGTTACACACGTTTCAAGCAAAGTTATGAAGGAAAACATCCTCAACAAAATTCCTGTCTGTCTGTATGTCTGTATGTATGTATGTCTGTCTGGTTTCCGAAAAGTTGCTCACGATTCACGTAAAAACGGCTGAAGGGATTATTATGAAATTTCATATTTACATCAGATGTCTTCTAACTTATTTTTTTAGCTATATAACGTTTTGATATTTTAACCCCAGAAGGGGGTTTGGGGGGGCGCACTAATGAAAATTATCAAATAACTCCTAAACTATTAACCCTACGGCAAATTTTATAAAAAAACAAAATTGTAAGGAATGTGATTTCTGACAACTTTTGTTTAAAAAAATTTCCCCAAAAACCCACCCAAAAAGGGAGTCCAGGGGCATAGCGGTGGTGGGGTCCAGGGGCCTGGGCGGGGGTGTGGTGCGCAGGGTTGGAGGGCACGGGGTGGATGGGGTGCGAGATCCGAGGTGGGTGGGGTGCGGGTTGTGGTGTGGGGGCGGAGTGTGGGTGCTGGAGGGGGTTTTAGGAGTGGGGGTAGTGGGTTAGGGTTCGGAATGGAGTGTTGAGGTGGTGGTGTGGGGCGGGGGTTGGGCATGGTGCGGGGGGGGGGGGGGGGTCAGGGGGCGTGCCCCTGGCTAGCAAGAGGGCCGCCTAAGGCGGGCCTTGCAGCTAGTTGTATATATATATATATATATATCACCTCACAAGTATACCTTTAGTTATTTTATATAAGAGGTTCTAATAATTTTTTATACTTTCTATATTTACGAATATCAAAATTCTTTTGTTTTCTCTAAATTTTATAAATCTCGTGTCTATTATTAAAAGAGTATAATTAAGTTGTTTGAAAATAATCTATGATACATTTTTTTAGGACGCCCATGCTCTTATTTCGAAAAATTATTTCACAAATCAAAATTGTATAGATTTTTCTTGCCGAGAGTAGATGTGTTGTTAATTTTTAAGAGGAGGAAGACCTCTGGACTGAAGCAAATAATATATAAATTGGGAAATATATAATTTGTTTGTTAGAGACTTTTGTTTCGAAAGCTTGGGCTTTATCTTCAAGTTTTTTTTTCTTTTTATTAAAAATAATATTTTTTAATATTTAGAAGTGAATGAAATTACTAACAAACGAATTTGCATCCAATCGAGAAATTATGACGATGAAAATGAACACATTAAATATTTTTAATAAAAAAAGACTAAAAAGGAAAGTCAAGCCTTAGAAACAATAGTTTCTAATACTGGGGTGTCCAACCTTTTGGCTTACACGGGCAATATTTGAAGGAAAACATTGTTCCGGACCGCAGATAAAATATACTACTTCTACCGATTTTGTTGATCAAAAAAGATAGTTGATAATATTAAAAAAAAAAAAATATTGATTGTTAAAATAAATACAAATCTTTTATAAAACAATCTTTAAACGATTAATCAAACCCAAAAATTTCAGGGAGAATTTCACCTTTTATCAATGGAAAAATTTTCAATAAGCTAGATAATAAATATGTGATTATTAATTGAAATTTTATTATTTCATCGGTCCATTTCAAATTGATATATTTTTACTTACTCTCAGGAAACGTTTTCAGGTAAAAGCAAATGAAAATAATATCTATCTTATAAATAGATATTTATTTTTTTACGTAGGTAATTGATATTTTTTCATCAGAGAAAATAAATAATTCGAAATATTCGAGAAAACATTTTTTTCCGCCAACACGTCTCAACTTGTCCATTCGTGTCTCGACTCGTTTGAAAGTCTCGAGTTTTAATCATTAAAAAATCTATTATATATTTGTAATTGGAAATAAGCAAAACGGGCAATTCTAGAGCAATTGATTACTAATGCAGGCCTGGCCAAGCTGAATTGCACCGCTTGCCAATTGACGACTTAAAAATTTCTGAGGGCCACGCATATATCTATATATATAAAATTAAGGTTTTGTCTGTACATTGGTCCAAATCACGCCAAATTTTGGTTGCACACGTTTCAAGCAAAGTTATGAACGAAAACACCCTCAACAAAATTCCTGTCTGTCATCTGTCTGTCTGTCTGTTTCAGTGGTTTCCGCGAAAAGTTGCTCACGATTCACGTCAAAACGGCTGAAGGGATTATTATGAAATTTCATATTGGTATCAGGTGTCTTCTAACTTACGTTTTTAGCTATATAACGTTTTGATATTTTAACCCCAAAGGGGGGTTTGGGGGGCGCATGAATGAAAATTATCAAATAACTCCTAAACTATTAACCCTACGACAAATTTTATGATAAACAAAGTTGTAGGGGATGTGATTTCTGGAAACTTTTGTTTAAAAAAATTTCCCCCAAAAAACACCCAAAAAGGGGAGGAGGGTGAAAAAAATGTAAATTCTTCCCCTTAGAGCAAACTCAACCAAATTTTGTATACATAATCTCTGGGCCTCTAGAGAGCTAGAAATGCAACAACTAACCACCCAAAATGGGGGGGGGGGGTCAAAAAATGAAAATTCTTTCTCTTGGGCCAAACTCAACCGAATTTTGTATACATAATCTGTGGGTCACTAGAAGACTAGAAATGCAAAAACTGGGTGCGGAGGTGGAATGGGGGTGGGGTGAGGAGTGAGGCGGAGTAGGGTGGAGGTGCAGGGAGTGGTGCGGGGTGGGGTCCAGGGGGCTAGGCGGGGTGTGGTGCGCAGGGTTGGAGGGCGCGGGGTCCGAGGTGGGTGGGGTGCGGGTGGTGGAGTGGGGGCGGTGGTTGGGAACGGGTGCGGGGGTTGGGGTGCTGGAGGAGTTTTAGGGGTGGTGGTGTGGGGGCGGGGGTGCTGGGTGGGTTTCGGGGTGTGTGGTGGGTGGGAGTGGAGGGGTGAGGGTGGGGTTCGAGGGCTGGGGGTCCAGGGGGCGTGCCCCTGGCTAGCAAGAGCGCCGCCGAAGGCGGGCCTTGCAGCTAGTAATAAATAAGAATAATTACAATTTTTTCAATATTTTTTTTTCGAAATCTGCCTTTACAACGAATTTGGTACTTATCAATTTTTATTGTAAGTTATTAATATTAATTTGAATGTAGCGATACACTGAAAGTGTTCAATCAGTGTAAATGTGGAAAAAACAATACTACAACCAGATATGAAATGAAAACACACATTGATCCAACAACAAAATATATTTGTATGGTAAAATAAACATAAAATATCAAAATTATTAGTTAAGTCGGATAAACCAAACAATATTTCAAATTTTATTTTAAAATAATAAACAAATTTGAATGGCTTTTTCTTTTTTTCTGTCTGATATTTGCGTTTCTTTTCGCTTACTTAATTTTTCTAAAACTATATCATTACTTGGGAATCGGATTACGAAGCTTAAAGAACATTAGCCTTCTAAGCAGGAGTCCCGGGTTCGAGTCCGAGCTCCCTGCATTGATATTCGACCGGCTATAATCTGATTCTTAGTCACCAATCCGTCTGGCAAGCGTGGTGACTTAATGTCAACCGCCTTCCATTTGATGGAAGAGGCCTATATTCAGCAGTGGATTGTCGATATCGACAGGCTGATGATGATGATAGATGATATCATTACTTAAAATTTACTATTATTATTTAATATGTTATTCTTGTAATTATAGGGAACCATATTTCTTTTAATTACTTTAATGTGATTTACAATATATTTTAAAATACCCAATGAAAAACAATTTGTCAAATATGACCACAGGCCGCAAGTAAGTCCATCGAGGGCCACATGCGCCCCGCCGGCTGCAAGTTGCCCAGGCCTGTTCTAATATATAATGTTTATTTGAATTAAGCAGAGGACGCTAAATAAGTTCCTCTTATGAATACAGATCAGAGATCACTTAAGAACCCAATTAAATACAATTTCTAACCTTAAATTATTTATTAGTCAAATTCTGAGTAAATTCAATTTGTACTTCAGCGAGCCGTTAAACTATGTTTGCCGAATGTACTGAGTAACTTATTCTGTTCTTTTGCTTTTAAATATCAAAACAGATTTATATATTTTCTTATTCAACGATGACAAAACAAAAAAATACATTTCTTTACATTAGTAGATTTTCTGCTTGTGTAGTTTGGGGGTGCCAAGTGAATGCTTGCCTTTTTTTCGCATTTGTTAAACAACCATCTCTTAACGGTATTTAAATGGAAATTTATGCAAAATATACATTGCTGGATAACATCTTAATAAAGGGTGCGATTCATCTGCTATGTTAGTATTTGCTGTCAACATAGATATAGAATTTAAAATATATTAGACTCGTTCATGTCGTAAATTTATCCAGAGTGTTACATGAAACGTGAATTGAACGTAATTCCTTTTTGTGATCTTCCGCTGGAAGAGTTTATTGCCACTTAAAATGAAATATTCCAATTAAAATTTGAAATAGAAGTCTATTTAGATACCTATGGCTTTCCGAATATACGATCCGCTAGAGCTCTAAATAAGTATTTGTTTACTATCCAATTAATTTTATTTTTATATTCATTGATTTTAATGATATGATTTATAAAAGTTATTTATAACAAATTCAAATTTAGGGAACGAAGAAAAGATTATTTTTATTACAGACAAAAGAATCAGCCGGGGCTCGAACCCGGGATCTTTGCATATGTACTGCAATGCTTTGTCATAAGAGGTTTAACTCCTATATCCACTAAGCTACTGATCCCCGAACCCAAACTAATACCTCTTGTCTATATGAATTATGGAATTTCTTTTTTAATCCTCTCCTCGTTCATTTTTCGCAGCGTAGGCCTTGATTCATTAATTAAACAATTAATTATTCCAGCGCCTCCCAATTATTTATAACATTCTCACAATCTAGTTCGACTTTATGTACTTTATGTATTCATTTAATGAATAGTATTTAAATCAATAGCCAAGAGAGAATATTATAGTTATTAAGTACTTACATTGATTTTGGAAAAACTCTAAAGCGATTTTTTAGATTACAAAAGCTCCAACAACACTGGAAGTTTAATTGAAAAATTTTGTTTGCACAGAATAGCAGAGTTGTTGAATCACAACTAATCAATTGGTTTGTTATGTAACCAGCTTTCAATTACAACAAAACGAAAAACATCCAATTGGGTAATTGAACGCATGAGAAATAACAGATAAATTATATTTTCAATTAAAACGACTGATGATGATCGTCAAACCTTACCTGTGCATATCTATATAATCGTTATATATATGGTACGTATGTACGTATGTTTGTTTGGATCAAGCATAGGATATTGATTTCTCTTTATGAATACTGAAATTTGCCGATTTGGACCAAAAGCTTGCTGAATGCCTTCCAGCCAAAGCCTAGCTGAGTTTCAAATTTCGTCAGTCTACGATATTTTGTCGCTGAAATTATTATAGATACGCTTGCTCAAGCAAAAGAACACTTATAGATTTTTAGGCACTTTAAGTTTTGTTTATTTTTATACAGAATTGACAAACTGAAAGCAACTTTTATAATCTTGGAGTTTGAAGAATTGTGTGAAAACTTTAAATAAGAAATGAAGTTTTATTACATCCACTTATGGTATTGAAAATAAAATTGGAGGGAAAAGTGAAAAGTTAAAGCCACTCTAAAAATAAATAATAAACTTGAAATGGAACTTACCCTCAATTTAATATTTTTTTTTTTTTTTTTTTTTTTTAATAAAAAGTAATGTATAAATTGAAATTATGAATTAGGCTTATATGAAATTATAAATGTAGGGAATCGGCTGTTCAGCGATGGACGGGTTCACATATGCCTCTCGAATGTGCTCGGGTCTCAAAGAAAAATCCTCGGTGGCAGGATTTGATGAACTCGAAGTCAGAATTGGATGTCGGAAGATATAGGTCCGCGCCAATCCAGTTTTATATGTTTCTTCAATGTGGCGTGTAGCTGGAGTCGATTAATTTTTTTGAGTTCTATCTTCGATATTCCATCGATGAAGAAAAAATAAAAAAAAAATAATGATAGTTTCAATTCGTAGCCTACCTTTCTAATATTACGGCTTCTGATGTCTAAAATTGAATGCTTGCTTACTTACCCTCAGTGGTTCTTAACTTTTTTAAGCCGCGACCCAAATTTGAGAAATATGTTCATGTCGCGACCCAAAAAAGTCAAATTTTTTCATTACCTTTTTTTAAATCATATTTAAAAAAAAGATTTCTTCAATTTTACAATCATGATTTTTTTTACTCACAATTGTTTTTTTTTTAAATTTTTTTTAATAATACCTAAAGATTACTTTCCTTCGATCGAAGGAATTTTAATTAATAATCAAGTGTTTTTAATCATTTTTATAGATCAAATTAAAATATATTTATAACTTATTGAAAGTAAATGTAGTTTTAACTTATTTAAAAAAAAAATACTAAATATCAATAAATGTGTTAAGTCTTTTAAATTTTAAATGCAAATCATACCTTTTTAATGAGAACCTTGTGCTTGAATACATTTTGAAAGATCTTCAAACCTCGGTTGAATTCTTGTCAAGGAGCACCTTATATCTATTTCAAGATATGTAACTTGTTCCGGTATTTGTTTTTGGTCACACACAGAGTCGAAAAACCAGCCTCAGACATATATGTTGTTGAAAAGGGCAATAATACTTTTAGTGCTTCATAACAATAATTGGCTTTTCGGTTTTTAATTTTAACTTCGAATCAGCGCGACCCAAGAAATATGCTTCGCGACCTATAGGTTAAGAACCGTGTACTTAGCAAGCAGCGATAGATTTTTTCTTTTAAAATAATAAAAAAATCATTTAAATTCAATATACCTTAAAATGGATATTGTGTGTTGTTTTCAATTTAAGATTTTTTATGTTGTTAAATTTGGTTTATTTATTAATGAGTAATGATAAATTAAAAATTGATTAGTGAATGTATACAAAATTTATGGTTGCTGCTAAGGATTGTTGTTTGGCTGTGGATTGGATATATGTTCCTCTCTGGCCCGAATAAAAATTGATTTATTGGTGGAATTTGTTGCTCTTGGTGGCTCGAAGATTGGAAGCTTACGCCAATCCTGTCGTGTGTATTTCTTCTGTGAGATTCCCCAGGCTGACGTAGATCAGATTTCTTGAATCCTCGCCTCAGTGTTTTTCACAAATGAAGCCAAGAAAAAAATACACTTACCAGTTATAATAATTATTTATGATTTAAGAGACAGTTCTTTTATGTGCCAGCTTCTAAGTGAGGTTTATGATAGAGTGTCGCTCTCACACTCGGCAGCGATTATTTCTTCTCTTAATAAAAATAGGATTTAAAAAAAATTATCTATTACGAGCCTCTATTAAACAAATCAATTCGATGCATCTTTTTATTTTAAAATTTTGAAATTAATTATTTTGAATTTCTTCTATGGTCCTTGCTTGTGACAATCGCAACCTAATAACCTATTCCATTTAAATAAAAATAAAAATAAACTCATTCCCTACCAAACAAATTCTACACATTTTTTAATTATCATTCTATTCGAAAATCAATTTTTTTTTTAATTTTAAAACTTGAATTTATTTATTTATTTTTGAGCAACAGCTTCTGCCCATTGAAAACTTTTTAAAATTTATTTTCTAATTTAATCATATTGAAATTCAATTCATGATTTTACATTTAATTTTAAGCTTCGATTTTGAATATGATTTCTCCACTATCGACAGCCCTTAATCTTGGTTTCTAGAAATATTTCGCCATTTCTTCTCACGATTAATCGGATTCGATCTTATTAGTTTTTAAGGAATTTGGTGTTGGTACTTGGTGAAACATTTTTTTAAAATTATTGGATACCAAGTATTTTTTATCCAATAATTTTAAAATTACCAAGTATTTTTTATCCAATAATTCGATCTTATTCACCGTACCAATAATTTTTTTTAATTATTTGTAATAAATTATTAATGGATTTTTTAGTAAATAAAATGATTAATTTGATTGAAATAATAACTATACCATAAATTATATACCTTAAAATCTCAAATAAATCATTCAAAAAATGATTTTTTTAAATTTTTGAATCACAATTCTACTTAGTTTTCTCTGTTTGAATACAAACATTTTAGCACTAGAACGTACATTCTATGACTTTTTGACTAATCGTGGCTATCTTAATCCAGGCAAACAGAGAGAAAAAAAAGGTTGAAAATGATTATTCTTTACGTTTCAGACATTTTTAAACACACGAGAGAAAAAACAAACAAACATTGTTTTGTGAATTAATCTAAGGCCACTTGGATAGCAGGCTAAGCTACCGAGTAATGATTATATCTCGTATGCCTAGCTGATTGACCCATCCTTCCGGGAATTTAATACCCCCCCCCTCTTCCTCCACTCCCCTCCAACCAGAAGTAGAAAAATGATTATACCTTCAAAAATGATTGAGATATAAAATAAACTGCAACGGATCGTTGCTAAACTTTATCCAAATTCATTTGAAATATTAATATGTTTGTTCCTTTATTATTAATCAGATATCACTTGCAATTTGTAGTTCATATTGAGTTGTTTACCAAAAAGAATTTAGTCTTTTTGATTTTAAGTCGATTCTTCCACGTTTTCAATAGAGGTTGCCATTAATGGTCAAAACATCAAAAATGGAATGCAATAAGGTTATTCCTCTAGTATTAGATAAAAATCGATCGTTATTTTTGATTTTAAGTCGATTCCTCCATGTCTTCAGCAATGGTTACCAATAATAATCGAAACGTCAAAGGCCTAATGTAGAATTGTTATTCCTCCAAGTTCAGGTAATGAGCTCCTGCTCGCAGACCACCATAGTCATGCATGTAGTATAGTGTGTGTGTTATTCCTCAAGTATTAGATGAGAATCGATGTCTATTTTTTATTTTAAGTCGATTCCTCCATGTCTTCAGCAATGGTTACCAATAAAAACCGAAATGTCAAAAATCCAATATAGAATGGTTATTCCTCAAGTATTAGATGAGAATCAATCGTTATTTTTGGTTTAAAGTCGATTTCTCTATGTCTTCAGCAATAGTTTCCAATAAAAACCGAAACGCCAAAAATCCAATATAGAATGGTTATTCCTCAAGTATTAGATGAGAATCGATGGCTATTTTTGATTTTAAGTCGATTCCTCCATGTCTTCAGCAATGGTTTCCAATAAAAACCGAAATGTCAAAAATCCAATATAGAATGATTATTCCTCAAGTACTAGATGAGAATCAATCGCTATTTTTGATTTTAAGTCGATTCCTCTATGTCTTCAGCAATGGTTACCAATAAAAACCGAAACGTCAAAAATCCAATATAGAATGATTATTCCTCAAGTACTAGATGAGAATCAATCGCTATTTTTGGTTTAAAGTCGATTTCTCTATGTCTTCAGCAATGGTTACTAATAAAAACCGAAACGTCAAAAATCCAATATAGAATGGATATTTCTCAAGTATTAGATGAGAATCAATCGCTATTTTTGATTTTAAGTCGATTCCTCCATGTCTTCAGCAATGGTTACTAATAAAAACCGAAACGTCAAAAATCCAATATAGAATGATTATTCCTCAAGTACTAGATGAGAATCAATCGCTATTTTTGGTTTAAAATCGATTTCTCTATGTCTTCAGCAATGGTTACTAATAAAAACCGAAACGTCAAAAATCCAATATAGAATGATTATTCCTCAAGTACTAGATGAGAATCAATCGCTATTTTTGGTTTTAAAATCGATTTCTCTATGTCTTCAGCAATGGTTACTAATAAAAACCGAAACGTCAAAAATCCAATATAGAATGATTATTCCTCAAGTACTAGATGAGAATCAATCGCTATTTTTGGTTTAAAATCGATTTCTCTATGTCTTCAGCAATGGTTACTAATAAAAACCGAAACGTCAAAAATCCAATATAGAATGATTATTCCTCAAGTACTAGATGAGAATCAATCGCTATTTTTGGTTTAAAATCGATTTCTCTATGTCTTCAGCAATGGTTACTAATAAAAACCGAAACGTCAAAAATCCAATATAGAATGATTATTCCTCAAGTACTAGATGAGAATCAATCGCTATTTTTGGTTTAAAATCGATTTCTCTGTCTTCAGCAAAGGTAACGGATAAGAAAACAACGCAGTTGCTATGGTTACTCATAAAAATTCCTCCCAAATTTTTAGCATTTCACAGAGAGAAGCCTATCCATTCTTACTTAAGCAAGGCTAAATGAGCTATATTAAAACTTTCAAATGAATAAATTTTAAAGAATTAAAAAAATTAAAAAAGTACCATCTAACTCTAGAGTAAAGTACTTTAAAATATAATTTTACTAAAAACTTTATTTAACCTTTTTTGTGGTCCCCAAGGTACTTAATTAGGATATTAAATTTCATCAAAATTGGTTAAGTCATTTTCAAGATATTTAGAAAAAACTAAAAAAAGTACTGAAATAAAGTACTAATGTTTGTGGGCCGATATGTACCAAAAACTAATCAGCGCTTCATTTTGTTAAACTAATGGTAGGTTTTCAATTTCATTTCAATCGGTGCAACGGTGTGGAAAAAATCGTGGGCCAAAAAAGCGATAACATACATCCATCCATACATACATACATACATCCGCACGCACTAAATGAAAAAATCGCACTTTTTGGCCTCTCGACGAGACCCCATGTAATTTTTGGCAAAACCGTCACGTGCTAAAATTCAACCTAATTGAATACTACAATTTGTGACTTTATTTGAGTCCATGGGTTCCGTAGTCTTTACCTGAGGACCCTTTGAAGCCACGCTTGCCCCGAGAGCGATTGCAATACTTTACCCATGCTTTGCATTGGATAAAGTAAACTCTTATTTTTATGTTGATAAGAGGATTATAAAAAAATAAAACCGACTTCAAAATAATTAAATGCAACAATTAAAATAATAAGAGCTCAAAAATAAAATAAAATGCACTAAAAGGTATAAAATTATTATCTTATTTAGTTACAACTAAACGATGAAATATTTACATGAAATCACTTTTTGAAGTCGGTGCCAAACATATAGGTACATTTTATGAATCAAACTCGACGGATTTTATTTAGTACGTTTGGCGGGTTTGGTCGCTTATATAGTTTGTTTAGCACCGACTTCAAAAAGTGATTTCATGTAAATATTTCATCGTTTAGTTTATTTTTGAGTTCTTATTATTTTATTTTTGCATTTAATTTTTTTGAAGTCTGTTTTATTTTTTTTATAAAAATTATTTTTATTTTTCTCTTTTTAGTGATGTTATTAATAGTGACTTAATATAATACCTTGCATGCATCTCGTAAGAGAAAGCGTCGGGCGAATGAATCAGAAAATGATAATAAAATTATATTCAAAAATATAGAAATTCTCTAGAAACGTTTGCGGGTTTTAAATGAACGTTTTAAGATTGATTTTTTTTTATAAAAGATTTTATTTATTATAATTTCGATTATTTGCTCATAAGAATTGGATATTTACGTTAATTCTTCATTGATCCTACCATCAGAACTTGACTAAATTAATATGGGACCACCTCTAAGGTACCCTCTTTCCAAAATAAAAAGAGTCATTGAAATCGGTTCATAAATAAAGAAGTTATGCATGAACAAACATAGAAAAAAAGGTCCAATACCAATGAAAAAAAAACAGGACAATTGGAAACTAGACTGAACCCAATGCAAAAAAAATAATCAAAATCAGTTCACAATTGGCGAAGATATCAGGTAAGATAGACAAAAAAAAATTCAGTCGAATTGAGAACCTCCTCCTTTTTTGAAGTCGGTTAAAAATGAGGAAATATGTGAAAATAGAAGAAAAACTAAATACTTTTCCAAGAGTCGGTACGCTTGCTAGTTAGAGCGGCAACAAGTAATTTCTTTTGTACAATTTTGTCTGAAATTTAATAAAGTCCAATTGAATATTTTCTCTCTCTATAACGAGTGTCGTTTTGGTCCGAGTGCAAAAGGCCATTCCTAGAATAATAGATATTAAGAAATTAATCTCTAATAGTCTGAAACAGGATACCAGGTCTGAACTTGTATCCATGCAATTCACCTTAGCTCTAAAGAAAAAGATGATTCTATCCACGCACTCTTTGTAGTTATTTTCATCGATCAGATTCTAATGAAAGAATCGCTCACCCGCACATTAAATAATAAAAAAGTGAAAACTTTTTCAAGGTTCGGTACACTAGAGCTTGCCTAGCAATTATTAATAAAATTAAATATGAATTTATTTGCAAAGAAATTTTCTCTGGAGGGAGACGGACTGGTAGAACTTTTAATTAAATGTAATGGAAGGCAGCCCAGGGGTAGTGAGGAATTTTAATTAAGAAAAGGAGGAAAAAACATGTTTTTCTATACCTCTGGAAGAAAATAGTTTTAAACACTGCTGTGAAAAGAGGAAGGAAGCATTTTATTTGTTTCCTTCATTGACCACTTGAAACCCTGATGAAGGAGGGAAGAATCCTCCGAAACGTCGGTTTGAAAGGAAATGAGGAAGGATTCCAATAAATTACACCTTATTTGATATGTGTTAATTTTTTCTTTCCTCACTACCTCTGGGCTGCCTTTCATTACATTCAATTAAATATGAATTGATAATTTATAACTATACTTTAACATATTCTTAAAATCTTAATAGAATTATTTTCTGTCTTTTGAACTAGATATTCCAAAATCTAATCAGTACTATGTACTTTTTGACTTTCCTTTCTTGAGCTAACATGGGTATCGGAATTCAGACAAACAAAGAGAAAAAATCATAGTTGAAAATTATTTTTCTCTACGTTTCAGGTATTTTAAAACACAAAGATCAAATATTTATTTTTATGCGTGATTAAATACTAGAGCCGCCTGGGAGAAGAGTAATTTTAAGGCTGAGTTCAGTTAGTGATATATAGGTATTAACCAGATGCGAACCCCGCAACTTCCTTCACCCCCCCCCCCCCGGCACGCCACTGGTATAATAAAATACTTATAGTCCCTGCTATCCCCAGCTTTCTAGTATTTTTGTTTGAAAATTTTAGATTTTAAATTATTTTTAAATTCCCTCGTATTTATTTAACGACAAAGGACGGGCAATCTGAGAGATACGCCGTCGTGCAAGCCAACTATTATAATAGATTTTAAGTTAAATTTACATAGAAATGACCACTTTGGTTTCATCTCATTTCGTCATTTTAAAATATTTTTTTTTAACTAAGCCTATTCTCTTTAAAAAGATCTTTTAAATTTGACAATTTTCCAAAATTATCATTTGATTAAAATTTTAATGCGATTTTTGAATTCGGGGAAAATGAAAAGGTACATATACGTAACTAGTAAATAATTTTCTTTTCTTAGAAAGACGAACCGGTAAGAAAATAAGTAGGTTATAATGAAAAGGTAGTTAATAAAATATTTAAATTTTATTCAAATTCCGACGTTTCGGAGGCGTTTTTCTCTCTTCTTCAGGGTATTGAATAGTTATTGATGAGGTTGAGTATAATGGGAACCGAGTTATACTCACCCATCAATAACTAATTATTAGTACCCTGAAGAAGGAGAGAAAAAATCCCGAAACGTCGGAATTTGAATAAAATTTAAATAATTTATGACTGACTTTCATTATAACTACTGTAACATCAATTTCAACCAATGTTTTCTACAGTTTGATTCAATCGCGAATCAAATGTAGGGAATTTGTCAAATATTGAGTGAAAATAATATCTGAACTTATATATTTCTAACTTGAAATAATGATTTTAAATAAATTATCAAAATTCTAGTAAATTTCAAGTTTGTATCTTAATTTGTTTACCGCAATTCTCTGAGAGACAGACAGACACACATTGTATCGATACTAATATGGTCCCGTTTTACTTTTCAAAGACTGGCCACACACACACACACACACAGTGAAGTTACTTTTAAATGTTCTTTATTCTAATTTAGTATAAAATGGAACTTTGCTTTTCCCAAATTGGTCTATTCTTTTTATATTTTATCTGAATTGAAAAGAAGAAATTGTTCCGAAATCGGAAAAAAAAAGATTATCTAAAATGAGAAAAGAATTAAAAAAAAAAGAGACACGGATATTTTGTTATTAAACCCCTGGGATGAATTGCCCGTGAACTTCAAGTGTATATTATACTTTCTCTCTCTCTTTTCCTGTCTTATTCGTTTTACTTACTTTCTTTTAGCTTTTTGTTCATTGATTTACAATATATATTTTAATGATGATATCTCTCAAGTGTACCTCCCTCTTCTTGCCTTAAAGCCAGGTTCATTTTTTATTCAATGCTTTTATAATGAGATCTCGAAAGTAAACCGTCGAGATGGAAACAGAGAAAGAAAAAGAATGATATTGCTAGAATATTATAATTTACGTATAATATATAATAAAGATATCTTATATACCAAGTTCTAGATATATAAGCTCTTAGAAAAATAAAGCCATTAAAGTTACTAATAATGTTTTTTCAAGAACAAATGAATAATTTCACCAGAAGGCAAGCGGGTTCTCTTTGATCTACTAAGTATTAATAATAAACATCCATGTTTGGTTTTACTTTACCATATACAGGATACAATGTGATCGTGCATGAAAGGGTTTTTTTTTTGGTCGATATTTTCGAAATATCTCAAAAATTGCTAAAATTATTTTGATAAATAAAAGCCAATTTACGAAACTACTTATTATTATTTTTTTTAATTTGTCTCTACCCTGGGGTAAGATTTTAGCCGGATGCCTCGAGTAAGATTCGAACCCGGGTCCATTTGGTTAGCAGGCTGGCACGCTACCTCTAGCCTAACCCGAACCCCCAAATATAAATAGTTGAGAGCCAATGTAATTTCGTAAACATGGTCGTTTCTCTGATGTTCTTCTAGCTACATTCACTGAGATCTTGTAATATGCGTTTTTTAAGCGGTGAGTGAATCAATCCCACTCCCAACCCTTTTTAGTCACCTCTTATGACAAGCAGGGATACTGTGGGTCATTTAAAGCCCCGGTTCAGAGAGGATTTTTTTCACCCTTCTAAAAATCTCACATTGCATAATTGCTGATCACCCTCCAACCCAATAAACATACCCCCAGGACTCCCCATCTATGAACTCCGCATCCCCTGGACCCCCACCTTTTCCCTGGATCTAAACCCTTACCCCTGGACCCCAACTCCACATAGTTATATACTCTATATAGGTACAGACATAGGCACAAATCCCCTTATTAGCCCCCTGGATCCTTCCCTGCCTCCCCACCCTTGAACCCCGCACCCCCTGGACCCCAACCTTCACCCCTGGAGGAACGAACATACAAACATAGAAACATAGATAGATACATACAGAGACAGGGACAAATGCCCTTTAGTAGCCCCCTGGACCTCTATCTTTTCCCTGGACCCCACCTCCCAACCCCTGGGGGACGAAAATAGGTAGGTAGGTAGGTAGTTACAGAGGCAGGCACAATTGCCCTTTAGTAGTATGTGATTAAAGAGGAGAATGTAATGAGATACTTTTATTTTCATTTAGGGTCAATGCGTTGGCTTTTATCTTCTTTTTACTATTTAGAATAAATTTTTCACTGATATTGTGAACTTTCTCAAACATAATTTTAGCTAAGTATTCATTTCATTTTCGACATTCTACTATTGCTACATTTACAGCGTTTCTGACTTCCTCCTCCCTTCTTTTACTATCGCTCAAGTTTCACAGGATATTACACGTATATAGAAAGTCTAATATCTAATTTCTTCTTTGTCGTTGAACATATCTACATCAAATTAACACCAGTTCTAGAGTTATCAAGAATATTGAATCCAAACACCAAGACAGAAAAAATGTTAATCAACATTCTTTTTTTTATATTATATAGTTGTTTTCTAATTGCTGGTGTTCTCTTTAATTTATTCTTCAAATAATTATTGTGGATATTGTTGATATATTGCCAATCATGTGATATAATCCAAATAAAATAAAATCAATCAATAACCTGTCCTCCCCAATTACTCCAAGTACAACATTCGTAATAATTATTTACAAAAAAAATTATTCTCATTTCGGAAATTTCCAAACACAATAAGCAAATAAACTCGTGTCAATCGAACTCACATACTGAGAGTTCCGTAGCTTATATATTCAAAAATACTTAAGATATACCTAACAAATTTATTATTTTTTTTGTGATAAAGAGAGTATCTGGGAATTCGTGGATTTTTTCATAATTTTAGGTAGATTCACTTCTAAACACCGACTGATCAAAAATATCACCTAAAAACGGCCACTTTGGGGCATTGAATTAAAAAAACTTTTTAATTAAAAGACATTTAATAATGAAGATGGTCACCCAGTGGTAGAGAAAAAATATAAAGAATAGAAAAATTATAGTAATTTACTAAATTATTAATTTATTTATGACTAACAACATGCAATATTTCAAGAAAAAAAATTATACACAAAAAGTGATTTACAAGGATACCTCATGATAAAAAATATTTTTTATCTTCGACCCCACAAAAATTTGCCCTTCCCCAAAATAAATGTCTGTTTTATTAAATTTTTGCCCTTTGGTATCAATAATCATTTTGACCAACCTTTTACAAAGACATTTAATTTTTTCAATTTTATAACAATCTAAATGAAAATGATCATTGTATTAAAATTTTAATACGGTTTTTGATTTGACGGAAAATAAATAAAGCACGTAAATTTAAAATTTGTACCTTATTTAGTTTATGCTAGGACAGACGAACAAACATTTTATTGACACTAATACACTAATAGGATCCTGCGTTACTATTGAACGGGATCATAAAAACGACAGTCAAACAGAGGAAGCAAATATTGAGAAAAACATGTAAAAACTTTCATTTGTTCTGATGAAAATAACAATAAATTTCAATTAATAAAAATATGAATATTTTTTTTTCTTCACAAGATTCTTACCCTACTCAAACTGAGATAAAAACCAAGTTTAAATAAACATGGAATGTAAGTTTTTATATTAAAACAGTATAAAAAACATTTACTCATTTGTTCTTATAAAAATGGCAATATATCATAATTAATATTAATAAATGTATGAGATTTATTTTAGAGATTCTACAGACAAACACAGAAACTAAATTAAATAAAAGCATATACCTAAACCAGTTTATTTAGTCTGCTAAAGATATTTTTTTAGCTTTTCGGCTCGGCCTTTCTAGCCATAAGCCAATTTACGATACTATTTATTTTATTTTTTAAATTTGTCTATACCCCCGGGGTCAGATTTTAGCGGGATGCCTCGAGTCGGATTCGAACCCGGGTCCTCTTGGTTAGCAGTGCTAAAGATATGGTCAATATTTTTCAATCAACATAGGAAATAGAAATATGTTTTCTTCTCCTTGGCTGTCTTATAATTTTTTTCTACATATCGTTTAAGTTCTTATTCATTTTGACTCAAATATTATCCCCCCTCCCCTCTTTTTTCCCTTATGGATGTGGATACTTTCGACAAGCTAAAATAAAAATTATTAAGGCCTACAAGTCATATTTTATATTTTCATATTTCAATATTGAATATTATATTGTATAATACTAAAAAATATATACTATATATATATATATATATATATATATATGTAATGTGTTATTATTTTTCATTTTCCATTAAATATTTATAAATGAAAAATGAAATAACATCTAATAATTCAATATCGATTTTTTGAAAATGTTCCAGCTGGTTAATGTGTTTACTATTAGAAATATACTTTTGAACCTAACACACGCAATGAAAGCCAGCTGTTGCACATTTAGTTATTTCCAGTCTACTGTTCCAATTAATGGCGGTTTGTTTTTAAGAAGAAATAAATAAACGGATGAGTCTTTTAACTTGGGCGTCAAGTGTCGACAACAAAAGCTGTTTAGATTAAAGAGGAACAAATGACAAATTAGTAACAAAGCTGATATCACTAATTAGCTAATTTCATACAAATGACAGTAAATTATTGAGTAATTCGAGTACATATAGTAAGACATGAAAGCAGAAATTGGCATATTTTTTATAATGGAATCGAATGATGATGGAATTGGCTCTTGAAGGATTGAAGATCGTAAGATTCTGGAAAGCGTTTAGCGGGGAGAGATTTCCAGTTTGGACTAATGTAATGGCGAATAAACTAATCCGGCACTTCTCTAATTTGATCGCTAACGGGTATTGGGAGTCGGCGAGAAAGCAAAATACAAGCTTTGGGAGAATTATTTATACTATCTCATCATCGGAGCAGATGCCGAGCAATTATCTATTAAATAGGGAAAGGGTGGAAACGCTTCTTCGATGGATCAAAGGTAATAATTAATATTAATACACTCAATCAATATTCTAATATATTCTTACAAAAGCATATAAAATGGAGAATTTTCCTTAATAATATATACCTACCTTTTCTTTCTCCTATTTTTCTAATAGTGTATTTGACTTATTCCCTCGCACCGGTCTCGGGCGTACTGACCATGAGTACTTTGCATATCTTGCTGAGATATTTCAAAGTGTGTGTATGCTCACTACGCTCGAGTGCTTTTTTAGTGCATGAAGACGAAAATCCCATTAATCTTCTTTTTATCTTTAAGAATAAGAAGGTGATTTTAAACTTCTATCAATAGATATATTAAATTTTTTAATTTTATATGGAAATCATCCACTGACACTATAGAATTTTTATTTTCATAATCATAGTCTCCATTCGGTTCTAATACTGGTTTGGTACATATTATCATCATATCATCAATGGCGATAGCTTGATATGTGCTCTAGTCTTACCAAGAATCCAAAGATTTGCGATAGCTCTCCAATTTGTGCCTGTAATAGCTCGGAAATCTTCTCCCCATCTCTGACTTATTATTCTTCTTAATTACTTTAATGAAGCCAGATTGTTATTACGACAAATCAATTTACCTAAAATCTATAGGGAATTTGAATCCATGAGAAATAACAGATAAAATATTTATAATTAAAAGGACTTATAATGAAAATCAAACCTTCAAAACTATAGTCTCTAACAAATAAATTATATAGGTATATATATACTTACATGCTTATTTGCATCAGAGGACAGCCTCGTTGATTTCTCTTTTAAAATTAGATTTCGTTGGAATAACAACAGTAATTTCTACTAAATTTGAGTTCTTAGAGGTAATTTGTAGTACATGTTAGAAAGGTTAAATTCACCCGATTGCTTTTCGGCATTTAGGTTCAATAACATGTAATAAAATTATCCATAACATGTCGGAAGCATTAAATTTTTCCCAATCAATCTGAAATTGATGAAAAATAAAATAATTTTTAGGTATATTAGGCTGGGAAATTTTTTACTTCTGTATAGGGGTGGAGCATTCTTTCGACTCCTGGTCGTCATTTTGTTCTCAGAGAAAAGATCTCGACTAACCGTAACGCCTATTCAGTGCAAATGAATGGCATTCTCCAATGAACCACGCCTACTTCTCGGACGATGATTATTTTATAGCGAACGTTTATCTTTTCTTTTTGGAATCTCGTAAAATCTCGTAAAATGTTTCTTTCAAAATAAAAAAATAAATAAAAATAATTGAATTATTTGAAATAAATTGTGTTAATTCGTTATTAGTAGATTAAATGAGCTTGGAAATCGAATAAAATACATATATATATTACAAGTTTAAATTGTCAAAATAAAGTAGAGAAGATTTAGAAATAAATGTGTGAAATCAAAGTAAGCTTAATATATTATCATTTACTTAAGCTCGCTACTATTTTATATATCACAATAATGATATAGCAATTCACCTAAATACTTAATAATCTATATTAAACGGTCTAGGTGATTAATTCTGTCTATATTAGTTAATCGCTTGACAAATAAACAGAGATCTATTTACTAACAATATGAAGAGAACTGGAGAAAGAATTTGTGTTTAGAGAAATTAATTTAAAGTAAATTATACAAAATCAAAATTACATTCATCACAAGGTCAGGGTAACTGGGGGCGGGGGCAACTGGGCCAGGGGTCCTGTAACCCCAGAGCTTTTTAATTTTACCGCATTTTTTTAGCGCAATTCACTTTTTTATATTGGCAGGAAATTTTCAGTGTTTCTGAATTAGAGAAATTTCTTTAAGTTTATTTTATACTTAAGTACTTAGTTAAGTTAATTACTTATTTACTTATTTACCTAGTTATGTGCTTACTTCTCACCTAGTTGCCTTACCCAGTTCCTTGAAAATATTGAGACTTGAGTAAGTACTTAATTAAGGGTTTCGTAAGCATAAGGAACTTATTTAACTTTATTTCAATGGGTAAAATGAAAATATTTTGTTTAGTTATTTGATTTATGATACTTTTTTTGTATTTTCTGTAATAAAAATCGATTTGAAAAATTATACTTGGCGTTTAAACTTAGAATAAAAAAAATAGAGGTCTTGGTGCAACTGGGCCAGCCTAGTCAGGGCCCAATTACCACGAATCGCTTACATCTTTGATTATTTTTAATCCATATACAAATGAGACTAATTCTACCTACGGCCAGGGCCTTGAGGGATAGTGGAACATGTCCAACTGCTCAAAAGATGTTAAAAATTAAAAAAACAGCAAATAGGCTGGGCTGGTCCAATTACCCCACAACGCGTTTAACTGGGCCAACCGCAAAACTTTACATTCAACTTAAGATAATTCCAAAATTTTGAATAATCAAAAGTTGAAAGTATCATGATTATTTGAAGAAAATTTCATCTTTCAATTAATATAGTCACGAGATCTATAAATTGTGAGGAAGCTTAGTTATAGCCAAAAATATGGAGTACTATCATTGGGAAAACAAAAGAAGCTGGCCCAGTTACCCCACCTGACCTTATCTACTTAATTATTTTTTAAAAATATAATAAATTAAATTAGAGAAAACAGTGAAAGTATTTTCAAAACTCGATACGATGTCCCAAAATTTTAGTTATTTTGGAATATTTCGTCACTGAACAAAATAAACTAGAAAGTTGACACATAGTATAAATGTGCAGGTTATTAATACAAGAAAGTCTGCCGAATTTCAGGTCTCATTAGTTACGACCAAAAGACCCCTGTGAGAATTCGAATTTTTTTTTTCATTTTAGAACTGATAATTGTTCTGAAAATATATAGCTTCTAATAAGGTATTTGTTTTGGATAAATAAATATTTGAAGTACCTGGAGGTACCGAGCGATGCTCGGTAACTTCTTCCTTCAGATAAAAGCTTTATTTTAATATTATTTTTAAATTAATTTAAAATTCTGATAAAAAGGTCGATTTTTATTTGAGAGCCGCTTTCAAATTAAAAAAAATACAAAAATATATAATATTCGCCCACTGTAACCCCCCCCCCCGAAACCTCGCCCTATCCCCGAATCACCCACCACTGCACCCCACCTCCTGCACCTGTTTTGATTCAACCATATGATTCATTTTTATTCATCCAATTGTTAATAAATAAAACCTATTATATCAAAATGTGTTATTTTTTCAGAAAATTGAGACCTGCTCTTGATTATTTTTTATTCTATTAAATAAATAAAATTCATTATAAAAACAATTATAAAACGTTTATTAATATTTCTAACGTTTAGGGAGAACAAAATATGTTAAAATCCACAATCACAATACTTCTTTAAGGCCTTTGAGAGACCCATTGTCTGCCTGAGCACAAAAGGAAAAGGGAAACCTTTTTTTAAAACCCTAAGAATGGGATTTGTCTACCTGAGAATAATTAATTTGATTACAAAAAAACCCATCAAAAACAATTTTGTTGAAGATGAGACCATGACAGATCGAATTGTCACCCCAAAACCCCCCTAACTTGTGAATTTCATCAAAATCGGTAAAGCCGTTTCCAAAATAGAACCAAGATACAATTATATAAACAAATAAATAAATATATATACAAATATACAATTTTTGCTCGTTTAATAAGAGTAGATATATAAAACTTTTTACAACTTTCTATTCTTGAGTTATGATGAGACTCTAAACCAAGAAATACACGCATGGACACATAGACAGAAAAAAATTCATAATTGAAAATCCCTTTTCTCCGAGTTTCGGTTCTTTTTAAAAACAACATGGAAAAAAATCAAGTAAATCTCAAATATATTTAAAGCTGTTCAATATCTAAAGTGGATCAAGTCTAAAATTAAAAAAATTCCCTTCGTATCCTTAGTACCTAAAGACGGATTTTTTCAGTGCCAAACTAAATCAAGTTCATAAGAAGTACACACCACAATTTGCCATTATAAAAAAGCTATAAGCTTGTGTGAGACAATTTCACTGAATTAACACGCCTGTATTGATATTACTTGTATCTGCTCTACTGTGAGGTATCTGTGTCAGAGTTTCGTTCATGGAAAATAAAAAAATTAATGAAAGTCAAATTATAATTATTGCATGTTCTGTTGATGTACTATTGTAAGAGAAAACATCCTGAAAATCGTCCTGCATCATTTATTGTAATATGTTTGAAAATGTGTCTGTACTTCATAATAAGTACAATAAAAATAAAAGTAAATAAATATTATATGCAATATTCATTTACTATGAGTTTAGGATTCTCGGTCACTTGTTTTACATTAAAATTAAAAAAAATAAAAGATGTAAATTTTTTCATAATACCTACAATTATTTAAAGAAAAAAAATTTTTGAAAATTTTATTAGAAAGTTTTTGAAAAATTTTAAAATATAAAATATAGGTAGGTTTCACATAAATACTAGTATTTTATATTTTAAAATTTTCAAAAACTTTCTAATAAAATTTTCAAAAATTTTCAAAAATTTATTTAATTTGTTTCACGAAGAACCTACAGCATTCTCCCTCAACAAAAAAAACAATTATTTAATTGTAGGTTAAGACCTGAATTTAGATCTTCTAATCCATATAAGGGATATGGAATGGCTCTGATTTTGTGCTAGCTAAAAGCGAATTTGATATCTCAAATATTTTGGAAGATATACCTACCTAATCATATTTTTGCAGTCTGCCTGCCTTCTGGATTTCCCGATTCATTCTTCTCGAGGCTATTAATTCTAGATATGCTTATCACAATGGTATGTAACTAATTGTTGAAGCTAAGTAACATAAAATTATTCATAAGAATTTTGCTGGCTTGGTGTGTTTTTTATAATGATATTGATACAAGAAGAAGTTGCACCAAGAAGGTACAACCTCTGAAGTCCGTGGTGGACCCTTGTAACGTGAAGATAAGGGGAGATTTAGGGATTGGGTAGCAGTCGAAGGTATCTGTGGATGCTGGTCTTGAAAGATTGAAGGTTATAAGTAGCTGGAAAGTACTGGATATATTAATTTTTTATTATTAAAGGATAAATAAATTGAATTGCTTCTTTCCAGTAATTTATTTTGCTATTCAAATGATTTAATCCAAATATTTCAAGAGCGCTTGCGGCATCTCTTCCGTGCAATAACTGTGGGACCACAAAAAGGCAAGTCAGTGAGTTATTATTAATTACAGATGTAAAAGAGATACTCACCCATTCCCCCACCAATGTGCCGATCCCATCAGTTTGTACACAGAACATTATGATAAAAGCTTGATCAAACACCATATATATATACACAAATTCACAAAATGAGATAACATTTACGAGTATATACGGCTATGTACATCTATTCACAATGAGGTCTGAATGAAATTTAAAACAATTAGCATTAGAGCTGGTTTGAATTTAATATGAACCAATTAATATTAATGATTAGTCAAGGAAAGGTCAACAACCACAATATTGTCTACGTTTTGACATGCTGGAATTAATTAATAAAAATCATATAATGATTTCTTATTAGTTGAATAAAAGATTTCACTGTCGATGGTAACAGAATTGTTTTTATTTTAGGTTAAAAATAAAAGAAAATGAGAGAGTTTTGTTTTAAATAAAATAATTTTTAATTATTTCAGAGACTATAGAAGCTGAAGGCATTGCCTTCATCATCAGATCTATCTACTAAATATTTCAATTAGTTACAAATTACGATTTATACATAGAAAATTTTGAAAAATATATATTTTTCAAAATTTTCTATGTATAAATCTTAATTTGCAACTCAATTTGAAATATTTGTGATAGACTGATGATTGAAGGCAATGCCTTCGAAACTACTAGGTCTCTAGAAATAATTAAAAATTATTTTATTTAAAAAACAGAAGACTCTCTCATTTTATTTTATTTTTAACCTAACATAAATGTTTATTTCTTTGTCAATTCGATTAAAATTTGTACTCCTCATTAAAAAAACCTCTGTCTACTTTGTAATTTTACAGTGTTTTTTCGAGGCTTTGTTGGATGAAATGTCAAAACGTAATGACAATATGTGGTCGTTGACCTTTCCTTGATTATCCTAATATTAATTGGTTCATATTAAATATAAACCAGCTCGAATACTAATCTAATAACAAACTTGAGTAAGATTAGGTAGGTTTCAACAAAAAGAAATAAAACAAAACTGAGTTTGAATCTCGATATATTTCGGGAGTTAGCTAGTCTAAGAAAACTGAGTTTTTTAGACCTTGATGATGGGCTAAACCCCGAAATATATCGAATTCAAAAACTCAATTTTGTTTTATTTCTTTTTTTGTGAAACCTACCTCTGTATCTTACTCAAGTTTTATTATTATATTAAAATGTTTCACCTAGAACCAACACCGAACTCCTTAAAAGTTATCGAATACTAATTGTTTTAAATTTCATTCAGACTTCATTTTCAATAGGATGTACATAGTTGTATATACTCGTAAATGTTATCTCATATTAATTAACAGGAATAGCAGGAATTGATAAAAATAAAAACAGAGTATTTGTTAAATGGGCCAGACGTTTCGTCGATTAATTTCGACTTCTCAGTGACTAGATGAATAATAGGAAATCAGAAAAAACTTATTATAAATATAAATTGATTACATAGAAAGACTCAAATACCTCATTCTATCACTCTTTGTCAAAAGACAATTCCACTACGCGACGAAACATCCTTAATCCTTTTTATTTAAACTATAATACAATGCTGGATCATGCCCCAAAACGTCTGGCCCATTTAATAAAAACTCTGTTTTTTATTTTTATCCAATTCCCTGCTATTCCTGTTAATTAATGCTTATTATGGATACGAGTGATCTACCGTTATCTCATATATTGAACACGATCTTGCCCCAATTCACCTCAAGATCGTGCAGTTCTGCGTGGTTTAGAACCCGCACAGATCAAGAGATGAAATCGGTTTTGTGTTTTCTCACTTGCCCTTAATAGATGTTAAATAAATTTGGAAGCGGGGGTGTCTGAGCCGTCCAAGTGAGCTTCCAAATTAGGGTTACAACGGACTTGGTTATCTTTCTGAATGACGCTTCGAGGTTCTCTACAGTCTTTTTCTATTTCAAAGCTTAATTCTAATGTGAGAGTGGTAGGATCACACAGGGTTACACAAATCAAAAATAACGTACACTAACTCCCATTAATTTTTAAAACCAAAAGAAATTTTATTGATATCAAAAAAATTAAAAAAAGAAAATTTATGTTGTAATTTTGAAATTTTGAATTTAACAATGGATTGAAATTTTAATATTGAAATTTTTTAGTATTATTTAAGTTAGAATGAAATTATTATTTTAGGTTATCTAATTACTTTGATTTATATTTGATAGTGGGGGCTTCAAGGGTCGATTGGATTTACAAAATTTTGTGTGGTCCACTTGATGTGATGCTATATAAGGCAATTATGAAAAAAGAATTTGTATTATTTTCAATGTTATAATCTATAAATTAATGTTTAATTATTTATTTAATTCAATGTTTTTATTATAATTTATACTTTTGTTAATTTAATTAATCTAATTTATTTATTTTAATTGTATTTTCTTTAACTATTATTTATTTATCTATTTAACAAAAATTATTATTGAGCCCATGAATCCATTTTCTAATTTGCTTGATCAATTGGAGAGAATTTTTTTAATTTACTTTCGGACTTAGGTCAATATGAATCCGTGCAACCCCTATTATCTTTATTTTACTAATTTTTTAACTATTACTAGGGTCCGTAATTCATCTGTTTCACCTTTTTTTGCCTGAATTAGGTATTCTCTCGAATTTATCAAGTGTTAATTAATAGAATCTAAATTCATGTCCTTTTAGACTTATTTTTTTTAAATTAAATTAACATTATTTATTACTTGTATCTCTGTTTTATTTAAAGATTATTATCAATTAACACTACACTAAAGTTCATTTTTGGTTTATTTTTTATAAATTGTTTTTTTTAACTGCAGTTAATTTTATAGTTAGAATGATTAATTAAGAAATGAGAGATTTGGCTTATCTTTTCACTGTCTTGTATGATGAAAATTCCCTTGGCAAGTCATGGCGGTCCAGATCTATTTGCTCCGGAGGACGCTGGGAGACACCGTTGTCCAGATGACCAATTATCCAGGCCTAGTGTTTTACTACGCTGGAGAATGTTACTTAACCCTGGCGTCCCAAGGTTCAACAATCTTCCCAGTGTAGTAGGTTTCAGCAGGTCCCAAATTGAGGCCTATTTCCCTCCGTGAATGTTGTTCGGACTTGTTCAGGGAACTGGCGCTAGATCATCATAGGAGCAAGCCTTTTTTTTTTGGTTTTCTTCTTTAACGTTTTTAATTATACTATTAGATGTTGGTTGTTTAGAATCTTTAATTGTAATTTTAAGGTGTTGTTTATTTAAAGTTTCGAATTATAATAATCTTTTCTCTCCTCGTCATCCGCTCACTCCACTTTTGCCATAGGAGAATTCTCTCCCTCCATGTTCAATTTATTCTCCTCTCATTTCTTATTTATCTCTTTTAACAAATTTCTATTTTTTTTTTTTTTTTTTTTTTATTAAAATTAAAACACATGTGTTTTTTTTTTAAATACAATAATCCTTTTTTTCTTATTATTTTCCAAATGCATTGAATTTCGATTTGGAGCTTAGACCCTTTTCAAGTTAATTTTTTATTTTAAACTATTTTACTAAATACTTAAATTCAACATAAAAAATTGTTTTAAATACATAATCTTTTTTTCTTCCGAAATTTCAATTTATTAATTATTTTGGTTTTAAATTTAGAAAATGTCTGGGATTCCAATAAAATTTCCTTTTAATAACTTTTATTAAAAAAAAAACTCAAAAAAATGTCCCCAAAACTAATATTTTACCAAAATTTTGCCCCTTAAACAGGGCTAAAAACAGCCGAAAGCTTGGGTGGATTTTGAGGTCGTGTACAATATATATATATATGGTGTTTAATCAAGCTTTTATCAATGTTCTGTACAAACTGATGGGATCGGCACATTGGTGGGGGAGTGGGTGAGTACCTTTGACATCTGTGATTAATAATAACTCACTGACTTGCCTTTTGTGTGGTCCCACAGTTTCCACTGAGGAAGAGATGCCGCAAGCGCTCTCGAAATATTTGGATTAACCATTTGAATAATAAAATAAATTACTGGAAATAAGCAATTCAATTTATTTATCCTTTAACATAAAATTATTAACTGTTAATTGTCACTACTCAAATATATGCTGACATTAACGTTTAAATTAGTTTATTCTAATATTAGCTTAAAATTGATAATAATAAAAATAAAAGTTTTAGAAGAGAACACACGAGGGAGCCATTTGCAAAAGTCATGTACCCTAAATAAAGACTTGAGCTCTCTTGAGATAAGGCAAATCTAAACGGATTCAAGCACCTCAAATAGTCGTCATTAAATGATAATGGGACCGTCTTCTCGGCTTAATGCGATCTGTTTTTGTTTTAGTTTCATCTTTGACTATATTATCTTGGATCGATGCGTCGGTTTGTCGCTTTAGATGTTTTATTCAACACTTGACATGAGATCAAATACTTAATGGGCTAATCACTTCTAAGTGTTCCTAATTTGTTGTACAATTTAAACAATATTTAATTATTAATCATGGACACGAATAATGAAATATTACAATATTTAATATTTTACATTCATACACGCAAAAGCAATTCATTTTACGACAACATTTTTTTTCTAGATATTTAAAAAAAAATATTTTTTCAAGGACCGTCTGATCCCAAATATATAAAATTTCTATAATTTGGATATTTCAAATTTTTTCTCAAAATCAGAAATTTCACAAGGCTATTATGGATTGCCCTTGCCATATTTTCGCTTTTCGACAAAGTTTTTTTTTTGAGATATTTAAAAAAAATATATAATATTTCAATTCTCTTGGACTGTCTGATTCCAAATATACCAAAATTTCTATAATTTGAATATTTTAAATTTTTTGTCAAAATTAAATTGGCGGGATGGAAGTACACTCCTGTTGGCTTCTGGTATCCGGATACAAATTTTAAAAATTTTAAGAAAATCAATGCTTAACATTATTTTTCTAGATATTTCAAAAATTATATATTTTTTCAATTCTCTAGGACCGTCTGATCCCAAAAATAGTAAAATTTCTATAATTTGGATATTTCAAATTCTTATAGCCTTTTTTCGTTTTTCGACAACATTTTTTTTTCTAGATATTTCATAAAAAATATATTTTTTCAATTTTTTAGGACTGTCTGATCCCAAACACTATATAGCAAAATTTTATAATTTCGATATTTCAAATTTTTTGTCAAAATCATAAATGTCACAAGGCTATAATAGCATTGCCATTTTTTCTTTTTTTGACAAAATTTTTTTGGAGATATTTCAAATAAAATATATTTTTTCAATTCTCTAGGAACATCTGATCCCAAATATACTAAAATTTCTATAATTTGGATATTTCAAATTTTTTTGTCAAAATCATTTATAATCTATATATAAATATAATTAAGGTTTTGTCTGTACATTGATCCAAATCACGCCAAATTTTGGTTGCATACTTTTCAAGCAAAGTTATGAACGAAAACACCCTCAACAAAATTCTTGTCTGTCTGTCTGTATGTATGTTTCCGTGCTTTACGAAAAGTTGCTCACGATTCACGTAAAAACGGCTGAAGGGATTATTATGAAATAACATATTTAGATCAGGTCTCTTCTAACTTACGTTTATAGCTATATAACGTTTTGATATTTTGACCCCAAAAAGGGGTTTAGGGGGGGGGGGGCGCACGAATGAAAATGATCAAATAGCTCCTAAAGTATTAACCCTACGACAAATTTTATTATAAGCAAAGTTGTAGGGGATGTTATTTCTAACAACTTTTGTTAAATAAAATCCCCCAAAAAACCACCCAAAAAAAGGGGGGGGGTCAAAAAATGAAAATTCTTGCACTTGGACCAAACTCAACCAAATTTTGTATACACAATCTGTGGGTCACTAGAAGGCTAGAAATGCAAAAACTGGGTGCGGGGGGTGGGTTAGGGTATGGGGTGGGTTATAATGGGGTGGGGGTGAGGCGGAGTAGGGGTGCAGGTCGTGGGGCGATGGGGTGAATATCAGGGGGTGGAGGGCGCGGGGTGGGGTGCGAGGTGGGTGGGGAGTGGGGGGTTCAGGTGAGGGTCCAGAGGCTTAGTGGGGTGGTACGGGTGTGGGGGCGGAGGTTGGGCACGGGTGCATGGTGCGGGGGTTCTGGGTGGGTTTCGGGGGGTGTGGTGGGTGGGATTGGGGTGTGAGGGTGTGGTTCGTGGGTTGGGGGTTAAGGGGGCGTGCCCCCTGGCTACCAAGAGGGCCGCAGAAGGCGGGCTTTGCAGCTAGTTAAATATAAATTCTACTCTTTATATCTTATGTTACCTTTTGTTATCTGCTCTATGAGGCGAAACGCCTCAAAGCATCATATAAATAAATATGTTTATTTGCAATCAGCAGAGGACATCATCATTGATTTTTCTTTATGAATTTTTTCTTCAAATGATGCAAGTATCTCTCTGGAAAAATTACCACCACCATTTAGATTAGTCCGTGTAAAAATATAAGATCGAATTTGTTGAAGATTCCCACTTCAAAAATGAGCACATTTTGTTTTGTTGTATGTAATGACTATGCCAAATGAATGAAACAAAACACCCTTTTTTTTATTTGGCCTATTTTCTTTCTTCACCCTGGGTTAAACACCCTAGTTCAACCAACCTCCCTTTTCACTTGGCTATTCTTTTGACTAATTTCACCCCTTTTTCTCTCTTTTCATACTGCATTTTAATGGATCCCTCTCTCTCTCTCTCTCTCTCTCTCTCTCTCTCTCAAAGCTGTTAAAATGAGAACCATATCCTTTACGATTCTATGCTGTGGGTAATTTTCAATTTATATTTTATACATCTACGTAATGTACAAGATTTAATTTAGAGTTCTTGTGTTTTGCAAATAGTTAGGTACTAATGAATAAAATATATAGCAAATTATGAAAAAATAAAGCGGAAATTTGAATGCTTCTTATCTTAAGAATGTTTTTGTGTTAAAATAGATGGTTTGTTGAAACTTGATTAAAGAAAATAATGGATGCCTGACATAATATAAAACTAGCTTGGTTTATCTTGAGGATTTGTTCATTGTCAAAAGAAAGAATACATTGAAACAAAAGGAACTAAATTATTAATTCAGATTATCAAAAGAGATGAAGAACAACTATTTTCATTGTCTTGGCGTTTTATTTTTTCTAAATATACTAAAAGTGTATGAGATGGAATTAACTAAAAATCGCATTTCAATAATCAAAGATATCTATAGATTTAATTGTAGAATATAAATAGTATAAAAAAATGAAAGCATATTCAAGACCTGAAAAGATGTCCTAAGTTTTATTGGTTTAGTTTTTTGTTCGCCAACGGTTTGGGATAAAATGTTGAAACTTGGTTCAGGGGTAGGTATAGTTAATAATCACAAAAATGTGGTTCCGATTCAGGATCATTAGTTACAAATGTCCGATAACTGCCCCTGAGGCAACTCCTTCGTTTTCTGAGAAATCAGAATCTAATCAATTTCCGTTTTGAAATCGAAACATTTTGGCACCAGGACGAACTCTTTATGACTTTCGGTTCATAAGCTAGTGTGGGTATCATAATCGGACACGCAGCCAGTCTGATAGAAAAAAATCATGTTTGTACATGATTTTTCTCCACGTTTCAAACATTTCTAAAAACATGATGCAAAAAAAACTTTCTTGTAAATTCAATACTTCGGCTTGCCCGGCAAGCAGTATTGCCCCTCAATCGAAACAAGTAATGTTTATTTTTCAAAAACAAATAAAATGTCCCAGAACGATCAAAATCATTCTTGACAAAACAGCTGACAATTTTCATTGGAATAGTTATTTTTTTTTGTATTTTTTCCAGTAGTTAATAAAGAATGAAGACCAGGTGCAACAATTGTATAAATCAGTCACATTTTATTTATTGGACGGAAACCTTGAGAACTTAAAGATTGATTTATTAGACAATCTTAATTATTAAGCATTCGTTTTCTAGCCAAGATAATTATATTCGACTTCGTTAATAAAAAGAATAATAAATAAAATAATATTTGAAAAATAAAATATTTAGTAAGAGATTAGCATTTTTAGAATTTTAAAATTTTCTGCTCTCTAATTCGTTTTTTGATTTCGCACTTCAAAGGTTTAATGAGGCTATTTTCTGCCGATATCGACAAATTGTCATATACCATACTTTTGAGAAGAATAGCCGTTGGGTTTCTAGGTGGTCCCAGTAAATTCTATAAGGTCTTCCCAATCGATTTCAAGTAGTATGCAAGCAACAAGATAAGTAAGCCTGTAAATATACCAATAATACTGAAGTGGGTGAACTATTTCAGAAAATACCACGCCTCATATTGCTTTACCCTCGATGATCATTTTGGGAACTGTAACTTTGAAAATATCAAAGTAGTCGGCATAAAAACTTATACCAAGATCTAACCACTGAAGAACTTTTATTGAAATTCGTGGATTCCAAAAACTAACTTTCCGAAATTCAAAATTCCAAAAGAAAAAATAAATCTTCGTCCTAATTATTTAGTGATTTTTTTTAATTATAATTGTTTTCAAATACGATGATTTGTTTCCATGATTTATAAATTCAATTGAACATTGGTGGAGATGTGGACAAATATAATTTCAAAAACAAGAATTAATCAAATTCGTCGAAATTCCAATGTCAACTTTTTCAGAGGACAGATTTTTTCGTTAAAAAAAAAAAATAAAAATTATATAAGTAAATGGAAAAATGTTTCAATTTTAATGGATTCTTGTTTTTGAAGGTATACATATTTGTTCACATACTCGTATGAATTTTCAAATTAATCTGTTTTCAAAATTACGTTTTCTTACAATCGTCTCTGTTGAATCATGGAAAATATTCTGAATTCTAAATTTTAAAATATTTTACCTTAGGGGTCAGTCTGCAATCGATTGGGAGGCGCTGGGATATTTAATCGTTTAATTAATGAATCGAGGCCAACGCTGCGGAAAATGATCGAGGAGAGGATTAAAAAAGAAATTCCATAATTCATATAGACAATAGGTATTAATTTGGGTTCAGGAATCAGTAGCTTAGTGAATATAGGAGCTAAAGCTCTTATGACAAAGCATTGCAGTACACATGCAAAGACCCCAGGTTCGAGCCCCAGCTCATCCTTTTGTCTATAATAAAAATAATAAATTCTTCGTTCCCAAAATTTAACATTAAAATATTATATTATATTAATAAATGAATTTAACTTTTAAGGACATCATAGATATTAGAGAAATATTTTTACATTGCATCAGTGAGGTTCGTCCCCTTAGGAATCGAACCCAAGCGCTAACTAAGCTTGCCGGGCCAGTAGCCCTGCCTTCGTGATGATGATGGTGGATCGAGAGACCCGAGCCCAAGCCTCGCTACTGGCAGAAAAAATTCTGCTCCTACACTAACACTTAATAAAACTATAATAGTTGAAAATAGATTTTGAGAACAAAAATTAAATAAATAAACTCATGTAGTCATCTCATGACTATACTAAACAACTCTCCCCACCTCCTCGTATATTTTTTTTTTTTTGTTGTCTTTTCGGCCTTTCTAGCCATAAGCCAATTTACGATACTAATTATTTTTAAAATTTGTCTCTACCCCGGGGGTCAGATTTTATCCGGATGCCTCGAGTCGGATTCGAACCCGGGTCCACTTGGTTAGCAGGCTGACACGCTACCACCTAGCCTATCCGACCCCCCCTCCTCGTATATTTAAATTAAATAAAAACAATTCAAATTTATTATTTACCCAATAGTTCAGATGAATTTAAAGAGTAACTGTGCAAAAATTGGTCCAAATATGACTGTTCAAAACTTTGAAAACTCTCCTCCCGCTAGTTTATTATCCGATTTCAATCAAAATCTAATTTGCTCTTAATCTCAATTTAAAATATCTAATTAAAACATTATGTGTTGTTAGCGTCATTGATTTTTTATTTTGAGCGTGCACAAAATTTGGAAACACACGTCCTAATTATCTAACAGACAAAATAATTATACAAGATTTTATATTGTAAGCTGAAACGCGACATAAATATTGTAATACATACTAACAATAAATCTAAAAAAAATATCGAATTATTTTTAATTACTGGGGTTTTGCATGTTTTAGTTTAATTGTATGCAAGAGTTATTGGATAAAAAATACTTGGTAGGTTTCACATTAAGATATTAAAAATAAAACGTATTTATTTTTGGAGAATCTTTAATCTCGATATATATATTTCGGGTGACTAACCCATCTTCAGAAGCAACAGAAAGTAACTGAGTTACTTTAATCTCGATATATATATTTCGGGTTAGTCACCCGAAATATATATATAGAGATTAAAGATTCTCCAAAAATAAATTCGTTTTATTTTTTATATCTTAATGTGAAACCTACTAAATATTTTTTATTCAATAATTTTAAAAAATGTTTCACCAAGTACCAACACCAAATTCCTTAAAAACTATTGTATGCAAGAGGGCTGAAACAAAATTAATCATCAGTGATTTTTTTTTTCTTAATTTTTCTATTAATCATTTATTTCATAGTAGTTGTGCAAATAAAAGGAATGAACGAAAGGACTTTTATTTTTCACAAAAAAACAAAAATGAACAATGAACATTGATTCGCAAATATGAGAGAGAAAATAACGTTGGAAAAGAGAGGGGCTGGTCAAACGCAAGTGGAATATTTTAAAGAAAATTAAATTCATAGACGCAATTAGATTTTCAATTATTGGGCATTATTTGATTTTATTGCTTTTGTATAAGTATTTTCTTTCATAAGGAAAATGGCAAAATTCATCTCACAAAATTCAATCTGATTTAACTGATTTATGCCCTATTCTACCAAGATTCTCCAGAGTATCAATGGAGAAATACAA
Organism: Forficula auricularia; assembly: GCA_024734495.1. Taxonomy (NCBI): domain Eukaryota; kingdom Metazoa; phylum Arthropoda; class Insecta; order Dermaptera; family Forficulidae; genus Forficula; species Forficula auricularia. The sequence goes on from JALMQS010000128.1 coordinate 20,073,898, forward strand.
TTTTAATGCTACCTTTGTTTAAATTAGATTGGTGAAATCGGGCGTTAGTGTTTTTGTTTGATCTTTAAACATGTGAAATATAAATATGAATGATCTATTTACATAAGAGTGAACTATAAATGTTTATTTTAGAATTTTGTTAAAAGATAATAATCAGACCTAAAATGAAAGCGTATTTCGTGGGGATTTATAAAAATAAATTATAACTAACTACATTGGGATGATTCATTTATCAGAAGCTACGAGTGAGGAAAAGTTTAGAGGAATTTTTGCGTTTATTGATTAATTAAAGTGATGATGTCATTAACATGGCATTACCATACACATGCCTCTTTCTTATGTTAAAATTAAATTTAAAAAATACACTGTACGTCAAAAAACTCAAGAATTCAAAATTTTATATTTTTCGGGTTTCTTTTTAAAATATTTATTTTTGAGCATGAATAATGAATTGACATTTTATGATCATTCTATATAATGATAATTTATTTAAATTATTTTTTTAATTTATTAACAATTTTATTTTTAAATTAGAAATTACAAGTTAAAACATATTTTCGCTATACATACTTGTGATTCATGGTTTTTGTTATTTATTTTAAAACTAATTTGTAACATTCTTTTTCTTTACTTTAGTTAGTTTTAAAAAGAATTGGCTCTAGAGTAAATATACCTTTAAGTCAAAAGGAACCTAGAAGATCGAAGAAGTTTATGTTAGTTGCTAATATTTTTACAATTCAAAGGTCCTATAAAAGAAACCAAATTTTTTGTACGTACTTCTCGTACTATAAAAGGCCAGAATCAGGCCTGAATGGTTAGAAATCGGCATAAAACGATCAATTTTTGAGGTTGAAAGTTTTGTGTGATTGTCATACAAGCAGTGGCGGATTAAGACAATATAAGGCCCTAGGCGCAAAAAAAATTAGGCCCCGGATAACAAAATTGTCTTTGGAAATTAATTAATATATATTATAAATATAAAACGTAATTTTAATTACTTACATGTAATTTATTAATCTTATTTTTATTTTTCAACAATTTTATATATTACTTATAATATAATAATTATTATCATTATAATTATAAATGTTTTTTCTAGATTTTTCTTTAGCGAATTTCTCAATAATAATCTCGCAATTCAAACTATTTAATAGTTCGGATTCAATATAAATAGTAGATAAATAATTTAACCTATTTTCAGAAATTTTGTTTCTAACGTAGTTTTTCAATCTTTTTAAAGCAGAAAAAGAACGCTCTGATAGCTACACCTAATATGAGAGGAAATATAATGTTAGAGGAAACATTAAAATAATGATTGAATTTCATAACTCAATTGATAAATTTTTTATAAAAATGAAATGAAATTTTATATCACGATCAAAATTAATATGATAATCAATTTTGGGGGTCCCATATTCGACCGGGGGGGGGGGGTGGACTATTGTTATGCTCGTCGATAATTTTGTCGACGACAGGAAATGCTGTTGTAAATCTTGTTTGAATTCTTAAAGGAATCCTCTTTTTTTAATTAAGGTCCCTGCAACCAGACTGAGGTCCTCTCTGTGCCATCCGGACCCGAGTGCTTTACGCACCCCCCAGAACAGCACCCCCTATATATCTCCTTTTCCGCTCTTTTTGGCTGGCCCCTGGGTCTTAGTCAAGATTATATGATGATAGGAAATAAGTTATATATCTGAGTTGACAGTGAATTATAAATCTACTTGCTCTTATATGTTTGTATAAAAAAATGATATTTCAAAAAGAGCTTCTAAATGGAATATTCCCAAGAAAGGTCACGTGGTCCTGAAGACCCTCCCTTAAAAAAGGGAGTGGTCAATGATTAAAATGTACTCCTACTCATTAGTAAATTGACGAATCGGGAATATTTCTTGTGGAAACTCACAGAAATGACAGTCAGGTTTTGAATCAGTTGACAGAGTTATTCAGTTCTAGTTTTGAAGTCAGAGATGGTCAGTCGAAGCTGGAATCCACTTGGGGTTGTTAATTTGGAGTTAAGAGATGAGGATCTCCAGCCATCAGTTTTGGAGACAAGTGTATTTATTATTTACTAATAAAAATAAACCAATATGAAATAATCTCTTTCTTTGAACAATCTCTCCCTCTTCAAATCGGCACCAGGGCTTGAACAGGCCGAATCGCTTGGGCCCGTTACCAAAACCTTTCACGGGGATCTATCTTCGAGATAAACCTACAAATCGCCAACCTTTCTCTGGTCAAGAAGGGTTGCAACCAAAAACCAACAGTGTGTCATAACACTATGAGGGTGGAGTTAGTGGGTTGGGGGTCCAGGGGGCGTGTCCCCTAGCTAGCAAGAGGGCATCCGAAGCCTTGCAGCTAGTAATAAATAAACTCGCGAAACTTTTCGATTTGAGAAAACATGGATTAAATCTATAGTTAGGATTGAGGATTAAGGACATGATACATAATTATTTCAAGAAAAGTATCAGGAGCTTACGAGGGCAGGCAGGCCAGGCCTTGGAGTATCTCTGTACTTTTTACTTTATATTAACAAATTAGTACACAGCTACCGGTTACTTAGATATTAATATTTTATTCACCATCTCGGATAAATTTTAAAAATGCAACGTTTAATTCTGGAATTCAATTATAATTTTTTTTCAAAAATATTTTGTGGCAATTCTTATCCCAATAACCATTTAATTTAGAAAAAAATAAGTTCTTAGTTATTGTATTTATTACTTATTAAATTATTATACTACTAATTCTTAGAAGCAAAGTCGTAGGAAAGTTTCCTTGTATTTTCAGTCGAATATATAAATATTTAAAATTTTATTTGTATTAATACCAATTGTACCGTTTTTGGAAAAATGTGAAAGTATAATTTTTATAAAAAAAATAAAACCGACTTCAAAAAATTAAATGCATCAAATAAAATAATAAAACTCAAAAATAAAATAAAATGCGCTAAAAGGTATAAAATATTTATCTAATTTAGTTACAACTAATCGACGAAATATTTACATGAAATCCTTTTTTGAAGTCGGTGCCAAACATATACATTTTATGAATCAAACTCGACGGATCTTACTTAGTAAGTTTGGCGGGTACGCTCGCTTATATAGTTTGTTAAGCACCGACTTCAAAAAGTGATTTCATGTAAATATGTCGTTATTTAGTTGTAACTAAATTAGATAATTATTTTATATCTTTTAGTGCATTTTATTTTGTTTTTGAGTTTTATTATTTTATTTGTTGCATTTAATTTTTTTGAAATCGGTTTTATTTTTTTTATAAAAATTATTTTTATTTTTCTCTTTTTAGTGATGTTATTAATACTGACTTAATATACTACCTTGTATGAATCTCGTATGAGAATTACGCCTTGCTTATGATCCCCCTAATACAAGTGCAAATTATCTCCATACTCATTTATCTCTATGACTTCGAGAGATCATAAATCCTTTCTAGCGTTCGATTATCGTTAATGTCCTGCTTTCAAAGCTATCTTCGACTCCTGACCTACTACTGAAATTTCTATCTTTCTTTTTTTTAATCAATCAAATTCAAGAAGGAGCACATCGAGAAGATGCAGCTCCTAAAGCTCCACCAATATTGTCTTACGAGAATCTTATCTTAAAGAAAAAAAGAGAAACAATCAATCAATGATAAAGAAAAAGGGCAAGAACAATGGTGTTAAAATATTTAATATTGTTCAGACTTCTACAATTTGACCGTGAAATGCTATTCGGAATCGGAGAATCAAGCCAAATTTTTGAGAGGAATTAGTGATTTTATCTTATCAAACCACATGTTGTGATATTATCTTAAAAGAAATAGGTATAATTTCTTCTTCGGCGTGTCAGTAAATCAAGAGAGACTAAATGCTCGCTTTTTTTCAAATGTATGTTTCATTGCGGATTTCTAGGTGTTGTATCTGATTTTAGCCCCTTCTTGCATCAATATCATTTAAAAAAGTAAATCATATGAACTGTACTAGATGAAGGAGGAGGTGTCGGCCAAAGATGGAATCACTGGTTTCAATAAAACACATTTAATAAGACGTTTTGGCCTGAATTTTATTTACAAAGAGAAACAAAAGGTTATCCTCTGCTTGATGCAAATAAACATATACACATATATATCAAGATGAAATATCTGTATATATATTATTTATTTGTTTGAGACTATAGTTTCGAAGACTTGGTCTTCATCATCAGTCTTTCTTCAATTATAATGTTTTTCATAGGAGTCAATATCATATGGACTCCATGAAAAACATTTATAATTGAAGAAAGACTGATGATGAAGACCAAGTCTTCGAAACTATAGTCTCAAACAAATAAATAATATATATACAGATATATCATCTTGATATATATGTGTATATGTTTATTTGCATCAAGTTGACAACCTTTGTTTCTCTTTGTGAATCAACAACTCTGCTACTCTCGGCAAAACAAAAACTTTTCAATTGAATTTTATTTGGCCATCTTCAGTCAATTAGGAGTTATACACAAAATGCGGTACACCTATGTGATCAAACCAAGTCTTTTCAAAAATAAAAAAATAAATTATCTTCATGTGAATTTATAACGTGTTTGGACCCAAAAGTTTAGGAAACTGGGTTCAATAAAACACCTTTAATAAGACGTTTCGGCCTGAATTTTATTTGGCCATCTTCAGTCAATTAGGAGTTATACACAAAATGGGGTACATATATGTGATCGAACCAAGCCTTGTCAAAAATAAAAAAAAATTTAGCTTCATGTGAATTTATAACGTGCCTGGACCCAAAAGTTTCAGAAACTCAGATGGGCAAATAAAATTCAGGCCGAAACGTCTTATTAAAGGTGTTTTATTGAACCCAGTGATTCCATCTTTGGCTGATACCTCCTCCTTTATCTATTACAGTTTCATCACAGCCACAAACTCTAACAGTAAATAATATGATTCTATATAATAAGTTATTTTCAGGGATCACTGCTCTCTTATTTACAAGTGGTCCTAAATTCAGCAATACCCATCGCTTATTGGGTCCAATCCATTTAACTGCTCCCTTTCCATCCATAATGAATATTAATTTACAATTTAACGATTGAACAATTTTAACTGGAATGAAATGACACTTGTCAGGCCTATAGAGAGCCATTATCCAATTAAATGTTAAATGAATCTTGATAATTAATACCAAAATAATAGAATATGGAAAAATAACCGAATGGAATTTAATCAATTGATTTTATCAAAAGAATTGGAGATTGATAAACGGATGCTTCCGATCTAAACTCGTCTTTTTAATTAAAAATGAAATATGAATATAGGATAGTAGATTAAATGGATATAAATCGCCAGTTGTCTAAACTGACTCCTGCTCCATAAGATCAAAGATTAAAAGAAAATAATATATAGCTATGAAAGTAAACAAACAAATAAGTTATCATCATAAACGTTAGTATATTTTACTTTAAAATAAAAAAAGTCGGGTAAGTGCAAAACCGAGGATTTCGTACTTAATATATAGCTTAATTACTCGTTGCGCTACATATATTCAAAATATGTCTCGCCCAGAGACCAGTAAGCAGCAAAAAAAATAATCTAATTCGTTCTCATTTATCTTGCATAAGAAGATAATAAGTAATTAAAATATTTTTTTCAGAATTTTAATATATGTACTTGATTGACAAAAACCACATAAAAACGGCCGCTATTAAATTTTCTTTCTCTCTCATTTTAAAGCCTAATAAATTAAAAAAAATAATAATAATAATTCTAATTCTACTTAAATTTTTTGTAGAAAAATAAAAACTTCATAAAATAATAATAATATTAATAATATAACTCATCCACCAGTAATCAAATTCGATTTTGTAAGGGAGAATGGTATGGGTTCTTGGTGAAACATTTTAAATAAAGTAAAGAAAATTTTGAAACTTTTTAAAATATAAAATACCTGGTAGGTTTAACAAAAATAAAAGATCAGATGCTTGTTTAGCAGACTCTATATATATTTCGGGGTATAAGGCCTTCTATAGGAGTTCACAAAGGAAACTAAAATGTTCTTTACTTTAATCAATTTCGACATGATTTTTAATTTTCGGGGAAATTAATACATTATACATAAATTATAAATGCCAAGTTTATGTCTCATTTATTTTACAAGTCACAATGCTCTGATAGATGGGCAGACAAACAAAAAATATGAATAGTCATACTGAGAGAGAGAGAAATTGTATTGATAGGTACTAATAGGATTTCGCTTTACTTCTTAAACGAAATCCTAAAAATGAGTAAGCCAAATCTAAACTAAATCTCTTTTTCATTACCGAAGCTGTAATGATTTTTTTTAGATAAACCACAAAAAGAACTACATAGGGAGTTTGGTCATACATTTTTAATATGAATATTTATTGAAGGAGACAATAAAAGAGTGTGTCTTCTGCTGGAATTATAAATTTTATTTATTTATAACGAGACTATAGTTTCGAAGGCTTATGATGATTCATAAATTAATTCCTGTGAATACATTGTAATAGACTGATGAAGAGGGCAAAGCCCTCGAAACCATAGTCTCGTTACAAATAAATAAAATTTATAATTCCAGCAGAAGACACTCTTTTATTGTCTCCTTCAATATATAAAAATTCTGCTACCCTCGGCACAAAAACTTTCAATTTAATGAATATTTATGCAAGGAACACACAGCTAAATATATTCCTTTAGTATATCCCAAAGATATTAGTGACTAGATTCTGTCTTTTTTCTAAATGTCCATGTAGCTTATTATAACTGATTCGCTTCTAGTATGAGTAGAAAGACACAATTACTAGCTGTGTTGGCCTCCCCATTCAATTCCACTTTGGCTAAAGCAAATAAGCACACACAATATCTAAGAATTTGCTGCTCTATATGCTCCTAACTTCCGAAATCTATTAAGCAATGTTCTCTGGGAGTTTAATATATCAAGATCGTTAGCTAGAATTAATTAATTTGTGGTTCAAATCGGCAAATGATTAGATTTTAGGGAGCTCCTGTATGGTAGGCAATCTGGCGCGAAGGAAACTCGAATTAGCTGCAGCAGTGCAAGGGGTTTGTAAAACAATTTTATTAAATAATTCAAATATTGACTAATCTGGAAAATTGTGAGAATTTTTTTTTTGGTTTTGAGTCCGATCCACCTTTTAAAATTAATTTAATTTTTAGCAATATACAAATATTATTTATTTATTAAATATTTATTAGAAGCCCCTACAGCTTAATTAATGTTATAGATTTTCACATATATTTTATTTTCTAGATTATTTATTTATTGTTATTATTGTCCATATAGTTTATTTTATTTTATTTGATCTATTTTGGGTCTAAGACTTTTGTTATCTGAGAGATACCAGGCTTATTATTGTTTTATATCTATACCCACCTCGGGATCATTTGCTTGTCTTTGAATGCTTTTGATTTTTTTTTTTATATTTTTTAATATGACATAATGTGTAATTTCTATTGATTTTATTTAGCCCACCAGCCATGTGGATGGGATTTTGTATATTTGTCGAACTGGACGGCCGAGAGCGAATAAAAATAAAAAATTTTAACTTTATTTACTTTATGTTGTTAACCGTTCACATTACCATATTTTTGATAAAAAAAATAATTACTCCACGTGATTTGTTGATTGACTTTAAAGATCATATCGATCATTTAATATGCCAACCTCGGCAACGTAGATATAGTTTATAAATATATTGTAAATAATAATAAATACTTTTTCAAAACTAGCTCGATAGGGAAGAGTATTTGCTAGAAAGCTGAAAGTTGGCACCGCCTTGTTCTATTTAATCTAATCTTATAACTTGGAAATCTTTATACGTATATACAGGGTGATTAATCGGTCTGTTTTCTATTTATAACTCTTTTATTTTAAGTCAGAGAGAAAACCTCTTCAAATATAATTTATATGATACATTATTGTCTATCTACGTACCATATGCATTTGTATACAGGGTGCTCCATTTAAGCACAACAATATGAAACTTTATATTTCTTAATGGAACACGTGTTCGGGTACCCTATTTATATATATTTATTTATTTTGATAGTAAATTAGATTCCCTTCAAAAAAGTATTAAGTAATAAGGGCTCTAAAATTATAAATTAAGAACGAACTTTCTAAGATTTAACTTTCTTGGGTTATCGTGGATATAGGAATTCAAGAATATAGACAGTAATAAAATCTTGGTTGAAAACTGTCTCCTCGTCTCAGACATGTTTAACCACGATGAACAATTTTTATTATTCATGAATTTATTACTAGGGCCGCCTGGAAGACAGGCTACTAAGTAATTTAATGCGATATGATTACTTATATTCATCAAATTATTATTAAGTTTTCACTTAAGATGATTTACACAATAATAAAAAACTTAGTCAAATGAAATATGGCCTGAAACCTACGTCATTCCAACCAATTTCTTCAAAATATATGTACTTTTTGTCATTTACTGAAGTTAATAAAAGATCTTAAAATGATTATTAAACAATTATCTCTAAAGTAAAAAATATATCAAGAATACCAACCGCCCGCCTCGAAACGAGTCTACGAACAATCAATGACTTTTTCATATTTACAGATGACCAGATTGAGCATTGATTAAAATACTTTATTAAATACAATGGGCGAATTTCTCATATAAAGGTAAGTATATGTTTGAATAGAATTCCTACTACTATCAATATTTTAGTTTTTAGAAGAGGTTTTATGTACAACTCTTTAAAGAGAATGACCTCGTCATACTACTGGCAAAAAAGCTATAATACTCCGATAACCCGACCCCTTAAAGTTTTAATTTATTTCCTTTAATTTAAATTTTTTTGAATATGTACCATATAGCACATACTATAGACTTAATTGTCAATTTTCGGAAATATCAAACTATTGATTCAATCTTTTTGAAATAAAAAAATTATTATATGACAAAGAAAGAAGTTTATTTAAAATGATTGTATAATTCAACCTAGAAATTCGATGAAAATTCATAATTCGATTTTTGAAGAGGTTACAGTATAAATATAATTGTCTTTTCTTATCAGCAAAAACGTCATGAAAAAAGTTTGAATCTGCCTCTGATGTTAGAAGAAACTTATTGGAAATTTTTCATTAAATTACAAAAGATTTAGGTTAAAATGTATGATATATAAATTAAGTAAATTATCGTTATAAATGGTAATTGTCTCAATGGATCATCTAACTTTCAAACCCCGAAATTTTTTTATAATATCTATAGAAGTTTAGAGTTTAGAAAACATATTCAGAGCCTGTCGACGAAACTTTTCTACTTCCCTGAGGCAAATCTCGCAGCTCTATTTACCGGAGTTGTTGAATTTGGAACTCCAAGTATTATTATTAGAAAGTTTCTCGATAAAGATGAATTAAATCTTAGAGTGTTTATAATTTTCGGGAAAGAAAGTAAAAAGTTTATATATCCTCAACATAAGAAAAACATTTTTAAATTTTATGACTCTTCCTCTATCATTAGCAAATTATCTTGTAAATTTTATTTTGACGCCTCAGTTTCGCTATACAAGCCTACAAAAGCTCTACAAATGTTTCTCTCTATTATTTAGGTACCCTTTAGTTGTAAAATCTTATAAAAATAGTTTTTAATGTCAGGAATTTTAATAAAAATTATTTCAATTGCTAAAAAATTAAAAGTGTGGATGACAGAATGAAAAAAGTACCGAACCCTTGACTTATGAGTTCCATTCGCATTTAGTCGCCTTTTAAGGTTTCCTTCAAAAACTGCCTGTCTTATCAGAACATTGTAGCTCGTAAACTAAATAGATAAAACTTGAAAAATACTAGTTATATAAATTTATTATTTTTACCCGAAATCATAAATTGGATTAATAATTTAATCAAATATAAGATATTTTTGTTAACATGGGGTGTGGGGTATCCTTGCAAAGCTCTCTTTTAATTTAATTACAATTAATTTATTTTTTTTATTCCATTTTAAAATGAGTCTGTGAAAGAGCTTTCAAGTGACTATTTTTAGCTGATTTTTGAACTTTCGGGTGTCGGCGTTCGAAAGTGCCTTAACTTAAATTTATGAACAATTTCCCCAAAAACCTTCCCTTTATCTGACAAGGCAAGAGCAAATTTGGTATCTTAAATATTTTGGAAAATATAAAGCAAGGAACCCCCAGTATGCGAGTCAGACTCGCATGTAGCCTGCTTATTTATTGAAATTTTGATTACATAATTATAAAAAAAATCTATAATCCCGTATTTTAAATAATATTATTAAAAAAATATTTAAAAAATTATATTAGTTGTTTTACTTTGTGCTTAAAATTAAAACGTAACTAAAGTTGATACACTGACTTTTTGACTTAAATCACGTTGGTAAATAAAATACAAATTTGACACTTATAACTTATAAATATATACATACTCATTTATTTTAGCCAAAATATTTATTTATTTTTTTATTATACCTTCAATTAAGAAAATGATACGTACAAATATAAATATTCAATTCGGAACCCACGGTATGGATGTCTCACTCGCATTTAAACTCTTTTTTTTAAATTATGGCGTGATAATTTTTTTATTGCCTTTGAATGTATATAAATAAAAACCAAACTTAAATACAACATCTTGTCAATATCAAGTTTGAAGTCGTAAGTTATCTTTGAACTAGTCTAGTGGTCGAATTTGCAGGGGATTTGAAGAAGCCAATATCACACCTATCTTGACCTCTCCTGTCTAAATCAGGATTTAGTTTAGAAAGGGGAATCCCTCTGCCTTTTGCGACCTAAATATAAACCACCTGTTCATCAATCAGGATAAACCTAATCCTGTACACTGAGAGAACTGGGGATCACATAACCAGCATTAAAGTACTATAGTTATTAGATATGATGTCTTTGTGTAGTACGTTTAGATATACCTACCTCGAGGGGTGAACGCGACCTATTATAGTGTACACCTACTTCCATTTCCACTTTCATTTCCAAGTAGAAGACAATAGATGAAGGGGTATTATCTAATGAATTCCAAAATAATTCCACATAATTCCAAAGACGTGTATACCTAATTCCAATCGCGGTTCAGCCTTCGACCTACCTTATCTAATTATTACAACTTTCAAAGATCTTTGTTTCTAATTATTTTTAATTATCCAGTCTAATTACACACTTTCCACAGAAAGTACCTATTCTTTTCAAACTATAATAGAAACATTCCATTGATATATTGTTATTCATTCTAATTAACTCAATTAAAATTTTAAAATAATTGAAATAATAAAAAACAATGTTCTAAATATGGATATGAGAAAGGAATGCGTTGAATAGATGCCCAAATTATTGTAATAATAATAAATAATTATAAATTTTAAATTTTTAAAATAACACATTTTGTTCAAAAAAATTATACTTCCAAACCTTAAATGTAATTTAAGTCTTTAATTCCAATTACAGATAGCATATATTTCTAGTTACTTTATACAATGCAAAGTAGATGAAGAATTGTAATTGGTCTCGCGCCAAGCGCGACTTCAAAAAGTCCCCAGATAAAGACTACGGAACCCATGGACTCAAAGTCACGATTTGTAGTATTCATTTAGGTTGAATTTTAGCAACCTATTAAGCAATGTGCTCTGGGAATTTAATAAATCAAGATCATTAGCTAGAATTAATTAATTTGTGGTTCTAATTTGCAAATGATTAGATTTTAGGGAGCGCCTGTATGGTAGGCAATCTGGCGCGAAGGAAACTCGAATAGTTTATTATAAAACAATAAAACAATTTTATTAAATAACTTAAATACTGACTAGACAGGATAATAGTAGAACATTTTTGGGGCTCTTGCGTCCGATCCATCTTTTAAAATTAATTTAATTATCAATAATAGACAAATATTATTTATTTATTACATATTTACCGAGGGGTGAACCGCGACCTAATATCGTGTACACCTACTTTCACTTTCATTTCCAAGTTAAAGACAATAGATGAAGGGTAATTATCTAATGATTTCCAAAATAATTGCACATAATTCCAAAGACGTGTACACCTAATTCAAATCGCGGTTCACCCCTCGGTATTTACTATATTAGAAGCCCCCCTTCAGCTGTCTAATAGATATTCACATATATTATTTTATTTTCTCCATTATTTATTTGTTATTATTTTTTACATTTTCGTTTGAAATTTAGTCAAGTCCAATCGAATATTCTTTCTCTATATAACGAGTAGATTTTACAAGTACAAAAGGCCATTCCTAAAATAATCGAAATTAAGAAATCGATCTTTAAATCAGGTCTGGACTTGTTTTGGCATCCTTGTCCAAATGAATACTCTCTCTCCCTTTATAATGAGTATATCGTTTTGGTCCAAGTTAAAAAGGTCATTTCTAAAATAATCGAAATTAAAGTCTGGACTTGTATGTGGCATCCGTTGATTCTATCCGCGAACTTTTTAGTCATTTCTCTCGATCAGATTCTGATGAAATAATTGTTAATCAACAAAAAAGTGAAAACTTTTATAGACTCGATACGCTGGAGCCGCCCTTGTTATTGAAAATAAACTTAATTATAAATTTTTAATTTATGCCTATATTATGGCCTTAAAATCTCAAATAAATTAATTCAAAAAATGAGGTTTTCTGCGTTTTTAACTGGAATTAAAATCATATCAGTTCTCCCCAAAATACAAACATATTGGCACAAGAACGATTTTCCGTTCTTGAGTTATCGTGGGTATCGGAATCCAAAAACACCTACAGACAGAAATAAAATCTTTGTTGAAAATTATTTTTTTCCTCGTCTCAGATATTTAAGCACGATGAACTTTTTTTTTATTACTTTAACCAATGCGAAGTATTGGAATCGATCTCGCGTCAAGCGCGACTTGAAAGAGTCCTCAGTTAAAGACTACGGAATCTAAATGGTCTCAGCCAAAAATTGTAGTAGCCATTTAAGTTGAATTTTAGCCAAAAATTACATGAGGTTTCGACCAGCGGCTAAAAGTGCGATTTTTTCATTTAGACTGTGTGGATGTAACATTATGTTACCATTTTTTTCACACCGCTCAACCGATTGAAATGAAATTGAAAACCTACGATTACTTTAACAAAAGAAGGGCTGATTACACAAACATTAGTACTCTATTCCAGTACTTTTTTAATTTTTTCTAAATAATAAAAATTGACTTATTTTGATCAAATTTAATATTCTAATTAAGTATCATGAGTACCACAAAAATGGTATACCATATAAAGTTTTTAGTAAAATTATATTTTAAAGTACTTTACCCTAAAATAAGATTGTACGATTTTTATAAATTTTTTAAAATTTATTCATTTGTTCGGTTTATCTGATTAATAATATTGAAATAAACATAATATTATTAATATTTCAAATGATTAGGGATAAATTAGAAGTCAGGTTGGCCGAGTGGTTAAAGTGCATGCCTTCTAATCAAGTTAGTTTGGGTTCAAGCCCGACTAACTGCAAATATTTGACCGGTTATAATCTGATTCCTTCAGGGGAAAGGTAATGGGAAACCACCCATGTGAAAAATTTCCCAAGAAAATTATAATGGAGAGGATACTCTGCATAGTTATTGCCGACGCTAGGAATCAAGTATGGCACTTGAAGAAGAGGGATAAAGCATAGCAACGATCCATTTCGGTTTATTTTTTCTTAAATATATGATATCTGTAATTCAAAATTCAAGATATAACATTTAAAGGAATTGATGATTTGGAAGTGGATTGAATAACCAGCAGCTTATGGATGCAATGCTATCTACTGAATTGATCTTTCCAGTATAATGTTAGTATATAAATTCTTCGCGTGCCTGTCGCTAGATGTCAACAAGCCTAGCCACTTGTCATCCATGTAAACTTTTACTTTCCTGAACTAGCCATATATGACTGATAACCTGGCAGCTCCAAGTCGAGTCGAGAACGTTATCCCAAACACCAGGATATCGCGAGAGCACCTTCTCCCCCGTTTCACCTCATTTCCGGCTCTCCTCTAATCAACAACATGAAATTCAATCAAGTAGAACTCGGTCTTCAGGCACAGTGACTCACGTAGCCTAACTATAAAACTAATGACTTTATACCTATATACATGTCAGAATGGTTGTATTAACCTTCTCGGAAATTGGATCCAACTGCCAGAGAGCATTTCTGACCAATGGATAGCCTCTGAGGTGGAGTCATCTGACATATTAAAGGGTAGTCATTGGCCTGTAATGCTTTTTGGCCCTTGGGCCCAATTTCAGAGGGGGGTGAATACAACCCTTCTGACATGCAATAAAATTATACTTAGTAATCACTCGGATTCAGTAGATGATATCTTCTGATTAAAAAAAAACTTAAGTCTATGGTACTTTTATTTACTTGTTAGATGAAAATACTATGATAGTTTGGCTTTGAACACGAAAAAGCTTAGACTGGAGGCGAAATATTGCAAAATAAACTTTTTATAAGTATTTTGAAAAATTGTGTTCTTAATTCTTAGGAGTTAACATTTTAATTAATTACACGTGTAACCCAATGCAAGAATTAATAATATTACCAAGGTCGTAGCTAAGAGAAGCCTTCGTGAAATATTGAATTCAAAAGGTTCACATAAAGAGGAAAAAACATCATAATTAAATTACTTTTGTTTTAATTAAGGTGGAGTTTAATCTATAGATATATTTATTATTAAAATTAATTTACCTCAGCCTCTCTGGGTATTTAGTGTCAAATATTTTTCATTTTACCTTTTGATCTATTGAAATATTTTCAACGAGCGTAAGAATTTCAACAACATAAATCACGTTGGCGTCGCTCGCCCTTTGAAAAGAGCTGCATTATCTGGATCAAATGGCAATTAATTGGTAGATTGCCTGGGGAGAATGCCAATGGGCTCTTCCATTCAGAGAATACTAGACGATGCCATTTGTTAATAACACAATTTGTCATTTTCACTGACACATCAGATAATTAGTTAAAAAATGCGTTTTCTGACAGTAGTAGAGTATTATATTATATTCGAAAATCACAAGAATGTCCTCTTTTGATAAAAAATAATTCCAAATTAGCTGATTTAACTAACTATAAAGGATTTCGGATATTTCCAACTAGAATTCGCAAATTGATAGTTAAATTTACGAATTGTCGAAATTTATTTATTTATTTATTTTTTTGTCTGTTATCTGACGAGCACTGCTGAAGGAGAGATGAGTGAAATTTCTTGTATGATTCCTTCTGCTGGAATAATAAATTTTATTTATTTATAACGAGACTATAGTTTCGAGGGCTTTGCCTCTTTATCAGTCTATTACAATGTATTCACAGGAATTAATTTATGAATATTCATTAAATTAATTCCTGTGAATACATTGTAATAGACTGATGAAGAGGGCAAAGCCCTCGAAACTATAGTCTCGTTATAAATAAATAAAATTTATAATTCCAGCAGAAGACACACTCTTTTATTGTCTCCTTCAATATATAAAAATTCTGCTACTCTCGGCAAAAACTTTCAATTTGTATGATTTCATCATTGACCCCTTTTAAGTAAGTGAATTGTTGTTTTTTTGAATAATCTGGCTTTTAGTATGTAGAGGTAAGGGTGGAAATATGAGCCCCCATTTCCATTTTTATTAAAAAAATAATAATTTGAATGATTTTAATTAATTTATTCATGTAAACTTTAACTACAACATTTGATAAAAATATTTAAAAAATATTGACTTGATTAAATGAACAGAAAGTCAAAAATAAATAAAAATTCCAAAAAAGTCATATTATAGAAAAAATATTCTGTTCTGGTATTATGTGCCCCTTAGGGAAACCTTAGTCACACGAATTACAAAACCTTAGTTTATATTTTAAAAGAGAAAGAATTCAATCAATCTTTGCGGACAAATTCTAAGATTTTAGTAGAAATATTATTAAATTGCGATATCAGAGGGATTCATCTCCCCAGGAGTCGAACCTGAGAACTAACACGCTATCCGGGCAGTCAGCTCACTGTGAGCTCACAGCTATCACTGTGAGCTGACTGCCCGGATAGCCTGTTAGTTCTCAGTTTCGACTCCTGGGGGGATGAATCCCCTCTGATATCGCAATTTAATAATATTTCTACTAAAATCTTAGAATTTGTCCGAAAAAGATTGATTGAATTCTTTCTCTTTTAAAATACATCTTGGTTAATCTGAACCCGAGCTGATTTTTTGAAAAAACTACCAACTATTTTCAAAAAAAAGATGCTCAAAACTTTAATTATACTTAGTTTATATAAGTAGGAAAACAAACAAAAAATGATTAAGTCTCTGCAATAATCGCATACGCCTTTTTCAAATCTATTTCTTTGTTCCTAACTGCCTTTATTGCCATATCCATATCATCAGTATTTCAGTTTTTTTCCAGGTTTTGGTTTTAGGCTTAGTATCTTTCGTGGCATATGAAACAAGAAAAATACCTAAAAATTGGATCTCATATACTAGACACAGAAGGAGACTCAAATTATAATACCAACATCGCCATATTGGATTTCCTCAAACCCGAAACCTTCTTTGTTATTGTCTAAATTACAAACCACCGAAATAAAATCGACGTTTAAAACCTACTGTATAAGATTCCTTAGCCATTATAGTGAATATAACCGAATAGTTATCGTAATTAAAGGCTAAATACCCACTTTTCAAAGTTTTCAGTAGGAGTTAAATAAAAACTTGGTGGAGCCATAAACTATCACCCACAACTGAATAAGAGCGCTCTAGCACCAAAAAGAGGAACAAATTTAGTATTTGTAATAAATCCCGCTAAATTGTGTGCTCTGTGTGACCAGATATGTTGGGGGTTCATAATACCTACATGGCTCATATTATCACCTTTACCTCTATAGGTATATATGCATTTATGAATGTATGGTTGTGAATGAAATGAATAATGGCCAACCCTGTTTTTATATTTTTACTTTCACATTTATATACTATAGAATATAATGGGGAAGTGTTTCGATCGCCTGTCTGGGTCTTTATATTAATTTGTAGACCCTGAAGAATGAGGGAAGATCCTCCGAAACGTCGGTTTCTGAGGTTTTTGAGTGGGGAGATCTGATCTAATAAATCTATTTTGTTCGAGATAATTTTTTACATCAAATCCTTGGGCTGTCATTCATGACTTCTCAATTATAATATTGGAATTAGAAGAGTTGAAAAATTACTGAAATACCATTTTTAGTACTTCGATTATTCTATTATATATATTTATAATAAAATAAATGTAAAAATAAATAAATAAATTAATTAACTTGTGGTTTTATTTGAATTTTTCAATCATTTATTGCAAAATGCATTTTTATATTATATCAATATTGCTCAAATGTATTTTGTACGTGAGGTGATTGCCCCGGTGTGTTCAAATGCGGCCCTCATAAGAGCCAAGAGCGCAGTCAGAATCGGGGTGAGCTTGCTCTAGGGTATGGGGTCACCAGATCGATACCATGGGGCGAAAGTAAATGTGGCTCTCTGTGCACCGTACACTGCAGTCAGCCCTACATATATGTATCCCATCTGATTTACCGCAGTGTTACATTTCTTTTCTTTTTTTAATTCACCCTTATTTCGAAAACTAATAAAAACTTAAAAGGCGACTTTTGGCTTTTATATTTTATTTGTAAATAAATAAAATAAATAAATAATAATTCAAATTCCAAGTGATAGAAAATTTATTTGATTTCACACGTCAACGTTTTTTAATATTTTTCTTCTATAAATAAAATATTTTATGAATTTGACACAAATTAAAAATTGATTAAAGTTTTGGTGTTTAAATAATTTTTAGAGAATATTTTTAAATAAATATATTACTTTTCAGAGAATAAATAAAGAATATTACATTTTGTGTTAAGACATCACATTATCAATTCATGACGTTTCACCTTTTATTAAAGCTTCCTCAGGCTTTTGATCTTATACTATACACTTGATTATAAATAAATTAATACCCAGGTTATTAAATGCCTGTCTTATTTTTCTACAAAAAATTTCTATTTAGAATAATTCAACAAAAATATTGAATTATGTTACATAAATTCATTCCAATACATTAATACAGTCTAAAATGATGGATTGCACTGTATTGGAATGGATGTATGCAGAACAAGAAAATATTTCTATTGAATTATTTTATCTTAGAAAAATGTAGAAAGAATTCAATGACAGGACTATTAATTTTTCTATAACTAAGCCTACAACATAAGATTAAGAGCCTGGCGAGACTTTAATAAAATGAGAAACGTTGCGAATTGATAATACAATAAATCAGAATCAGAACTTATTTATATATGATTATTTACCCTCTGAAAAATCATAATTTAATAAAAATATGGATCAAAAGCAAGAAAAAATTTTCCAACCAAAGACCCAAAAATACTAATCCGGCCCAAATAGTTACGCTAAATTTTTGGTTCGATTTCAACCAAAATCTAATCAGCTCTTAATCTCAATGCACTAAAACTATGTACATGTGAAATTTCGTATTGATATTCCCACCATTTATTGAGCTAGAACGTACACAATATTTGTTAACGTACTAACTAACGTACCTACTAACTAAAAGACATTTTAGAAAAATAATTAATAACTCGTAAACTATAATTTTTTCAATGTTCACTCATAGGGATTGAACTTCATGATCAGTAGTTTTAATTTTAAATATATTATCTATTATTTATCAAGGGTTCAATAGCTGATCAGAAAGAGAAACGTTTGAAATTGACAACTATAATTAACTAGATTGTCGATATATTAACCAAAAATTTTACCTTTTATTATTTGACTATTTTCGATAAAAGATAAAGTTTTCATGCTGATAGTTGACTGTTTTGAGTATAATATGATGTTGTAATATTAATATGACTTATACTAATTAATGTATTAATGGTGTATCAAAATTAATAAATTAGAGTTTAGTCGATTTGCTCTTACCTTGGAAGAATGGCTGTCGCGTCTGCACTGGTCGATTTCCGCCACACAAATGAATAAAATCCCGTATTTAATTCTGATTATCTTGAATGCATTTCTCTAGGTGGACTCGATCTTATAAAAGAATATTTTTATTTAAAAAAAGGAAAATTATCACTAAAAGATAAATGAAAATAAATTTAACATGAACATTTAGATATCAATTTTTTATCTAATTGTTATTACATAGTTTTGGACCAAAAAATCTGTTTTTAAAAAATCAATTTTATTTAGAAATAGAATAATTTAATGACTTTAAATTAATATATTAAAAGTCTATATATATTTTTTTTAATCAATATAATAGATTTTTTAAACACTTTAAAATATAACTCCCCGATTTTTTAAGGAGGGGATAAACTTTTTTCCCTGAGATGCTGCCTGTCTAGGAACGCCCTCGAAGCTGTTTTATATATTATCCAATCACTAACTTTTTATAGTATTTTTTTTTTAATTTACCTTTCCCCTACACCCTCTCAAATTATTAAACACTCAAGGGACGACATAACAACAACTTTTTGGATTTCATTTTTTATTCGAAGTAAAAAAAATAATATTTTGTCGTGTGTCGTAGGACACCGGATAGGAACGAAGTTCCTTATTATAAAAATATTAATTTTAAGTTCTATTCTAGGTATAAAGAAAAATAATTATTCGGGTATACATTTTTTATTATGATTTTTTTATCGATAAAAAGCAAAGAAACTACTTTATAAAATTATCTTAACACCTTTATTTTATTTACAATGATTTATAAAAATATATAATATATAATAATAATAATATACAAAAAGAAACAGGTATTTATATGAATAATAATAATTAAGCATAATTATGTTCTATCATAGAAACTATAGCTTTATGGTAACTAAAATAAGTTTTCATTATCTTTTCTATGCTTCCGAAGAATTTGTTGACGCTGTGCATTATTTAATCTCCGTATATTTTCAGTACGAAAATTAATTACAGTTATTAATGGCAATAATAATTTTATTAAAAATGTATATAATTTTCATACCATACCTTGGATCTTTTGTATTTTTTCTTTTATTCTTTGTCGATACTCTTGTTGATATAGCCTACTTGTTTTTTTTTTATATTTTTCTCCGATACTGAAATTGATTATAAAATCATTAATTTCTCGTCTGATGTCTACTAACTTTACAGTCGTATTTAAAATTACACTGCAAAATATTATAATATATATAATATATATAAATTATATACCGTACCTTGTTTTTTTTTCCCCCGCTCCCGATACCTTTTTTGGTACTCGGCTTTTTTTTCGTATTTCTTTCCTTCAAAGAAAATAAAATAAAAAAATGTTAAAATTAAATCCATGAGTGCTAATCGAGGGAGGGGATGGAGAGGTGGGTACTGAACAAACTTGTATGGAAATATTTTTGAATTTGAGAAAAAACAGTATATGAATTTATACAATGTTTTACTCAGTATATTATATAAATATCTAACTAATAGATACTCTAATAATAAATAAATAAATAATCTTAGATATTTTAATAATAATTCATCAAATCCTCGTTGGAAATCAAATTCCAAGGAATTTTTTCTTCTTCTTTAATTTTTATTTCCTTAAATAGAATAAATAAATAATAAAATTCAATTAATTAAATAAATAAATAAATTATAGGAATTAGTTATGAAATCAATTAGGGATTCACGGGGATTTTACACATACACCCACGATTAATATATAACGCTTACCTTTAGTAGATTTTTTTTTAATTGATTATTTTCTTCTATTAGCTGGAAATATAATAAATAAATTAGTAGAATTATTGCAATATTCTTTTATTTATTTTCATTTCATTTTCATTTATTTATTAATTAAATCGAAAGATTCAACATCGAACAGCATCGATTCCCGACCAGATCACAAGCCAGAGGCCCCGCCCCCAGAGTGGCTGAGTGGATGCGCGCGCATGAGCATTGGCTCGCTTGTTTTTATTTAACGTTACGGACACTTTTCACAGACTAGGGTACCACCCCGAGGCGTCCCATAAGTTCACTTCGTTCCAATAATAAGTTATTGAAAATCTGTTTTATTTATTGTCAAAGTTTTTAAATATTTGTGTTCATTAAACAAAATAATTTATGACCTTATTACAAATTAAAAAAACGACCTTAATACAAATTAAAAAAAGGGAAGAACTTCTCGACTGCTGATCATATCGAAATTGTATTCTATGTGAATTGTTTAGTTAGAAAATCACCAGAATGTCTTCTACTTAATCACTTAATCAGAGTTGTTATGAATAATATTTAATATATCATATTTGTTAGAAGAGAGTTATATTGACTCGCTGATGAATTAAAGCAAAATGTCAAAGGAGTCTGGGAAATTGTTTACCTTTCCGAATGGAACTCATAGAACAGGCAAATTAAGATTTAAATCTTTACCGTAAAGTTACTCAGAGTGCTTGTCTGGAAGCCCTAGTATTGAATTTACTAGATTTTTTCTCATTGTATTTAAAAATATTTGAAAATATTTTCAATCACGACTTTTTCTGTATGTGTGCATTTGTAAGCAGCCATCAAACCACAATTTTAACGCGTTCTATCCATGTCCGATTGGTTCCGTCTCGAAAGACAGTCAATGACCCCGGCTGTTTTTTGGCACTTGGGTTCACTTCTCGTGGGTGTGAATACAACTCTCCTGTCTTCTAATAAATATTATCTATATAATATGTAGAAATTTTATCTCGGAGACAAACTGCTAGATATCCTAAGTATAACTGAGGATACAATGGAAGGTTTTCTTTTTACAGCTTTTGAAAGGGGTCTTTTCTCCTTCTTCAGGGTTCAAAAGATCAATGATATTATTCCTTCATTGATCCTTTGAACCCTGAAGAAGGAGGAAAGATTCTCCGAAACGACGGTAAAACGCTGTAAAAAGCAAACCTTCCAACAAATAAATACCATTGTTGAGCATATACAATAACAAGGATAGAGAACGTGAAGAGGATAGATCCAATATCATTTATAGGATTCAATGCTCATCTTGCAGGGACTTGGAAGATAAAACAAGAGTGTACTATGGAGAAAGTTGCCGCCCTTTATGTGTTCGTTTAAAAGAACACACTTCATCGGTTGTTAAGGGAAATTTGGTCAGTGCATTGGCCGTACATGCAGTTGACAATGGGCATTTGATGAATTTCGAAGATGCAAAAATAGTGGACAGTGAGAGAGTCACATGGAAAAGAAAATACAAGGAGGGTATTTATATACAAATGGACATCAACAACGCCATAAATTACAAGCTTGATGTATTAAAAATATCCACTCTCTACACTTGTCTACTTGACAAAATCAACCAGATTTAGTTTTGAAATATGTAAATATTGACAAACTTTTAATTATTTATATAAATTTTATATCAAATGACCTTGCTTTTAATTGTATGTGTGGATTTTATTTATTTATTTGTTTTGTTTATTTATTATTTATTTTATTGACTAACTTTAATTATGTATATATGTTTTATATCGTTTGGCTGGCTTTTAATTATGTATATAAAATTTATACCAAATGACCTACTTTTAATTGTAAATATGGATTTTTTATATCAATTGACTAACTTTAATTATTTGAATTTTGTATCAATTATCGATCTTTTGTGTGATATGTGCATTTATAAATAGCCTGGAGTGCGTTGATCTTGAGTGGAGTGGGAACTTTGCTTCTGTGTATGTATAATGAAGGCAGGTCGAAAGACAGTATTTGAGATTGTTCTGTTGGAATAACTTGTTTTACCAGTGTAATGATTCTTAATGTAAAACGTCTGCTGGAAATAGATTTTACGTGTTTTTGTGACTTGGGTGAGTAGTATATAATCCTCATTTCCACCCTTTAAAAATTTATTATAAATGTTAAAACAAAAAATTAAAACATGCAATGATCCCTTCCAGTTGACGTGCACTGATGAAGAGCAGCGGTATAGCGCTCGAAACGTTGTAAAAATATCGATTACGTCTGCCCAAAATAAAGTAACAAATAGAAGTTGACTTTTATTTCAACTTTTTATTTTCCCCTTACTGGCACCTTAGCCAATTCAATTTAAATAAAATAGGGCCACCAAACACGGTTCTTTTTAAAATATAAATACTTTTCTTTTAATGAACTTCCTTCCATTAAATTATTTATATACTCATATATTTATACACTTAGTATACTCAGTTGATTATCTATAACACTCTTTCGATATTTTCCAATAAAATCGTTAGTTTAGTTTTTGAGAAATTTTGAAAAATTGAATTACTTTCAGAATAAAGTAGGACCTATTAATTATTTTCCAAATCATAACTATATTATAAAAATATCTTGGCTATTGGATAGCTTAGCTTGAAAATTGAAAACACATATTTTTTAAAAGCACTTTTTTATACTCAGGAAATCTGGAAACAGAAAATCTAATGTCTCGTACAATAACGAAAATAAAATGCTAGGTGTCATTTTAATAAAAACACTGTTTGGTGTTCTTTTTTTAGCCCAATCAGCTCCCCCCCCCCCCATTTGAACCAACAAGTGATTCGTCCTCATGACTTTTGACAGTGAAAAGCCCATTAATCAAATATTCAAACTAGAATATTCTTGTACCTACAGTATAAAGGGTTTTGATAATTTTTATTTTGATCATTATCGAGAGAGACTAATGGGGCTTCTAAATACACTCGGGGCTCGACTCAAGTGGTCAGATAATTGCCGCTTTCTGTTCGAGCAGAGAACACACGCCAAACACGTGTGTGGCTTTACTTTATCTTATTTTTTTAACCAGGATACTCGACAAAAATAATAGAACTAAAATGAAAGAAAATGAACTGATTTTTTAATCAAGCCTAAATTAAAATTCTATTGATAGATTTTTTTTAATGGAAAAACAGCCCAAGGATAATAAAAAGTAGGTACAATTCCTGAATAAATTAATTGAATTAAAGGCGATTTTCATTCTTTTCAAAACAAAGCTTCAAAGGATCTCTCATCCTTCTTTATGGTTTAACGAAAGAAGCTTTAAAAAATTATGATGATGTTAACAGCAAAAAAGCTCTGTTAAAGAAGGGACGAAGAAGGAAGTTACAAGCTTAGTTGGTCGTTTTAAGCCCTGGATAAAGAATGAAGAATCTCTTAAATTTTTTTGAAAATAACGTTCCAATAAATTATTTTATTCAGAATTAGTACTTTTCATTAGAGATGTTACGGAGCTTCGACTCTGATTCCGAAAGCTCAGAACTTCCGAGTGATTTTACACCTCCGGCCCCGACTTGAGCTCCGATAATTTTGAATCGGAGGTTATAACGAAGATCGAAAGATTCGATTTCGGCCAGTCAGTGCACGCACCTACAAGTTTTGACTTGTCGGCCGGGGAATCCCCTCATGACAGCATATTTTTCTATTGTTGCATGTTACTTACATATGTATATTATTATTTATATTTGACTGATTAAAGAGACTTAATTATATTTCTATTATTTCATTAGAGTCCTGCCATTAACAGTTAGTTAAATACATCTCACATCTACTGCGACACCGGCTCCGATAAATCAAATTTAAAGTCTCCGGTTCCGGTAAACTCGAGGGGTGAACCGCGACCTAATATCGTGTACACCTACTTCCACTTCCACTTTCATTTCCAACTGAAGACAATAGATGAAGAGGCATTATCTAATGAATTCCACAATAATTCCACATAATTCCAAAGACGGTGTAGGTAGACCTAATTCCAATCGCGGTTCACCCTTCGGGTAAATCCACCTCAGTAACATCCCTACTTTTCATTATTCATGGACTGTATTTCAAACTTAAAATTAAATTAGTTTGGAGTTGGTGGTTTTAATTAATTTTAACAATGTTTCACTATAAACCAACACCGCGTTCCCTAAATTTGAAAGTATTTCAAACAATTCTATATTGAAATAAATACTTTTAGCGTATATTATTTATCTATTTTTGTTTTTCTTTCAACAACTACTAATTTGGCGAAATACCTTAAAAAATTTTATAATAGTTATTAATTAATATTTTACGAAAAAACTTAGTTCAGAAAATTTATGAGAAAAATATAGTTTTTTACTTTATCCAATGCGAAGCGATTTTCTAGGGCTCAGGTGTGGTAAATCCCAATAATAAAGTGTAAAATCATGTGCCAGTTACACTGACGCATCTTACTAGTATACATTTAATAGAAATAGAAAATAACCCTATTTTACTTTATTTAACAAAGAAACTAGTCTGTTTGGCCAAAGAAGTTTTACTACAAAACCTATCTTCTGAGAGGGCTCCGATCTTACAAACAAAAAATAACATTTTTTTTTGTTTTGTAAAAGATGGCAAAATCAAATTTTTTTGGCGACTAATAATGCCTAGCGATGACTAGACTCCTGGCATGAAATCTCTATTGAAATATTTCAATCTTGGAACTGCATTTGTATAGTAAATAATTCAAATATCAGAGGAAGACTAAAAAACATTAATTAAAGAAATAGTCGTAAAAAAACGAATTTTAATATAACTTGACCTAAACGTAAAGGACATGTAAGCTAATTTCAACGATATCTGTTGGCTTGTTGAAAAAAACATTCAAACGAATATTCTTCAATACATTTCGAGATTCATTAATCAAACATCAATCAAACCCAAAAATATTGATAATTAAAAATTAAAAAAGGGGGGTCGGGTTAGGCTAAGGGTAGAGTGTCAGCCTGCTAACCAAGAGGACCCGGGATCGAATCCGACTCGAGGCATCCGGCTAAAATCTGACCCCGGGGTAGAGACAAATTAAAAAAAATAAAAATAATAAGTAGTATCGTAAATTGGCTTATGGCTAGAAAGGCCGAAAAGCCACAAAAAAAAAATTAATTATAAAAATACTAATCCTACCAGATTTATTTGATTGAATGGGTTGACTTATTTTTGTTAACTTTGTTTATTTTATTTCACCTGAATTTATTCAGTTCATTTGAGCGTAACAGACACTATAAGCTTTACATTATGCATAATGCATATGATATTAAAAGTATTTTAAAAATAAATCATTTAGTTGAGTAAATAGATTATCCGGATGATTAATTATCATAATTTATCATACATGCATTATAATTAAATAGAAATCATTAAAAATTGCATTTTATTTATTTTCTAAAATATTTTATATATTTTTTAACTTTTTTGAATAAGCTGATATAATTTATGAATAAATTATGCAGTTTTGCGAAATTTAATTTTGAAAAGTTGTTAGAAATATTGAGTAATTTTCTGATTCATACAACCAAATTCAGAAGATATTGGTATCTAAAAAATGTCTATCTGGTCACAATTTTTTAGTATTTGTACAAGCGAAAATCAGGGAGCATTTATTAGTTTTTCACTTTTCAAATCCTCAAAATTAAAATTTCGTATTTATAAATTTACATTTTTTTTATTCTTCACTATGCCAATAAATAATATAAAAGTTAAAAAAAAATATTTTAGCATGTCAAAATAGACAGAAATCCATTCTTATAAGATTTTAAGATTTTCTTTCTTCAAGCCACCATAACCGACTCAAAAATAAATATTTAATTATTCGATTGGTCGATAAGTAGGTAGATTTCTTACAGGGTAAAATATATTGGCCAACCTTTATCGTTATTAATTGCTTTGTGAAATAATGAGATGTGATACACAAAAAATACATTTTTTTCGGATTCAGAAGTCAAAAGTCTTTATTTAATAATAAAATTATTTATTCGATACTACTAATATAATAATTGTTTTCATAGACCTGAGCCTCTGGAGCGAGCTCTTGTTGCCAGGCTTCATTCATATAAAATCCTAATCATAATGGGAAAGAGAGGGCGATATAATGCTTTCCCTCTCTCTTCTAACTTGATTAGCAAATAAACTGTAAACACGCGTAATAATTAAAAGAATCCATCGAAGGATATTTTTGTTTTTTAATAATAGAAATAAATAAATAAAGTCAATTTGGTCAAGAAGTCAACCCATTAGATAGTATCAGTACCTACTCAATTACTCTAGAATTGCCCGTTTTGCTTATTTCCAATTACAAATATTTAATAGATTTTAAATGATGAAAACTCGAGATTATTTCAAACGAGTCGAGACACGCATGGACAAGTTGAGACGTGTTGGCGGATTAGTTTGCAAAAAAATGTTTTCTCGAATATTTCGAATTTATTCATTTTCTCTGATGAAAAAATATCAATTAAGTAAAAAAAAATTATTGATACCTATATAAGATACAAATTATTTTCATTTGGTATAAATGGTTTTAGTTATACCTAATGAGCTGAAAATTGGTAGGCAAATATGTATTTTCACATTACAATGCACCAAATTTTTAACTTATACCTGAGAACGTTTTCCGAATGGTTTTATTAAATGAGCTGAAAATTGGTACACAACTATGTTATAATTCACTAAATTTTAGTTTTTTATATGAAAACGTTTGCTAAGAGTGCAAAATGCCAATCTTGAAAGGTTTTAGTTAATGAGCTGAAAATTGGTATGCAAATATGTATTTTCACATTACAATTCACCAAAGTTTAATCTTATACCTGAAAACGTTTCCTGAAAGTACAAAATGCCAATCTTGAATGATTTTTGTTAATTAGCTGTAAATTGTGGAAGAGTCTGAAGAAGAGAAAAGGTCAGATGATGGGGCACACACTGAGACATGGGGGACTGCTTAGGGATATCTTGGAGGGGAGGTGGGAAAGAAAAGGAGAAGGGGAAGACCCAGATTAGAATATTTCAACCAAATAATTGGGGATATGGGATGCCAGACATTTAGAGAGGTCAAACAGCTGGCGTGGGACAGAGTCGAGTGGAGACGGATTGTTGCATCAAACCAGTCTTAGGACTGTGTACTCAATGATGATGATGATGATGAAATTGATAAGCAGCTATGTTAGAATCCGCCTAATTTTAGCTATATATCTGAAAATCTTTCCCGAGAAGATGAATTGTCAATATAGAATAGTTTTATTTAATAAGCTGAAAATTGGTACGTAGCTATGTATTTAGGAGATTTTTACATCCCAAAATAGAGTGAGCACACTTATATATCTATACTGTTATTAATTCTTGCTTTATGAAATAAACTGCAACGGATCGTTGCTAAACTTTATCCAAATTCATTTGAAATATTAATATGTTTGTTCCTTTATTATTAATCAGATATCACTTGCAATTTGTAGTTCATATTGACATTAATTCAAAAATAATTCTCATTTAATAGTCGAGGAATAACCATTCTACATTGGATTTTTAACATTTCGGTTATTATTGTAACCATTGCTGAAGACATGGAGGAATCGACTTAAAATCAAAAATAGCCATCGATTCTCATCTAATACTTGAGGAATAACAATTCTACATTAGGTTTTTGACGTTTCGATTATTATTGGTAACCATTGCTGAAAACATGGAGGAATCGACTTAAAATCAAAAATAACGATCGATTCTTATCTAATACTAGAGGAATAACCTTATTGCATTCCATTTTTGATGTTTTGACTATTAATGGCAACCTCTACTGAAAACGTGGAAGAATAGACTTAAAATCAAAAAGACTAAATTCTTTTTTGGTAAACAACTCAAGCTTGAGTCAAAAATGGAATGCAATAAGGTTATTCCTCTAGTATTAGATAAGAATCGATCGTTATTTTTGATTTTAAGTCGATTCCTCCATGTCTTTAGAAATGGTTACCAATAATAATCGAAACGTCAAAAACCTAATGTAGAATGGTTATTCTTCAAGTATTAGATGAGAATCAATCGCTATTTTTGGCTTAAAGTCGATTCCTCTATGTCTTCAGCAATGGTTACCAATAAAAACCGAAACGTCAAAAATCCAATATAGAATGGTTATTCTTCAAGTATTAGATGAGAATCAATCGCTATTTTTGGTTTAAAGTCGATTTCTCTATGTCTTCAGCAAAGGTAAGGGATAAGAAAACAACGCAGTTGCTATGATTACTTATAAAATTTCCTCCCAAATTTTTAGCATTTCACAGAGAGAAGCCTATCCATTCTTATTTAAGCAAGGCTAAATGAGCTATATTAAAACGTTCAAATGAATAAATTTTAAAGAATTTAAAAAATTAAAAAAGTACTATCTTACTTTAGAGTAAAGTACTTTAAAATATAATTTTACTAAAAACTTTATTTAACCTTTTTTGTGGTCCCCAAGGTACTTAATTAGGATATTAAATTTCATCAAAATTGGTTAAGTCATTTTCAAGATATTTAGAAAAAACTAAAAAAGTACTGAATATAAAGTACTAATGTTTGTGGGCCGATATGTACCAAAAACTAATCAGCGCTTCATTTTGTTAAAAGAATGCTAGGTTTTCAATTTCATTTCAATCGATGCAACGGTGTGGAAAAAATCGTGGGCCAAATAAACGATAACATCCATCCATCCATCCATCCATCCATCCATCCATCCATCCGCACGCACTAAATGAAAAAATCGCACTTTTTGGCCTCTCGACGAGACCCCTTGTAATTTTTGGCAAAACCGTCACGTGCTAAAATTCAACCTAATTGAATACTACAATTTGTGACTTTAATTGAATCCATGGGTTCCGTAGTCTTTACCTGAGCACCCTTTGAAGCCACTCTTGCCCCGAGAGCGATTACAATACTTTACCCATGCTTTGCATTGGATAAAGTAAAAATGTGAAGTGATACACGAAAAGAAATTTATTTTCGGATTCAACAGCCAAAAATCTATGATAATCAGATACACTTATTAAAAAAACTTTCATCCCAGATCTGTGTGTTTTTGAAGCAAAGAGAAAAATTACGTTAGTGATAATCGCAGGTAGGTAATTTAATAATCAAAGTCAATAAGAAAATTTTAAATACTCTATCCAAAAATAAAAAAAAAATTCCAACGAAAATTAAATCCCGCACCCTCATCTATAATTATTAGCCAGCCTATACATGCATTACAGTATACCTGTTGCGTTTCTAACGAAGATTGACAGTTCTTTTTAGATCTACAAAATCAATTCCATTGGGATTTATGCAATACGACAGGTATTGGTAAGGGTATAAGCATGATGCCTGAAAAAGGTCAACTATTACAAAACCCATATTGATTTATTTTTATAGTCCTTTGGGAACTGGGCCGTTCGTTACTAGCGTATATACTTTGAATAGTTCTTAAAATTTTATCAAATCTGGGATTTTATAATTTTTATCTAGCAAAGCGTGGACACCCCTCAAACCCGTTGATTAAAAACCTTTAGTTTTTCAATATTCCTACCGATATTTGTTAAGACTACTCCCTCTGTCCATATAATTATTGGATAGATGGCCACTCTGTACAATTCCCAGATATCCTTGATCTTCCGTATTTTATTTTTTTACTATATTTTTTTATATTGTGTGTCAGAGGTTTGGAGATATCAATAATAACGGTAGATTTATCTTGCATGTCTATCACAAGGATATCAGTTCTATTATAGTTTATATATTTATCCCACCACAAAATATGGTTTTTATTAATTCATTCTTGACTGTATCCGAATTATTTTTTCAAAAAATTATTCTTGTTTCTACATATGGGTTGAAAAAATCTTTAAAATTTTTTTGAAATTAAATCGTAGAGAGTTGGACAAAAAATCAGATTAAAACAGATTTATATCATTTAATGTGGCGTCAATTTATTTCTGACTCCTTCAACGGCTCATTACACATCTCAATTTTCTGATGCCCTTGTAACTATGAGAAAAACACACATTAATCAATTCTTTATTTTCAAAATACATAATAGTTAAAAATAAAAGATCAAATTCAAAAAATTAATCAAGATAATCCTACCTGTCTTTTGTTCTATTAAATGCATCATAAAACAGCCATTCAATATACATTTATTTTAACATTGCCACACTATTGTCCTCTATTTGATTTTGTGACAAACTCCCTACGATTTTATTTCAATAAATTTAATTATGAATACGATTAGTGAAACAATCTTCAAAAAATTTTGCTTTTAAATTTTATTCTGCTTTAGACGGCATTCGTCCATCTTTGGGATTATTACTATTTATTATTAGTATTAGTATTTTTTTTATATATATGTATATAATAATCTTTTCTTCTATAATTCGGTGTACCGGTATTAAAAATTAACCTTGTTTAAATTATACATTTTAGTGATTGCAAAAAAAAAACCGTCAAAAACAGAGTTCCCCAACCGTCGGTCAGTCAGAAATTTTTGGTTGTACGAAGAGAAATAACATAAAATATATTTTAATTTAAGGTCAAATGGTTAATCGGAGTTGAGGAATAAGCTCCAAGCAAAAGTTTATTTATTATATTATTTAGTTTGGGAAAAATAAAAAAAAATCAGCGATCGTTATTTTTAATGAGATTGTTACATTTTTAATTACTGATAAATGGATAAACCTTACGCTATATTAGTAAATACATAATTAAAATTTCGTTTAAAATACTGTTAAGGTTGGAGATTGAAACAAAGGACAACATGCTGTGAACGAAATTGCAATTGTATTATTATA
The DNA here is from genome assembly GCA_024734495.1 of Forficula auricularia. Classification (NCBI taxonomy): domain Eukaryota; kingdom Metazoa; phylum Arthropoda; class Insecta; order Dermaptera; family Forficulidae; genus Forficula; species Forficula auricularia. Next base: position 20,105,463 of record JALMQS010000128.1, read on the forward strand.
GCCAAACAAGATGTTCATTGTTTACTTTTTCTATAGGAGAAATTTAACGAAACAATGTCTAATATATTTATATTTTTGTTCAATGGAAGAACAAAAAGCATCTCATATAAAGAGTGTTTTCTAAACACTATTTCATTCATTAATTCTAATGAGACTATAAAATTTTATAATAAATTAAAAATAAGAAATTAATTCGGATTAATATGCATTTTAATCATAATAATTTAGTAAGTGATTCATAGAAGCCGAATTATTACCAACATAAAAGAAATTTAAATTATTGTTTCACAAATTACATATGCCTCGTATTTTATAAATTTATAAAAATTATGTCTTCCTGAGAGGAGTTATATGAGGATATTTGAAAATATTTACAGCAGGGGTTCCATTTTCGCTCAAAGTATTTTTTATTTGATTTTATTTAACTTGGAACCTTGGTTTGGCTAAAATCTCATAATCGAAATTAGGTCTACTTTTAGCAAGTTAAGTATTTTATAAATCTAATACTCTTTATTGTTTCCCATTCAAATGCAAATGTGAAAAACTAAAACGGGTAAAATAAAAATAAATTGAAAAATTACAAATGAATCGAAGTCGCATACCAAAGGTTATAGTCTAAGAGCTAGTGAACATTTTGGACGATTATGTCAGAATGCAAATAACATATTTCGTACATAACTGACCCTCATGGGTTCCGTCATGTAAAGGAGTGCGGTGGCATCCCTCATCGCCCTGGGTATTTGGGTATATGGGTTTTTGTTTAAAAAAATTGAAAATAACCACCCAAATGGGGGGGGGGGGGGAGAGTCAAAAATGAAAGTTCTATCTCTTTCGACCGAATTCAACCAAATTTTGTATACATAATCAGTGATGACATATAGGACAATGAGGGGTTCTCTATTAAACTTTTACACTTTTAATAGTAGGACATATAGGGCGGGTCACAATTAATCAATGTAAAAAAAATTCAAACCCAGTGACAAGGGTATTTTACCCAAGTCAGTTAATGACCCGCCCTATGAAATTTTAATTTTACCTGTAAAATGCCACTGTACCATATATTTACTAAATTTGTAACTTATTGTCTGTAACAGGAGGCCCCCTCCTGCGCGGCCCAATAAAGAAAATATAGTGTGGTAAGCACACACCCCAAAAGTGAAATTCTTACTCTCCGAATCCAGTCGTTTTTAGGGGTAGATAAATTATCACTGAAGATTTCAAAAATATTCTAAAATCCAATCATTTCAGAATGGGTAAATTTAATTTCAGGATATTTCCAGTGAAAATATTTACTCTGGTCAAAAAATGAGAATTCCAGCCCTTTGGACCAAATTCAACATTAATATTAATATTTGTATATTTTGAAATCTCAGACAGTAACTTTAATTTGTATATATGGTATATGAGTAGTTCAGAAACTCATCCGATTCCAAGCCCACTTTTGGAAAATTTATACATATTCGTAAATTCTTTACCAACAAATTAGGTTTATTATTTTTGTACAAAACTCCTGACTCTGTGTTTCATCAGTAGAGCCTTCTTTTTATTTCTTCTGAAATTGTTTTCTAATGAATAATTTGTAATTTAAAAAATATATTTTTTTTGGTTTATGGACTTAATTGGATTGGCCTCTGAACAGCTCAGGCATAGATGTATAGATATATTATACCTATACTTTATTTTGTATAGGTTATTCCTAAGCAAAATATAAAAACATTTATATTATTCTTAAAGAGAAATGCTATCTTTGCACGCCCGTACGTCCTGAATATAGGCAATCCATTCGCCAGCTCTTCATTAAAGCTGCGTAAGATTTAGGCTGTTCGGTAAAATACTTGAGAATTGGGCTGATAAATAATCACCTAAAAACGACCACTTTGAAGCTCTCTCCCATCGTCTTTTTAAAGCGAAAAATCTGTAAAAAATAAGTCTAACTATATTTTAAAAATCTTTACAAAGTTACCATGATAGACATATTCTTTATTTTGGACTATACAAAAAATTCGATACTTCTCAAAATAATCATTTGATTAAAATAGGATTTTTCATTTTTGGAAAAATTAATACTCTTAACTTGTAAATTATAAATTTGCATCTTATAATAGTTTACGAACCCCAATAAACGAATGGTTTTACTTTTGAACGGAACCATAAAAAAGCCTTTAAAAACATTTATTTGCTTTGAAAATAGGAATAAATTTCAATTAATAAATTTATGAATATATATTTTTTTGACAAGATTCTCTTCAAACAGTCAGTTTAACCGACATTAAGTTAGAAAAACATGTAAAATGAACTTTTTATATTAAATTATAGATCTAGAAAAAGAGGAGGGCCAACTTTTTAATCTTGGAATATAGTAGATATATGTGTTTTATATGTCAGAAGGGTTCGCCCCTTTAAGATTCGCAACCGAGTGCCAAACTTGCTTTCGGGTAGCTGCCTTAGGCATTGAGCCTCCGCAAATTTTTGAAAATTTTTAACTATTTTCATCAATTCAATTATTCTAAAATACTCATTATTTAGTATTAATTTAATAAAAAATCTGTTAAAAACTGAAAATTACTTTCAGAACCAGCAGGAATTTTACATTCTAGTTCTATGTTCTATAACTTGAGTGAAACTTCTTTAAGCCTATGTCAAAAGGGTTTTCGTCTCTAGAGTTAAGCCAACTGCCAGGAAAGTTCTTGAGGTGTTGAATCCTTCTGATATATAAAAGAAATAAATCTACAATGACCCAAGAAGTTGGCCTTTAAAAATCATTAATGTGACGATTGAGGCTCCTTGAGACGTTGAAATTTTTAAAAATTGCATCCATTTTAATAAATTTACAAATTCTAAAATAATCTTCGTTAGTCATCATCATTGGGTATACAGTCCTAAGACTGGTTTGACGCAACCACCCGTCTCCAGCCAGCTGTTTGACCTCTCTAAATGTCCCGCACCCCATATCCCCAATTATTTGTTTGAAATATTCTAATCTGGGTCTTCCCCTTCCCCTTTTCTTTCCCACCTCCCCCTTCGAGATATCCCTAAGCAGTCCCCCATGTCTCAGTGTATGCCCCATCATCTGACCTCTTCTCATCTTCACTCTTCCACAAGGTTCTTATTTCTCCGATTCTTCCAAGAACTTCTTCATTTGTATTAATTTTATATAAAAATTGTAAAAGCGTTTATTCGTTCTGATGAAAAATGGAATAAATTTCAATCAACAAACATAAGAATATTTTTTTCTCTAAAGAGTCTTCCCGAATGACAGATAGAGGACCTAAATTAAATAAAGCATGTAAAAAAGTTGATTTCTTCGGATAAAGGTATGAATAAATTTCAATCAACAAATATAGGAGTATTTCTTTTTTCTTGGCTGTTTTAAAAATATTTGTCTCAATATAAAGTATCATTAAAGCTCTTAGTCAAATTACCTCAAAAATTATTTTTCCCAGCCCCTCTTTCTTTTCATTAAAACTCTTCGAAAAGTTTTCAATTTAATTACTGTTCGTTGAACTGCTTAAAAGCAGCAATTATAATAAATCCTTTGAATATTGATTTTCCTGTTGATCAAAAGATTAACTTTCCCACCAGATCTTTCTAATCCTCTTCTGCTTTCATTTCAAATGATAATTATTTGATTAATTTTTCGTACTTAGGCCTTATCTCTCTCCTTTCATCCCCGTCAAGTGATTTTTGATTGCTCTCTTTTTTACTTTATTGTCATATATAATTAATTTAAGATAAAATATAAAAAAATGACAAAACAGATTTCAAATAAAGCATCTCTTAATTAATAACGTGACAAAGAAGATCGAAGAAAGGTTAACTTAATCTTCTTTTAATAAACTTTAAAAAAACAAACAATAAAAATTATAAAAATTATAAGTAAACTTGCGCTTACAACACTTTAATTTCAATTCACTCTTTTTAATTAAATTAATAATCCTCTTCACACAGAAATATTATTTTTCTCAAATTTATTTTAAAATCCCTTTACGAATGTTATAACTTTTTAGTATTACAGATGGACGGACTGTCATCCCCTATCCGGCCGAGGGTTTCTCATTCGAAATTCTACTTTTTCTAATTATTGTATTTTTGATTAGAAAATCTCAAAGCTAGAAATCTCAAAATCCAATCGGTTTTGGTTTCAAAATACAAACATTTTGCTATTGGGATAAACATTCAAGGATTTTTCGTTCTTGAGTTATCTTGGGTGCCAGTAGTCAGTAATCTATCTAAAGTACCAAAAACGATTACGCAGCTATTAACTAATTTTTGAAATAATCTCCTTTGACTTACAAAACCAGCTAAAAGAATTCATTCTTTAGCTAGAAGACACGAGTATAATTTTCAAAAAATTGAAATTTTTTAAAAATTCGCATTTTTCTAGTTTTAAAAAATTATTATTTAACTATCTTCAGCCTTCGACTAATTGGATTAACCACAAAGTTAAAAAAAATTGCTTTATATCTTCTATATAGTAACAACGCCATATTTAGGGGCGCCCAGAGAAGTTTACGTGCCCCTGTGCAAACGAGAGTATTGGCCCCCTTCACCCCCCTAATGTAAAACTTTCATATGTTGGAAGAAATGATCAATGTAGGTATATATAAACTACATATATACTATATCATGATGTAATAGCAATTTAAAAACTGTATATCATATACTGTACGAAACTTAATTTGCTATCGTGTGTGAATAAAATGTTATTAAACACAGTAGTTTTTCTTCAAAGGCTAAAAATATTTGTTGATAGATCAATAGACTATTTTTACTTATTTTTCTTATGAGTCTCGCAGATAACTAATAGTTTTTTTTTTTTATTTATTTAATGTCACCGGGAACAAAGCCCATTTAGACAGCACATAAGTAAAGTGTTAGTAGGGTTAGTGGGGGAGCCGAGTTTTCAGCCGGTAGAAATTTTTATTCGTCAGCTAGGATCGAACCCCGGCCTCCCATTCCAACATCGTCATAATTGATCGATGTCGAAACGAGACCAGTGCGTTAGCCAACTGAGCCAACCCGGCTCCCCAAACTAATAGTTTACTGTAGTAAAAATAAAATCTCCCCTAAGAGTCCGGGCCCCTTGGCATTCGCCCACCTTGTCCCCCTTTCTGGCCATATTAATTAAGGATTCTAAAACGAATATAGAGGGTCATAACTCTTGATAAGGCTTCCCCATTCAAATCCAGTATTAAGCAGGGAACACAACTGGGATTATGAAGGCTTTATTCAGACAGAAGATGGGCTTAAAGAGGGTCACTCATTTTATATAGCTCCGTATATTATGCGATATTACTGACATATTAACACAAGTACAATGTACTCAAAATTTTCCCGAAAAGGATTTTTTTTTAATCTTGAATATTTAGAGCAAAGAAATAATATGTTCTTCTAACTTTTAGACATGTGTCTTCAACTAATTCGTTAGAAATAATGATTGTCCAAAGTGTTGCTCATATTTCAATCTATATTTTAGACGAGTTTAAAATTTAAGTTTGCAATTAGAAAAATAATTTATTACTATAGATTTATCGTTGACACTACATAGCTATTATGTGAATTTTTCTTCGAAAGCCTGAATTAACGGTCTTGTGCTTGACATACCTTTTTATTTATAATGATTTACTGGATTTCTCGACGATTAAAAATACAAAGAAATAGAAGAAAAAGTATAAACTTTTTCACGACTAGGTATGCTTGCTAGTTAGAGCCGAAACAAGTAATTTCATTTCTACATTTTTGTCTGAATTTTAATGAAGTTCAATTAAATATTCTTCTCTCTATTATCGTTATCTCGAGTCTCGTTTTGGTCGGAGTGCAAAAGGCCATTCCAAGAATAATAGAAATTAATAAATTAATCTCTCTCTAATAGTCTGAAACAGGTCTTAACTTTTATTAGCCAGGTTTTAACTTGTATTTGGCGCATCCTTGCAATACACTTTAGCTCTAAAGTAAAAGAGATCAGATTCTATAATGAAAGATCGCTCACTCGCATATTAAATAATAAAAAAAGTGAAAACTTTTTCTTTCAAGACTCGATACACTAGAGCTGACCTTGTAATTATTAATAAACTTAAATATAAATTGTTTATTTTTGGATATACTATAACACCCCCGCGACCCTAAAATCGTGTACACCTACTTACACTTACACTTTCATTTCCAAGTAGAAAACAATAGATTATCTAATGAATTCCAAAGTAATTCCAAAAAATTCCAAAGAATGTGTACACCTAATTCCAATTGCGGTTCACCCCTCGGAATAATTCAAAAAATATTTTGTCTTTTGAACCCGATATTCCAAAATCTAATCAGTAATATATAGTACAAACCAGCGTGTTTAAACATAATTTTAAAATAAATAAATTTTTGGACCACCCTGTATATGTTAGATTTAATATGTAATTAGTTAAACACGTTGTTTGAGGAAGAGAAAGTATGTTTTAGGAAACTAGAAAGTAACCATATATGAATAGTGATTTACCTTTAGTTGACGAGAAGACGTTTCCTCTCGCCTGCCAGGCATTAACTGATTCGAGATTCTAGAGTGAAAGAGTTTAGCTAGCTATTTGATAACATTTCTATCAGTAAAATTTCCTTGAATTTTGATAAAGATTTTCCTAACAAATTTGCACATAAACATTTCTATTCAATTTTTGATTAACAAAACGAAATAAAATATACACAGGGAGATGGATCAAATAAAGTAGGGACATTATCGGACTTTTTTCGATGTGGAGGGTGTCTGGAAAAAAAAATAATAAAGAAATTCCAATACCCATGTAAACTCATAAACTGATATAGTAATAATAAATAAATAATAAATAAGTCCATCAAAATTTTAGAAAGTTCATTCTGGTGCCCACATTTTTCTATTCGCCAATCGAAAAGCTAATAAGATTTTGAGTTTGTAGCTCCTGATTTTTTGGTTTAAAAGTTCCGAAAACCTTTTTTTTTATGATTTTTTTTTTTAGATTTTCTCGACATTCTCATTGAAAAGCCATAAGATAGCTATAGGTACTATACGCAATGTGATACAAGTAGTATTTCAGGTTATATAATGTGTGACAGGTGCAATAGCAATATAATTATTATAAATTGAAAATAAATCTATTTAAAATATATAATAACTTTTTATAATATGTTTTTTATAAGTAAGTTATTTTAGAAGTCATTGCAAAAATTCTCAGTTGAAAGGGTTATTTATTCGTTTTATCAAAAGAAGCATATTTTTATTTTTCACTTAAAAATGATGATATCGCAATTCCATTAACAATAAATTATTTTCTTTATTATATTTACACGGCACTTTATATTTGATTGTGTTTATTGGAATAGACTATGAATTAATGAATCACTATGTCACTTGTTCATAAAATATAATACATGGTGGTTTATTATAAATATATTTATTATTGACTTCTCTGCATTAACCCCCAGTTAGCAATAAATCATTAAAATCGATCACAAAATAAATATATTGCGTCGAAAAATGGGTAGATTCAAAATAAATGTCTCGAACTTCGATATTAATTTGTAAGAAAAATTGTTAACTTTTTCAAAAATTTACACTAGCACTCTACCGCAAACTTTTCGGATTTGTCAATATTTCGTAAGCGAATAATTTGATCTAGAAAGCTGAAACTTGACTCATAATGAAACTTTTCAAATTTCAATTAAGGATTCATGGGATCTGGACCAAATAATTTATTAAAATTAATAAATAACCAGTGTTGAACATTTTGTAGATCAAATCCGACTTTATCAGAAACTTAGATTTTTATTGTTTTAAATTTCACGAATGAATCTATTTAATAAATTAAAATTCATTATTAGTATAGAAACCATCGAAAAAGCTTGGCGAAGTGAAATATAAAATAATCAAAATAGATTTTAATAATTAATTTTTAATTGTCTAGTTATGGTTTTCTTCACTATTCTAACCAATTTTTAATTTATTAAAAGGATTCATTCATTGATAAGATTTTGGTTTGCCGAGAGTAGCAGAGTAGTTTTCTGTACCCCATGAGAGGTGACAGATGAAATATTTTTAATTAAAAAGACTACTGATGAAGATCAAACCTTAGAAACTATAGTCTCAAACAAATAAATTACTTGTATATTATATACATATTTATATATTGGGTATATATACCGGGTGAGTTTTTTTATCTTGAGACAGTCTTATAACTCAAAAACAGTGCATTATTTAAACAAAAGTTTCAAATAAAAGTTTATTTATATTGATGGGGAAACTAAACTACGCTATTTTTTGTCGATCTAGAACAAGCTTCCAAGGGTATTTTAAGGTCAAGTTCTGTTTTTTAAATAAAAACATATATATTTATTTTCATATTCATAATCTACAAAAAAAACTAAGTAACTTTCATAAGAACTATTTTTTTATTTCACGTCAAATAAACAAAATATTAAATCAATTATTAGATCTCAAAAAAATCCTAATAATTATTTTTAACAATTATTCAACTTAATCATCAAATAATGATCAAATATTTAATTATTAGATAAATAATTTAATAATAATTAATTATTTAATAATTTTTCGACACTGTTCTGAGACATTCCAGAGTGTATCGCAAGTCTTCTGGATGAATTCCAGTTACAATTTCGTTTTTTGGCCAGTTTCAGTTTCTTCATAACTTTTACATTTCCTGTTTTTTTTTAAACTGATTTTACAACACAATAAAATGAAGATTGTGAAGGTGCATTCCTATCAGGAAAACGCTCAACATCCATTTCAACCCCATAACACTTCTTCTACATTCCCCCCATAAATTAAGACCATTTCAATTCTGTCTTCAACAAAAAATGATCCATTTTTATTATGGTAATACAATATAACTATCTTCTGGATTGACACGAAAAAGAAACTTTTTTAAACTCAAAAAGTAGAAAATAATCTCTTAAATCTTTGTAAAATGAAGTATTAACATCATTATAAACACTTATTTTCATTGATACAATTTGATGGCTGTATATGTATATAATTAAGTAATGGAGAGGGATTCAGCCAATGGGTAGCCTCTGCTGAATAAAAAACTCCCAATTATAGAAAACGTTTCGGCTTTAATTAAATAATGCCATCATCAGTTCCTAAGAGCTGAAAAAAGCGATAGAGCACACATGTAAAATTACAATAAAATTTTTTAACAAAAAAATCCAAACTTGTTAATTACAAAATTATATCTTACAGTATTAGCGACACAATTAATTTTATAAATAAATTGTCCGCAGGCAGAGTTGTTGTGGATTTTATCATAATATATACAAAATTATATGAATTACAAAATGGTACATAAATCTTGGTGTGCTCTCACTTGATATGCGCAACGTCTCAAGTACAAATATAGCAAATTTCAATTTCATTCAATTAATAATAATAATAATTATGAGGACATTGATCTAATTAGGATCACTGACCCCTCACAAACATCTCTTAATTAAAAGATTTCTCAAAATAATTAACAAACATTAAGAATAACAAAAATTCGAATTCAAAATGACAATATATAAAAATAAAAATAAAAAATAAATTTTTTCCTTCTCTACCTTTTTACAATTCTTTCGCCCCTTTCTCAATGTTTATTATACCTGGGCATCAGTATTTGTCAATATTGACAAGTAAGCATTGCTAAGCCCAATGCAATCAGTTTGAAAATTAAGAGCCCTTTGCCCATATGTCTTAATAAAGCATTTTTCGGCCAGCATACGCTTATAATTGTTCCCCAATCTCATCAAGATGACAGCATCATCAAACTCAAATCCATGGGATGCGATATGGTGTGTGCTCAGGGCTGTCGAAGCCTTTTTAACCGACTTCAAAAAAGGAGGAGGTTCTCTATTCGAATGAATTTTTTTTTTTTTTTTGTGCCTATGTTACCTCATATCTCCGTCAATTGTCAACCGATTTTGAAAATTTTTTTTGCATTGGGTCCAGTCTAGCTTCCGATTGGTCCCATTTTTTTTCGATTTTTTTTCATAGGTATTAGACCTTTTTATTAGGTTTGATTTAGACCTAACCTCTTTGTTTATGAACCGATTTCGATGGTTCTTTTTTTATCCGAAAGGGGTGTCTTAGGGATGTTGTCATATTAATTTGGTCAAGTTCTGACGATATAATCACTATTAATAACATCACTAAAAAGAGAAAAATAAAAATTTTTAAGAAAAAAATAAAAACCGACTTCAAAAAATTAAATGCAACAAATATAAAAATACACTAAAAGGTATAAAATAATTATTATCTTATTTAGTTACAACTAAACGACGAAATATTAACATGAAATTACTTTTTGAAGTTGGTGCCAAACATATACCTTTTATGAATCGCACTCGACGGATCTTACTTAGTACGTTTGGTGGGTACGCTCGCTTATAGGTATAGTTTGTTTGGCACCGACTACAAAAAGTAATTTCATGTTAATATTTCGTCGTTTAGTTGTAACTAAATAAGATAATAATTATTTTATACCTTTTAGTGTATTTTTATATTTGTTGCATTTAATTTTTGAAGTCGGTTTTTATTTTTTTCTTAAAAATTTTTATTATTTATTACACTTAATTCATGCTCTCTTTTCCGCAAAGAAAAAATGCGAGATGTTTGACCCACATAAACACTTGTAGGTTTCGGGCAATCGCGGCACTTAATTAAGTAAATCATATTATGTTGTTCGTGGCGTGGAACTACATCCTTGTTATTAAATAAAAAGGACATATTACCAGTTGATGCCAAGGCCGTGCGTACATTATAGTTCTTAAATATTTTTTGAATTTTTTCGGACAACCCTGGCATATAGGTGAGAGAGAAAAATGGTCCATCCCTGAGAGAGGGTACAGATGGGGTAGGAACAACAACTCTGCCTGCGGACAATTTATTTATAAAATTAATTGTGTCGCTAATACTGTAAGATATAATTTTGGATTTTTTTGTAAAAAAATTTTATTGTAATTTTACATGTGTGCTCTATCGCTTTTTTCAGCTCTTAGGAACTGATGATGGCATTATTTAATTAAAGCCGAAACGTTTTCTATAATTGGGAGTTTTTTATTCAGCAGAGGCTACCCATTGGCTGAATCCCTCTCCATTACTTAATTATATACTTATTTTCATTGTTGTGACTTTTCGATTTAATGATTATTTATATAATAATTAATTATTTAATCATTATTATTTGATAATTAAGTTGAATAATTGTTAAAAATAATTATTAGGATTTTTTTGAGATCTAATAATTGATTTAATATTTTGTTTATTTGATGGCGTATAAAAAAATAGTTCTTATGAAAGTTGCTAAGTTTTTTATCTAGATTATGAATTTGAAAAGAAATATATAGGTTTCTATTTAAAAAACAGAACTTGACTTTAAAATACCCTTGAAAGCTTGTTCTAGATCGACAAACAATATCTTAGTTTAGTTTCCCCCTCGATATAAATAAACTTTTATTTGAAACTTTTTCGATATAATTCACAGTTTTTAAGTTATAAGACTGTCTCAAGATAAAATCTCTAAAATCTCTAAATAAAAAACAATAAAATCTAAGTTCCTAATGAAGTATATAAACAAAATTTTCAAAGCTGATTAAATTATATTTTAAAAAAATATATTGTGCGCATCCCCTCGTATCCTTAATTAATTTTATAAACCATGGAAAACGAATCATTTTATATTAATCCGAAAGTTTGTACCAAATCCTAACTATACGGTTCGATAGCTTATAATAAATCTATTGAATTTTTAAAATTTATTTATTTGACAAAAATAAGTATTTGGTTCTTCTGCAAACCTTCTGGAGGGTTTCTGTGAATGACTCGATATTTTTGACTAATTTACGATGGACCCACCTTGCGTCCAAGGGAGAGGGGGGGGGATGCCTCATGATATCATACTTGAGTACGCCCATGTTTTGTTTCAAGCAGTGGAGAACCTCACTGATTCCCTCTTGAAAATCGACAACTTTGCTACTCTCGACAAGAAAACCATTTTCAAATCAACAAATATTTGTTTGAGTTGATATTTTAAAAAGATATAAGTATTAACAAGAATAGCTGAGAATTGGTCAAAAATTAAAAATCAGAGTTTTTATTGGGCTAGACGTTTCGTCAATTTATTTTGAGTTCCTCAGTGGCCCATTTTATCAATCTTTGTCAAAAAACAATTTCACTATACGACAAAACATAATTAATCTTTTTTTAATACATTGCTGGCTCCAATTAATCAACAATCGTGGACTTTTCCTTAACACTTAAAAACGAATTCTTTTTTGTTGGGTTTATAAAAAGATAGCATTTATAAAATGGGTCACTGTAAGGAAGTCAAAATAAATTGTCGAAACGTCTGGCCGATTTAATAAAAACTCTGTTTTTAATTTTTATCCAATTCCCTGCTATTCCTGTTACGAATTTCTTATGGATGCGAATGCTACAACATTATAAATATTAGTTTCGCAATTTTCTTTGCTTTTTGTTTTGTTGACTTAATCGATATGGCAAATGAGCGGCTCATTTATTATTAATAGCTTTGATTTCAACAGTTGAATTACTTTTCTTCCAATTTACTTATTATCTTCAGAAATGAAAAAAAAATTCCGGCCCCCATTTATATTTAATGATTCAAGTTGAGAATGTTCTCGTTTCTAACGAGTTCCAAACGAGTGAGAAAACAATCTAATCCTCGTAATTTATCTTTATTTCTAGATGCTGCTGCGGTCTTTCGCTCACTTTCCATTGTGGCTCTGGAGCGGATTGTTCCAACCAACCCGGGGCTAATCCGCAAAACAATGAACTCTGGAGTCCAGCCAAACACACACAACCATCCCCGACGGATGCCTATGGGACCATCGAATTCCAAGGAGGTCCGCATCCAAGCAAAGCACAGGTAAAACTTTAACCAATCAATATACGTACTGCTAAGACCAATTACTCTTTTATAAATAAACCAACATAAAAATCACTCTAAATAATAATAGAGTCAATAAAAGTGAGTGTTTTTTATTTATTTTTTGAAAAATAGATAGAATTTATAACATCATTGGGATTCAGTTCCATAATTTATTAATGTAATTTTTGTTTTTCAGAGGATGAGGAACAAAATAAGTATTTATTTACGACTTATCAATTGCAACGTTTCGCCACTTTTATTGCAGCTTCTTCAGGCTCTTGATAAATAAAGCTCCAAACACTTAGTCATTTTTTAAGCTCTCTCTCATATTTTTTTATAATTTGTTGACTAATTTTGAAATGTTTTAAATTTTACCAGTGAAATTGTAAAAGTTATAATTGTATATTTGTTGATATTGGTGTTTTTGAGTTGTAGATGATAAAATGGAAATGTATTCGAGTGTCTGTATGTATAATAATGGCAGAGCTTAAAAAAATGACAAATTGTTTGGAGCTTTATTTATCAAGAGCCTGAAGAAGCTGCAATAAAATGTGGCGAATCGTTGCAATTGATAAGTCGTAAATAAACACTTATTTTGTTCCTCATCCTCTGAAAAACAAAAATTACAGAATTTATAACATGAATAGTACGGAATTGGATAAAATTAAAAACACAGAGTTTGTTTTATTAAATGAGCAAAAGGTTTCGTCAATTTATTTAAACGACGACAAATTTAAATTGTTAAAGATAAGTTGTTTCTAAGATTGTTGATTACTGTGAGCCAAGAATATGTTAAAGAAAGATTATTGATGTTTTGTCTTATAGTAGAATTGTTTTTTGACAAAGAGTGATTAAATGAGGTAATTTTAACCTTACTTGATGTTCAATTTATTTCTAATTAATTTATATATAAGTTTTCTCTAATTTTCCTGGTTTTATCATTCTAACCACTGAAGAAGTCAAAATAAATTGACCAAATTTCTAGCCCATTTAATAAAAAACTGTGTTTTTAATTTTATCCAATTCCCGATTATTTCTCTTATCAATTTACTATGGACACGAATGATGTAACAATAGATGGAATACTTCCAAATTTGAACATCATATACAGGCTCATTCGCCACATTATAGGAAGAGCAATTTCATATAACTTTGATGAGATTCGAATTCTGAATATTTTTTTAGATTATTTAATAACTCGAGTTTAAATGTTGTATATTTTTAATTGAAAATTTAAAGAATTTATTTCTCAACATTTTCATCAAAATATTTATTTTATTGAATATATATGTAAGTAGGTATATTTAATTGAAAAGTTTTTGTTTTGCCGAGAGTAGCAGAGTTGTTGATTCACAAAGAGAAACAAAGAGATTGTCCTCTGCTTGATGCAAATAAACATATACACATATATATCAAGATGATATATATATGTGTATATGTTTATTTGCATCAAGCAGAGGACAATCTCTTTGTTTCTCTTTGTGAAGTAGGTATATGTTTTTAAAATTTCGTCATTTTCGGAAACGAATATATCATGTGTAAATCCTAAACTACATTATGCAAGCGAGGCTGCAAATATCTGATACTAGAATCCATACAAGATTCAGAGTTGAAGTAGTTCTCTAATCAATTTCCCAAGTGTCTTTAAAAACCCAGCCAAAGATTTTGATGCTAAAAAATAAAAAATATTACCTATTTATTTAGTTTATTTGTTTTTAATGTTTCTGACCAATAAACAATGAAAAAAGTTGTTCAAAACTTGCAACGAATCTTAGATGGGGAGAGGGGGGGGGTCAGGTAGGCTAGGGGTTAGCATGTCAGCCTGCTAACCAAGTGGACCAGGGTTCGAATCCGATTCGAGGCATCCGGCTAAAACCTGACCCCGGGGGGTAGAGACAAATTTCAAAAATAAAATAATTAGTATCGTAAATTGGCTTATGGCTAGAAAGGCCGAAAAAGCCAAATAAAAAAAAAATCTTGGATGAAATCCTTAGCAGGACTTAATTTGTGTATTTGAGTAAGCTCTTTCAGCCGATTACGAGAAATATAAGAAAGATACTTAATCTAAATGTAAGGCCCCTTTATAGTAGAAACAAGACAACTAGATCAATCGACTAATAATAAGGCTGGTTCGAAATCGATTCCAACTCAGGTCAGCAAATTTTGCTTGCTGGCAAACAGCGTCTAACCAAACCAGAGCAGTAAACAATTTGCATATTTAGAGAATATTCTCCTTAAAAACGCCAACGCTCGAAAAGGAAATGTCACAAGATGAAGAAGATAATTTAAATTAAAGTGAGGAAAGAGATATTAGATTTATCTTTAAATGAGGCCACAATTTATGAATAAATTATGTTGAATACATACGGACCATAGAGTATATAGAGAGGAAAGCTTGCGTATTTGGAAAAAGCACTCTCTAGCGGGTCATGCTCAAACTCTTAGTCCTTAAGAGCCATTCATAGAGCATATTGTCACATGACATTCAGTCTGACATTTTGTTTTTGTCATAGATAAAAGATTCCACAGGCTTTGTTTTTATCAAACATTCATTTAGAAAATTTTCCAACGTACACATTTATCGATTAAAATATCATTAAATATGGCTAGTTCTCGACGTCAATGTTGTGTGAAAGGTTGTTTTCGCGACACAAAATCAGATAAAGAACATACTTTTTTTGGACGCCCTAAAAACAATGAAATGTAAGTAACCTATTTAAAATTAACTAATAATTTATTTCTTTGATTTTTATGTGTTAATTCTTGAATAATTTAATTATAGAGCTAAACGCTGGTGTCAATTTGCTGATATCCATGAAAATAATAAATATTTCTTTATATGTTCTGACAATTTTTAATCAAAAACAATTTATAAAAAATATCCACGACGTCTGCAGCGAGATTCTCCAGAATGAAGTGATTTCGTATCCACATTAAAGCCGTCCGTCCACAGGTCTCCAAACACCGGCTCTTGATTAGATTTTGTGCCAGAAGCCGACAACATATATATACATATTTTTATTAAAATAAAGAATAGCCTATATTTTATAGGTAAATAGATATATCTTATTTTAATTTAATAAAAAAAAGATCATTTCAATTAGAAAATAAAGTAAAAATATTGTTTATTTTTTTAAGTGTCTAGGTGATTCTTTGAAGGTTTTCCTCAAATAACTAATGTTGGCGAATGCGAATCACAAAAATTCCATTGAAAAGATTGTATTTATTTATTAAAATATTTGTAATGTCATTTTTTGGTCTAAATAAAAAAATGGTTAATTTTAAATTATTTTCAAGTATTTATTTTATATATGAATTTCCTCCTAGTCCCTCAAAGTCCCTGAATCTTAATTAAATTATTTTCAAAAAAAGAAACTCAAAAAAGATACTTAAATCTTTACATTAATTATTTGCCAAAGTTTTTTTTTTTAATAAAAGTACGATTTTATTATAAAAATATATTTTAAAGATTTGTATTTATTTTAATTACAAAACAATTAATAATTTTTTCTTTAATATACAGGGTGATTCACGGTCGATGGGACGTTATCCGTTTTATGTAAAACAGAAAGTCGGATTTTTCTGAAAATTTACCACCTTACATTTTCTTACCTGTTCTATCTATCTAAAAAAAATATAGTTGCTGTGACTTTTCAATGGAAGCCGAAACGTCGCAAGGCTGAAAATATTTTAGATCGATAGAACAGATAAGAAAATATAAGGTGCTAAATTTTCAGAAAAATCCGACTTTCCGTTTTACATAAAACGGATAACGTCCCATCGACCGTGAATCACCCTGTATATAAGCTCATGATAAATTATTTTGAATCATCCGCTGTGTGACGTCACCAAAATTTTCCTCGATGAGATGCGGTTCCCGCCATTTTGCTTCAGTATACGACCCGCCAGAGAGCTCTGTAACTCGTATACGCTAAAATACATAGGGCCCTTATGGAGCCTTCCTCTCTATATACTCTATGATACAGACGTATATTTATTTATTTATACGGTATACTCAATAATATATTCAATGAATCACTGAATAGCAATGACAAAGTGAAATCAGATTAGTGCAAAACAAACAGCAAATAACATTGAGCGAGAGAGTTTATTGGATTTTAATCTGTTTGTAATTTTAATAAAAACAAATGTGAATAATACTAACAATTTGAAAGTTTATATTGGGAAAATAAGGACAAGTTTTTTATGTGTGACTTTTTTATTTATCCACCAACGTTTCGTCGACTTTGCCGACTTCTTCAGGGCTTCAAATAGTCATGTCACACATTCGTCTAAATTTTCTTATTACCTTCGTTACCATTGAAGGCCATCAGAATACAATTTTCAAAAGATATTTGGCACATTCACAAAAAACACAATTTTTCTCTTTATAATAACAACCTTATCAATACAAAACAGAACAGAAATCACTTCTTATAAAAATAGAATAGAATACTTTTCTTTTTCTTCTCCGTTTTATGCCTACCATACTAATACTTTAGATTTATACATTGACGCCATGAAGCTTATGACTCGTCCTCCCCCTTGTCACACGATGTCATACTTTGTTGCCCCCCCCCCCCTTTTTTGGCTTTTCGGCCTTTCTAGCCATAAGCCAATTTACGATACTACGTTTTTTTTTTAATTTGTCTCTACCCCGGGGTCAGATTTTAGCCGGATGCCTCAAGTCGGATTTGAGCCCGGCTCCACTTGGTTATCAGGCTGGCACGCTAACCCTTAGCCTATCCGACCCCCCCCTTTAACGTGTGACGTAATTTGTGAATGGCCTCTAAGCGTATCAATTAATAAAAATAAAAAAATGGAAATATAACACAAAGGATAATATCCTTTGTGTTATATATTACCTACTTATATACCTAATAAATTTTAAAATATTATAAAATGAATAAATAATAAGAAATTCGACAAAAGCATTTAATTAAAGTAGGTAGGTGTAGGTACTAATTATTATCGAGTGTTTTTCTCTGAACAAATTTGGCGTTCCCTGCTTCATTTTCTGTTCACAAGTAGACAAGAAAGACATCTTGCACCTAGAAAAATATATATATATATTTTTTTATAAATTTTATTAAACCAATTATTTTACATGAATTTATGCATACATTTTTTGAGCTTCGATTCCGGAGATTGCTTCTCCACCATCGAGTGTCCTTGATCATCTTTATAGTCCTTGTTTTTAATAAGAGGAAAAAACTAATTAAATAAAAAAACCTCTTTTCCGATAATTATTCAAATTCCATATCCAATCCTTCGTCAGTCAGCCAGAAAAATATATATTATATAAATCGATGTAAATAAACAATTTTCATGGTTATTTGAATATTATATTCGATATTTACTTATTCTTGATAAAATTGAACTTCGAAAATGCTGACTTGCAAGGATATAAAGATCCGATAATTGGCCTCGTATTTTCGTCTCTGGTAAGAAATTCTCCTAACAAGCATAATATACAAATAAAACAAATATCCGCCCTTCATTTCAATATATACTGTGCAATCGCTTTAGTGATTTTCCCTATTTACCTAACTAGCCATCCGTATAAAGAGACCTGCGTGACCGACTACAACGTGTTTAAACTAAAAGACTTCTGTTTCGCATATATATTCTATTTATTTAATATTTATTGAATTTATCCACTCTAAAGGAATTAATCGATACAAAAGCGAAGTATTAGCACGAAAATTTCATTTTTTTGTCATTTGGTTTTTATGTATTAAGAATTAAAATTAAGAAAAGATAATTATGTTCCATGTGCATTTCTCGCTGTCTCTTTGTTTGTCAGGATATTGATAAACAACATACCTCAAGAACATATTATGATAGTAAGTTCGTTTTGGTTCCAAAATGCCTTTGTTTTGCCGAGAGCCAGCAGAGTCGTTGATTATTATGAAAGGTTGATTCTTCTTAAGAGAAATCAATGAGGCTGCCCTCTGCTTGATGCAAATAAAGATATACCCATATAATAAATAAATATATATAATTAATTTCTAATTAATATAATATGATTAATTTAGAGTTTGAGACTATAGTTTTGACCTTATTTATCAGTCTTTTTGATTAAAAATATTCTATCTGTTATTTCTCATTGGTTTAAATACCTGATTATACGGTATGTAGGGAAATACCTTTTGTTATAATAGTAAACTGGTCACTTCATAAACAAAATAAATTGATTAATTAATAAAAAAAAGTGTAATGATGATATTCAAAACTATAGTCACTAACAAATTAATTATATATATTTATATAATATAGTACATATTTAGGTATATGTTTATTTGCATAAAGTCAAAAGCGTAGCCAAGGAGGGCTGAAGGGGGGCGACGTAAAATTATATAAAATATTTTTAAAAGTGTAGGAAAAAAATCTCTTAATTCAAATAATGTTGGTCGGGGTAATAATTTTGGTCAGAGCAGTTTTGCCCCATCCGCCCCAAAAGTCTGGCTATGCCACTGAGGATATCCTCATTGATTTCTCCTTATCATAATGGTTTTATTTCTAAAACTAAAAACTCATTACGTTTCAGGCTTTCAAACATCAAAACTTTCGTTTTTTAACTAGAAATTCTGATGCCAAAGAGTCCATAATCTAGTCAGTTCTTCACATTTAAAATACAAACATTATGGCACTAGAGAGATCTTGGGTATTGCAATCCATACACATTAGGGTGGTCCTTATTTTTGGTATTTTCGAATTTTTACGCTGACAAGGGCTCATATGGTTCGAAATAAATTTAAAAAATATCCCCCAAGTTTCAAGTCTCTATCTCATTTATAACCTGTGCCCCCAGCGATGTATTAGGTTGATGCATAATTATGGAACATTTGTATTGGCGCGTTTTTATTTAGCCAAAAGTGGCGTTTTGTTTATTTTTTTTATAAAAACAATCTTCTCTATTTATTTAAAAAGAACCGTGTTTGGTGGCCCTATTTTATTTAAATTGAATTGGCTAAGGGGCCAGTAAGGGGAAAATAAAAAGTTGAAATAAAAGTCAACTTCTATTTGTTACTTTATTTTGGGCAGACGTAATCGATATTTTAAGAACGTTTCGAGCGCTATACCGCTGCTCTTCATCTATGATCTAGTTATAGTTATAGTTAATAAAAATGTGTGTCGAAAACCATATTCATATTCGTCATATTATGCTCTATCACTGCGAGAAGGGATGGAGGGCAGCACAGTCATTTCGCGATCTCAACGAACTTTTTGGCGAAGGAACAATTACTGATAGTGCAGTACGGAAGTGGTTTGCCCATTTCAAATCAGGTGACACTAGTTTGGAGGATAAAGAAGGAAGAGGTCGTCCATCGGATTTTGATGAGGTTTGACTATCAGTAATTGTTCCTTCGCAAAAAAGTTCGTTGAGATCGCGAAATGACTGTGCTGCCTTCCATCTTTTCTCGTAGTGGTAGAGCATAATATGACGAATATGAATATGGTTTTCGATACGCATTTTTATTAACTATAAATAGCGAAGATAGTTTTTATAAAAAAATAAACAAAACGCCATTTTTGCCTAAAGAAAAACGCGCCAATACAAACGTTCCATAATTAATCATCAACCTAATAAGTTTCTTCTAACATGTGGTTTTTGGCATTAAAATATCAATTTTTTATTCCGGACAAAATAATGATTCAAAAAATTTGAAACTCTGTAGAATTTATCCTTATAATACTAGCTATGCATCAGAATTATTACAGATTTTTAGCTATTATGATTTTGGAGTTAAAGCTAGATAAAATACTACTATATCTTAGTGTTACTAAGTTATCGACTCCAGAATTATCATAGCTAAAAATCTTTAAAAATTATGAGGGATAGCTACTATTGTAAGGATAAAGTCTACAGAGTTTCAAATTTTTTGAACTATTACTTTGGCTGGAATAAAAAGTTGATCTTTCAATGCCAAAAACCCCATGTTATTTAGATGAGAAACTTACATCGCTGGGGGCACATGTTATAATTGAGATAGAGACTTGAAAATTGGGGATTTTTTTTATTTATTTCAAACCATATGAGCCCTTGTCAGCGTAAAAATTCGAAAATACCAAAAATAAAAATAAGGACCACCCTAATACACATAGGCAGAAAATTATTTTTCTCCTCGTTTCAGACATTTTTAAAAACAATTAGGGGAAAATAGAATTTAATTTTAATTTTAAGGCCACCCAGACGCCACCGATTAATTCAATAGTAATAATAGGTATAAGAAATAACAGCAAAAAATATTTATAATAAAAAGATTGGGGATGAAGCTCAAGCTTTCAAAACTATAGTTTTTATCAAATAAATTATATTTATCTATCTATCTATCTATCTATCTATCTATCTATATATATATATATATATATATATATATATATATATATATACAATACATATATTCACTTATATATAGGTATATGATTATTTGCATCAAACAGAGGAAGACCGCATTGATTTCTCCTTTGTAATATAATAGCCTGTATTATGTGATTTCCAAGTAAGTAAACACACTGTTCTAAGGGAGTCATTAATTGTTAAAATCATTTCTAGCTGGGTGAGTTTGTTGAATAGATTATGCAATATTAATACACATGTACCTATATGCCTATATAGGCGTGGCATTTTATTATCAAAATGTATTTTTTGTTCATGTGTTTTTTATTGTGTAACTGTATAAATAATCAATACAGTTTTTTAAAAAACAATCACAAAACATTTGTTAATAACTCAAAGGTATCGAGAAGATATTCTCATTTATTTTTTTACTTTATTTTGTTTTAAAGAGAACTGCAGCGAGGCCCGCTTTCGGCGTGCAGAGAATAAATATGATTGTTTTATTTATCTTGAATAAAGTCTTAAATAGATATGTATAATTGAAGATTTTTTTGACTGTAATATATACAGATAGATAGATAGATGGATAGAAAGTCGTTGGTTGCTTAAGAGAGCAAGAGGGTATTAAAATTGTATTAAAAATGAAATTTTTAGAAAAATTTGCTATTTTTAAATTATAATATAATTTAAATTCTTTTTAGATAAAAATAAAGATTATTTTTTTTCAATTATTAATTTTTTGCAGATTTAAATTTTTTTAGGAAATTATATTCAAAAATTAAACCCTTCATAGCATAAATTGTCAACGTTTTGGTGATCGGAATAGTTGGATAGAATTATACCTAAAACAAATATGAGAGCCAATTAAATCTAATTAGATAAATCCATTATAAACTAATTGTATAAATGTTTGTTGCATTACTCAAAAATGAATAAGAAACAAAAAAATGTAAAAATTACCAAATTTATATAATTATAACACTTAAAATATTGTAGTAGGTCATGGAAGTATTGTTAGAGTTCGTGGCTGTGATGAAACTGTACTAGATGAGCCAAAGATGGAATCACTGGGTTCAATAAAACACCTTTAATAAGACGTTTCGGCCTGAATTTTATTTGGCCATCTTCAGTCACTTCGGAGTTATACACAAAATGCGGTACACATTAATTACACGTCTTATTAAAGGTGTTTTATTGAACCCAGTGATTCCATCTTTGGCTGATACCTCCTCCTTCATCTAGTACGGTCATGGAAGTACTTAATAATCAATTTCACCCCCCCATCCCCCCAGGGGTGTCAGGGCTGTCTAAACCGTCATATTGTTTTTCCGCATATAGTAAATAATAACGTATAGGCACCAAATTTGGATGTATGGTAATTGCTCCAGGCGTTCAAAAGTATATAAAGAATACTATACATACATACAAACATTGAGTTATATATATATATATATAATTTAACTTTCGCTTTTCATTTAAATGTTAACATATATATATATATATTTTAAAGAGAATTATAAAGCAACTAAACTATTTATTTCAAAACGTCAATAAATAGTTTTATCGACTTTTGTTCATTCCTTTCACGCTCCATAAATTGAGAACCGCTGCTCTAGGGTATTCACTACAAGCTCTTCAACAACCCCACGTATTGCACTTATTATTTTCATCTCAGTTATTCGAAGAAGTTGTTGGATGGGAATTGTTTTTGCAACATATGGCAGAATTAGATGAGCGTTGGTTTATAAATGCGTACTTTGCATTCTGCTGACATGAATTTGTTTTGCCAAATTAGATTATGCAGGCAGAAAGGTATCCAGCCTTCTTGGATTTTCAACTCCTCCTTCAAATCTCAAATCTCAGCATTCGAACTTTGAAACTTGTTCTATCATGGCGTTTGTTTATTTTTTTATTTTTTTTTTTATTTTGATATTTAGTTGTTTTTAGCTATCTAGTCGAATTTAAGCAAGAGAATTTGCAGGTAGTTTTTCTCACTAGTTGTTATTAAAGACTCACCATCAGAGTAGAAAATAATTCTCACAGTTTATATTCGATAACGATTTGTAATTATTAATTTTTTGTAAAAAGATATCATTATACAAAACAAAATTTAGAGTAAAATCAAAGTGACATACGAGTTAGACGTGAAAATTGAGAAGCTTACGCGTATATATGGTAGAAGAAATAATAATCAATTCAACGGAATATGATCAAAATTAATTTTTTAATATTTATTATTAAATATTGTAAGCCATCACAAAGGGGCTGATAAAAAAAATAAACTAATAGAGATATCCACATATTTTCTTGTTTTAAATTATAGTATTCTACGACGGATTAAAATCATAACGGTTAGATTTGTAACGATATGGGCATGTGGTGCATATTTAGAATAAAAATTTATAACAACATTTAAATAATTTTTTTTAGATAAATAAAATTATAAAAACTTAAATATTTTATTATTCACTTGACTTATAATAATTTTTTTTAAAAATGGTCTAGTTGCCCATTAATTAAATAAATCAATATATAAAATCAAGGGGCACACCTTTTACTTGCGCCAGGGGGCTGAATATGTAGCAATGCCACTGTTAGAATATGTTCGGGCTGAATTTCGGTCACTGAGGTTCGCGCTGCCGTGAACTGAACATATTTAAACTAAAGAACCGAGCCGAATTGGATCTATTAAACCAAACTGAACAATACTTATTTTAAATCTACATAAATACATTTAAGCCAAAAAGCCTTTGGGCAGTCAGGTTTTCTCCTTAGTTCATTTCTATTAGATAAAAATTAACCCGTAAGACTATTAGTAGCTCAATTTTTCTCTAATCTAGAACCGATCTTGAAGATCCCAACTTGGCTTGCCACTCCATGAAATACTAAAAGTAGAAAACTGAAATGAGCCACTCTTAGATACTTTTACACAAAAAATTATTGAAAATAATTATTTGTGATTATTGAGCTACTTTTTTCAGCTAATCCACCAAACAATATTTTTTTCAAAAAAAGACGTCACTATCTCAATTAGTAGGTATTTATATTTTTTTTCATAGAAAATAGTTGGAGCAAAGAGTGCTTCGATACCTTTACCTTAATTACAGTATTTATTAAATGAAAATTTTAGAGAAAAATTCTTAGAACAAATTAAACATATTGCATATTTCGGTCAATTTTAAATTTTATTTGTGGAATTTCTAATGACTTGCTAGATTAATCAAACAATTGGCTCTATTCGAGCAGAAACTATGAATACCAAATTCAATCAGTGCATATGAAATAAATTATTCGGGTGTTTAGAGTGAGGGTTCAATTAAAAATTTAACCACTATGTACTGAGTAACACGAAATCTATGAAACATTCATTAGAATCCTAATTACGACTATATTATTACAGCAGAAATTAGCTTAATTGGGATTAATTTTTAACATTTTCCTATTATATGATCATCAGCCTTCGGGTAAAATTTTGATACTGACTTATCATTAAAAAATATAGTGTAACATGTTGATAAACATCTCAGAATTTATTTGATTAAAATTCAAACATATATTATATTATAATATCACAAATTAAATTACACAAAATAAACTTAAACAAAATCATTTACGAACCATTTGGAAAAATATGGGTTGCACATTTTTTAAGGGCGGATGCTACTGATTTAATATTTTTCTGCCCCCATAAAGTGCTTTCCTCAGGCAATGTCTGAGTTGCCTGAGCGCAAGTGACGAGCCCAGTGATTATAAAATATTGTAGAAAGAAAACAAATACCAAATATTTGAATTAGAGAAACAAGGCATAAAAAGTATAGTGAAACCTTATGAAAAATATTATGAAGAAAATTTGAAAACAATTAATCACAACAAAAATGGACAACTACCTACGAGAAAGCTTTGGGTGTGTTATAATAAGAAAAATAACTAAAATAATTTTAAAATTAAATTTTTTCTCTGACATTTTTATTTGATCGAGAAATCTGAAATAACTCAATAGACTTAGGAAAAAAAAATGTTTTGTTTAAAAGATATTAAAGCGAGGAGTTAAAACAGAGAGGTTCACCACGGAGGTTATAATTACGGACTCCTATATTGTGAAAAGAAGAGACAAGGAAGTGATTTTAGGGGTTAGGTCGGAGTTGAATTGTGGATATAAGTGGTATTGGTCATTTTCGAATCGTGTGTTTCTTAAAAACGAGGCTTTAGGGGGAATTATTAGCTATAACTGGACAGAAAAAAACATGCTACTATCTATAGTACAGAGAAAGGGCGGAGGCGGTTCTGCTATACTAGAAGGCAGATCTCATGGAGGCCTCTCTCCATAGAAACGCTGGAACAAACTGACAAGTGTTAAATTATATTTCGATAAAAGTGAAAGATGACCTTTATAAAAGACGACTGATTTTCTCTGATTGGCGACACACCGTTTAAAATTGTATTTAAGCAATGAAAATCCTCGAGGATAGTTCACTAGGTGAAAGAAAGAATATAGATATAACCTTTGCAAAGGCTCTACTGGTCTGATTGAACGAATTTATTTATCATATATAGTCCTGTCAATCTCTCTTTCATTTATTCTTCTCGACACTCTAAATAATCAGAGTACAAAACTTGAAAACCTCTTCATTGTAATGGATAACAAAACACATTAATTATACATAAAACAATAATGGTAGTGGTAATGAATTTGTTGGTTCTAAAATATTAATTCTAGATATAGAAAGTTATGATATTATGACTAATTAAATTCAAAATACTAATTACGTAAAAACTATTAATCTACCCGTATGGAAATAAATAGATTTTTGAAATTTGTTTTTTATATATTTTTTGAAATTATATTAAAAATATAAAATTTTTGTGTTAAATTTATATAAAGTTTATAATAATAAAGTTTATATAATGTTTAGTAATTTTTAAGATTTAGGTGTCGGTTCTAGGAAAAACATTATAAGTATGAGGAGAATTTTCTAGGTTAGGTTTCACAAAAGGAAATATTAAAACAAATGTATGTTTTTTTTTTGAGTTTGATTCACTCGATATATATTTCGGGTTATTAGCCCATCATCAGGAGTTCAAATGAAAACTGAATACAAATTTGTAAAAACATTCAACAGACCTTTGTCAAAATTCTTTCTCAAAATTTTACCTGTTGAATGTTTTTACAAATTTGTATTCAGTTTTCATTTGAACTCCTGATGATGGGCTAATAACCCGAAATATATATCGAGTGAATCAAACTCAAAAAAAAACAAAAACATACATTTGTTTTAATATTTCCTTTTGTGAAACCTAACCTAGAAAATTCTCCTCATAAGTTACTTATGTGTTTAGGTTTAAAATAAGAGACGTGCACCTTCAATTTTTCTTTTTATTTATTTCTCAATTCCCACTAACGTTTCGGCCATTAGTTATGGCCATCTTCAGAAGCGGGAATTAGTCATATATAAAAAAATTTGATACACTTATCATGTCACTAATGACAGTGTATCAAAATTTTTTTATATAAATATTGACTAATGCCGTCTAACTGAAACGTTAGTGGGAATTGAGAAATAAATAAAAAGAAAAATGGAAGGTGTACGTCTCTTATTTTAAACCTAAACACATAAGTAACAACAATACAGCTATAAAAAACTCCCTTAATAAATAAAGTTTATGATTTAACATGACATAAAAATAATTATATTTTAAGAATATATAGAAAACATAAACTTTATATAAATTTAACACAAAATTTTATATTTTTAATATATTTTCAAAAAATATATAAAAACATATTTCGAAAATCTATTTATTTCTATACGAGTAATCCGATTATTTAATTGCAGATTTGATGTTTTGGTGTTAAAAAGTAAGTTTAATTTTAAACCACTTAGATAAACATTTTTTATGAGAAATCCTTATTAAAATACACAACATTTCGATACCTAAATCTGAAGCCATTTTCAAGAATATGTGTATTGTGTAGTCATTCATCTCCGGTCTATTTCATTGAATATATGTTTTTGAACTTTTATTTAATAGTATTCCAGCAAGAAGGTTCAAGGGTCGAAAATATATGCGAAGACAAAAAATATTTCAGTTCGCAAGAGAAACTTACTAAGGGGCCCAGGCTACCATATATCACAATTTTATAAGTTCTTGTACAACCTATGTAGACTATAGTATATAAAGGATTTACACAAGTCAAGTTTTATATGATTTGCAGAGGTGGAATAAATATAGCAATCTCTCATAATTCTCAAGTAAAAAAAGCGTCTGAAAACTACAGGAGAATTTCAAGTTGAAGCGAATACGAGGTATATTTTTCAAATAAAATAGATAAGATATAACATTATTGTATTTTTCTACTTGTTTGGTAGAGTTACATCTATAGTTCGGTTGTGCTTTAAGAATTTATTTTAATAAACACACAAATCGAAATGATCATAAAAAATAGTAATTTAAAAAAAAAGTATTTGAAATGAATAATAAAACAATATTAAACTTAAAGATTAACTTGATCTCCACATTTTTCCTCGCCAACTACAGCCACTATTTTAAGGTTAAAATCATAAATCTTGGCTAGGATAGAGACTAATTTTCAAATTGCGTGACAAGAGAAACAACAGGCTGACGTAGCAAAATATAGGGGTGCGTAGGGGTGTAGGGTGTATTGGGTGTCTGGATTAAGGGCTGTTGCTTAAGATATATGGTCGTCGGGAAAAAAGACACTAAAGAGCTTTAGCTACATTTTATTTATTGAGGCCTCATCTCTTTATTTTTAATTCATGTTCTATGAATATTTCATTACTCGAAGAAGACATTAAGTCTTAAAAAATTTATCTAGACACGATAAACTTCATTTCTTATTTTATTTCTTAATGAAAATTTTACTATTGACTTTAGCACCGAATGCCTGATGCCCTTAGCAGGTGTCTAGTAAAATGAGAGTGTGGATATTCAATTGGACTTAAGCTAAGGTCGTAATGTGCCAGCTACAAGATTAGTTATATATTTCAAGGCCAAATGAAAAATTAGATATGTTTTCATGTCAGAAGGGATCGCGCCTTCGGGACTCGAACTCAAGAGCCAAACTTTCATTCCAAGCATTTGGCTTAAAAATTTTTATTATTTTTTTTTTTATTTAACAAGTTTTTGTAAATAAATATATTTTTAAAATGCAAAAGTGTCTCTAAAAATTTCAGGAAACAGATATTTTTGGAAATTCTTAGATTACAACGAAACATGAAAAGTTTCTTAAGGTTGCTTTTCTAAAAGATATATCTTCATTTTAATAAATATATAAATATATCGGAAATATTTCGTTTATAGTTTTAATTCAACTATGAGTACACGGAATCCAAGTTTGGCATTTGGATTCAACTCCCGAGTGGAGGGATCCTTTCTGACATTAAATAAAACATATATAATAGAAACTTTCTTGATTCAGCATTTAAATTCTTCATAATGTAAAGTTAATATTTTGGCAAAAACATTCTCTAGTGAAGAGAGAATTTTGAACGAAACCATCTTCATTAAAAATTAAAAAGCTCATTTGCTTTTAAAAAAGCTTTAATTAAAATTGAATTTGAATTAAGCTAAGATGAATTGAAAGTTTATTTTTACCGAGAGCTTTTCCCTCTTCATCGGTCTATTACAATTGACTCGCAGGAATTAATGTATGTAAGTGAGATTTACACGTGGACTGATAAAGAGGGCATAGCTCTCAAAACTATAGTCTCGTTATAAATAAAATAAAAGTTTATAATTCCAGCAGAAGACACACTCTTTTATTGTCTCCTTCAGCCTAAGATAAAGTCAAGCACAAATGGTCCAACTGATATTCACGTTCGTACGAGAAATCCTACGCGTTCCACTAGCAGTACACGTACCTACCACTGTTTTAGAAACGATATTTTAGATTCTTTTTACTCTTGAGTTATTAAGGGTATCGGAATCCAGACATTTTCGAGAGAAAATCAATGAGGGTGTGATTTGCTTGATATATTAATATATAGTATACATAAGTATACACTGTACATATGTAATAAGTAAAAATATATTTTTCTAGGTGGGTTTCACAAATAAAAAAAATATATGTTTTGAGTTTTTATCTATATTTATTTATATATATTTCGGGTTATGAGCCCATCATCAGGAGTTACAAAAGAAAACGGTTTTCTTCAGTTTTCTTTTGTAACTCCTGATGATGATCATAACACGAAATATATATCGAGATAAAAACTCAAAACATATATTTGTTTTATTTGTGAAATCCACCTAGAAAAATATATTTTTACTTATTATCTATTAAAATGTTTCACCTAGAACCGACACCAAATTCTTTAAAGACTATACATATGCACAATTCTTTATTCTTTCATCTTTAGAATCAAAAAACTTGTTTGATTTATGAAAAAAAAATATATTTCTCTTAAAATGTGTTACTGACTTTTTTTTAATGATATTGATGTGAGAAGGAGATACACCAGAAGGTGAATCCCCTAAAGACCTGTAGCCATCCTCCATCGCGAAAGAACAGAGTAGAAGGAAGAAGCCGGGATCACAAGCCAAATCTCAGAAAGTTAGATACAATCCAATTTACTAATTTTTTAAGGGCTTCGAGCATTGGTAAATTCTCCGAGCGATAAATTAGCTTAAATGTATCTCCCATTTAATTTTAACTTACTTTAGTTATATGTTTATTTGTATCAAGCATAAGATAACCTCATTGACTTTCTCTTGAAAATCTACACATCTGCAGCTCTCGCAAGAAAATCTTTTCAAAAAGAAATTAAAACAAATAGATGGAAAGGGGCTGTCCATAATTTACGTCACACAGTAAAGGGGGAGGAGGCCTCTCAGATTTATGACAAAATGTGACAGGGGGCCGGGAATCTTAAAAAGTGTGATGTCACAAAAGACAAATTAAAATTTCTTAAATCGCAGCAACCGGCTAAAATCTGATCCCTAGATAGAAGTCAAAATTTAAAAAAATAATAGTATCGTAAATTGGCTCATGGCTAGAAAGGCCGAAAAGCCAAAAAAGAAAAAAATATCCAAATATATTTTTTTAGATTTCAGGTTATTATTATTCCAACCTGAAAATGTTAGTAAAATAAATCTAGACAAAAAATTGTAATCAATGACTGGCCTCGCCTAGCTCTTACGCAGCTTTCATTCTTCAGCGCTGCATTGGTTTGTCTAAATAACAGGCGTATCAACGTCATAAATCAATTTTATGAACATGTTTTGGTCATTTATCAAAGATATTAATAGATAAGTTTACATTGCATGTAGGAGGGTTTTGTCCCCTCGGGAGTCGAACCCAAGCACTAGTATGCTTTCCGGGCAACTAGTCCAGACCCTTGAGACACTTACCTCCAAACATGCAATATATAACGAAAGCCACTCATTTTCACTCCATTCAACTCGATTGGAATAGTAAAAATTAATGCTTAACTGAAATAAAGATTCAGCATCGGACCAATGCGAAGGCAAATTTATGTAAAGAATTGAGTATCTATTTGAGAAAGAAAGATTGAGTTTTTCTCAAAATCAACTTGTGACATGAATCAATTAATTTTATGAACATGTTTTGGTCATTTATCAAAGATATTAATAGATAAGTTTATATTGCATGTAGGAGGGTTTTGTCCCCTCGGGAGTCGAACCCAAGCACTAGTATGCTTTCCGGGCAACTAGTCCAGACCCTTGAGACACTTACCTCCAAACATGCAATATATAACGAAAGCCACTCATTTTCACTCCATTCAACTCGATTGGAATAGTAAAAATTAATGCTTAACTGAAATAAAGATTCAGCATCGGACCAATGCGAAGGCAAATTTAGTAATGTAAACTTATCTATTAATATCTTTGATAAATGACCAAAACATGTTCATAAAATTAATTGATTCATGTCACAAGTTGATTTTGAGAGGGAGCTCAGTCTTTCTTTCTCAAATAGATACTCAATTCTTTACATAAATTTGTCATAAATCAAGTTTAAATTCAGACTACACTTTGACGATTTTAATTCGTACAGCTACTTACTTACTTTTTATAATTCAATATTTTTCTTATAGATGCCAAAAAATTATTTATTTTTAGCAAAAACAATTAAGTTTTTTTCAAATAAATAAGCCCTTTGTTTATTATTAAGGATTCATAAGAATTAAAATAGTAATTGTTATAGAAGTTAATAGTAATAATATTTATATTTAATTATTTGTTTGTTGTTATTTTGAAAAAATAGTTTTTTGTTTTTTTCTCGTTAATAAACATTATCAGCATCAAGTAGAGGACAACCTCTTTGTTTCTCTTTGTGAATCAACAACTCTGCTACTCTCGGCAAAACAAAAACTTTTCAATAAAATAAACATTAGCTTGAATAAGATCGTTCTTATTATTTCTAACTTATATGACAGTGAAAATGTGTTAAATGATTTGAATAAAAATAAAGTTAATCCCTTTTTGTGAGTTTAATTTATAAAAAAAAAATGTCTACAATTATTAAATTATAGGGTATAAAAGTTATAGTGTGTTGGTACATTGGTCAATGGTGGCCGGTGTGGTCCTCTTCATGACTAATGCTTGCCAAACACGCATCTATCCAAAAATCCAACCCGAACAAACCCCGACATTCATTCATTCACCTTTTTATGTTTTCTTTAGAAACGTGAACAAATTACTTATCGAAAAGTCGCGCACATAGAAATAAATGTGTCTTACTTTACGAGCTCTGATAAGCAGACATTACACAATGATTCTTTAAACCAAAAAAAATATTAAAAAGGCAGTCATGGGGACTTAAAAACTATGAAATAACAGTGTTTTTTATTTTATTTTGTTTTTTTAATTTAAAAATCATGAAATTTTAATTTTTGATACTACAATTAATTTGAAAACACCCCTTTTCTAGAAACACTACTTCCAAGTTTCTTTGTGGGCGGCAATTCTTCAATTAGGGAGGTGTTTTATCAAAATCCCTTAACAGGAAGTTCCTTTTTTCCTGATTTTCCGAAAATTCTTCCCTCTTAACGGAAATTTTCTCCCCCCGCTATTCCAACGAGCGTACATCTTCCCCGCGCCCCAGTGAGCAGAAGCCCCCCGCAGCGGCCAACTGCACCTTCCCCTCACCCCAACAGGCAGATTACCCCCCCCCCCCTTGCCTATATTCGACCAAACAAGAAACAATGTATATGAGCGTGACGATAACGCGAGTTCATTGCTTTTTCCCCATACCAAAAGTGCCCAACGTGCCTAAAGAAGTTTTCACTTCAAAAAAATCATTCATAGGGTAGTTTTCAACGCCATGGTCATATAATGAGCTGAATTATTTTTATTTGCTTCAGTTAAGGTGGTAGTTTGAACTGGTATTCTCTGTGGGGAGCTAAACGCGAAACTAGAAACGTTACAGGCAGCGGGAACGGGGGCCTTCCCGGCGTGCTTCCTTGCGGGATCCAACATCCATGCAGGCGACCCGCCCCTCTGTCCCCCTTGAACACCAACACCCTCCACTTGCTAGCAAACGTAACTAGACAGAGTCGAGACCACCCCTTGTTTGAATCGAGCAAGCGATCTAGGCGGCCGAGTAGGCAATCCACTCGCTCGAACCACAAGGAAGGGTTTCGCACTCTTTCTTGTAGGCCATTTCATAGGATCATTTCAAAGAGACCATGTAATTTTATTTTTTCATCCCAACCAAATCATTTTTGCAACGGATCGTTGCTAGATTTCATCCATAATCATTTAAAATAGTAATATGCTTATTTTTTTATTATTAATCGGACATCACTGGCTATTTGAAGTCAATGTTGAATTAAAATCAATAAAAACAATCGATCCTCATCTAATAATAGAGGAATAACCTTATCATGTAGGCTAATTGCTTTTAATAAATTTATATTTGCCTAGGCAAAAACATTTTGCAAAAGTGTTTTTTTTTTTTTTTGTCAAATAAATCTCAACCCCTTAATTTATGACCTATACCAGATTTGACACTTCATTATTTTCATTTAATGCTTCATCTTTACCATCATTTATTTTGTTTTAGTTTGATATAATAAATAAATACAAATTTATGAAAAAGTTATTTCGCAGTTTTTTTACTTTCCTAATCTGAATATTTAAGAAAAAATTGTGAAAATAAAAGTCTATATGTTGCACGAAAGTGTGTATACTTTCGAATGGTACAAGCATTTTTAAATTTGATCCACTACTTTTTAAATTTGGTACACTACTTAGGTACTAAGATTAGCCTAATCAAACAAAGAAAAATATTTTTCTTGCTTATATAGGATAAAAAACTCATTTTAAACACAGATCTTTCTAAATTTTAAGCTTGGCGGTGTTGTGTGATTATTTATAAGCTATTAAATTTTGAAAAATTCATTTGCCCGTCTTACTTAGAAAATCTATTTGTCATCGGTCGCTCCATCAGTATGCAGGTGCACTATAAAACTAAGCACTTCTTTCATTGCTTTAAATTGGCGGGTGGAAGGCTTTGGAATAAACTTCCATCCAAATTTCATGCAAACCTGACTCGTGGTGCTCGCAAGTCTTCGTACTTTATGGATCCCAATATCTGATACTCCTTACTCTTATTTCTTTATATCTTCTAATCTTTCTCTACTTTTTTTTTCTCTTCTTCCCCTTCAAAATTTGTATATTGGTGAACTCTTTTGCCAACTTTGTAAAATATTGTTGCTAAATTATGTATAAACACTAGTTGGGTCCTAAGGTCCTATGTTTGTATACTTTGTGAAATAAATAAATAAAATAAATAAATAAATAAATATAATACAGGGAGGGGTCAATTAAAATATCACAGAATATGACACAGGGGGGGTCTAAAAATCTTTGAATTCTTGTGACGTAATTTATGGACGGGACCAGACAAATCATGCTTGAAAATGACTTTCTCAATGTTCTAGACATTTCTTAACACGAATAAATTGAAAAAAGAAAAAATTATTAGTGGATTCAGTACATCAACTGCTCGGCCGAGTAATTTTTTAGTTAGACACGAAGTGTGATACAAATCCAACTGCCAGCCTCATACTCGTATACCATTTAATTGTACACCTTTGAGAATGTCTTAAGAGCCTATTCAATTGAGCGTGACTTTAGATGCCTTTGAATCAGTGAAGTAGAAGCATTTCATAACACAATAAGCTATATATGTATAAATTAAGTGTGAGAGATCACTTGGCAATAACCTGAATATTAGCAATGGTTAAATGCTCTATAATACGATATAATACACCGTCCTTGCTCTTAATTAAATAACTTTTCCAAAGACAGTAAATTGGATATTGGAGAACCAAAAACAAATAGCTGATTAGAAAGTTACCTACCCAGCCGAGTCACTCTGTGCAGTAGTTTGTGCATTCTCTAACATTTAAATTCTAACTTTACTGCGATTAATAATAAACTAATATTTACTGTTTTAATCGGCTGTTCCCAGCCGGTGTTCCGTAACCATTTCAAAAGTGTTCATCGGATTTAGTCGCAAATCGGGAATATACGACCGTATTAGAACGACCAAATTACAAAAAATTAAAATCATAAAATTTTAATAAACATGAATTTATAATTTTAAATTCTTTTCCATTAAATTATTCGAAATATATGTAAAGCAACACTAAACAAATAAAAATTTTGAAAAGTAGACATTGATACAAAATGTTTTGGTGATTAAATTACCTTGAATAAATATATAATATATATATATATATCATCATCATCATTGAGTATACAATCCTAAGACTGGTTTGATGGAACCATCGGTCTCCACTCGACTCTGTCCACGCCAGCTGTTTGACCTCTCTAAATGTCTCGCATCCCATATCCTCAATTATTTGGTTGAAATATTTTAATCTGGGCCTTCCCTTTTTCTTTCCCACCAATATATATAATTACGAAAAATTATTTTTTCTTAAAATTTTTGATGAATATTAGAAAAAAGTCCATATCAGACCTTTGTTAATTTTTGCTGTTTAAAATTTCGATCCTTTCTAAAATTAATCTCTTTTCTAAATTCCGTTCTTTATCTAAAATTTTGGGATTAGATTAAGCAGATGACAACCTCAATCTTTTCAATAAAATTCATAAAATGTTAAGTGTGATATTCACCTTGAATAATTGCTACGGCCCATATTGAAGACCTAGAAGCCATCTCTCTGTTCTCGTAGACGGTTTTGTCTCTAGAAACATCTCGAAAACAGATTAGCATCCCTGACATTGGCATGGCGTATCCCTTCGACCCTCCTACACCTATTGCTAATTCTATCCCACTTTTTGAGCTTATAATAAATGTTAAAAATTACATCATGGAATCATTTGTAGTGGTTTTGTAGCGGATCCCACGGTGGGAGAGGCGATGAACCTGGAAGACCTAACGACTAATAAAACAACATTCGATAATCTTAGATCAAGAAAACTACCAATTCTACGGAGAGTGTCTTACTTTGTGAAGATAAATCCGCCCGCTGAAGATCAATCTTCCAGTGATCCTTTGGACCAGTTATTCATTCAATAAAGGTTGAAGGAGATGCTGTAAATCTATAATTTGCTCTCCTATCTGAATTTAATTTGTATTAAAAATTTCAATTTGAATAATAGTTCTAAAAAAAAATTAGATTGAATTCTATGCAAAAATTTAGAAAAGTTTATTATTTAAAAAATTTCAATAATGAATTGATGAAAAAGCCAAAATGAATTTCAGAAATATCCAATAAAACAATTTATTAAGATGTTATTTTCATCTTTCTTAAAAATAACTAATTTACTAATTTAATCATTTTAAATTTTAATTACGATATGCATTGAAAAAATAAAAAAATTGAATGATTTTTACTATGAATTTATCAAATGAAAATGAAAAATTTATGAAAAACATTTTTAAATTGAAAAAGTAAAATTTTATTTTATTTATTTGGTTTTTATTAATAAAATCTCTAATCTAAAATTAAAGGTTGTAGAGTGAAAGCTGAAAGAAAAAACATCCTATTGCCTAATTTTTAAAAGTATTTGATCCCTATATAATAAATTAAACGCCATGCTTGTAAAAAAAGATTTTGTACTTAAATTGAATGCGAAGCTATGATGTGCAGAAGAGTAGACGAGTAGAATGAAGCAGACAAGAGAAGAAGTAGACATGAAGAAGGGATGGACGAAACACCATGGAAGATAAAACAGAAAAGAATTTCTATTAAACATTGAAAAACTACGTAAAATTTTCAAACTAGATTAATATTTAATAAATATACTATGTTTTTCTATATTAATAAAAGGAAAATAACGATTAATTCTTTTAAATTTACCTATAAATTATAAAATATGGTATGTGGAGATCTCATGACTTAATCATAGACCTGCACTCTCATCCTGGTTATTTTAGGAAATTGATTTTTGCATTATAGTTCCCTAAGGCCTTAAAGGCTGGCTGTGCAAAATTTGATCCACATCGGACAAAAGGTTCAGATTAAAAAAAAAATCCCTTTCCCCGCCAATTTTTGTACGATTTTTATCAAATCACTTCTTCGCATTGGAAATACAAATATTTTAGCACAAGAACGAACTTTTTACGACTTTTCTTTCTTAAGTTAATGTGAGTATTTTAATACAGACAGACAGAAAAGAGTTTAATCCGTTTCTACCAGTATAGAAATAAATAGATTTTCGAAATAATTTTTTTATATATTTTTGAAAATATATTAAAATTTTGTGTTAAATTTATATAAATTATTTTTATGTCCCAATAGTATAAATTTTATATAAATTTAACATAAAAATTTTATATTTTTAATATATTTTCAAAAAATATATAAAAAACATATTTCGAAAATCTATTTATTTACGGGTATAGTAAAAAATAATACAAAAAATCGAACAGGTGTGTTTTGAATTAAAATTTAATAAATTAATTAATTCAAGTAGACTGCAAGCATGTTACCGAGTTTTGAAAAAGTTTCTCTTTTGTCTTCAATTTGATTTATATTTGGTCAAATCTTCGAAAAAGGTGATTTTTGCCTATTTTAAAGGCGTCTTGATTCCGAAAATTAATACTTGAAATCAAAATATTTAGTTTTATTTATTGAAAAAAAACTTTATTATCTATTATTTCTAATGTACTTAGGGCATTCAGATATAAACGAGCCTTTGTAACACGTATTTTTATCTCAATAAGAATTCGATTTATAATAATAATAATATTTTTTTTTTTTGGCTTTTCGGCCATGGTAGCCATAAGTCATTTACGATACTATTTATTTTTATTTTTAAATTTGTCTCTACCTCGGGGGTCAGATTTTAGCCGGATGCCTCGAGCCGGATTCGAACTCGGGTCCTCTTGGTTAGCTGGCTGACATGCTACCGCCTAGCCTACCCGACCCCCCCAATAATAATAATTAAAAAAACTATAACAACATTTCAATGTTTTTTTCTCATTTAAAAAAATATAGTTTTAGTTTGTTTGTTTTTACTATAAATCAAATTCTCATTGAGCTAAATAGAGGCGATATATTGTAATTGATCGTTAAAGCTTCATTTAAATTAATAAAACTAAATATTTTGATTTCATATATTTGCTGTTCTGAATCAATACAGTTTTAATATAAACAAAAATCGCATTTTTAAGAGATTTGATCAAATGTATTTTAAAAACTAGAGCTGACTGCCGTCTATCCAATGAAATTTTCCAAAATAGCACTTTAAAAGCCTGAGGAAATAAGATTAATTTTTTATTTTGTTGGGTTGTATTATTATTATTATAATAAATATTTTTATTATAAATTTGTAAATTGATCTAAAGCAGTACTTCTTAAACTATGGGTTGCGACTTCATTTTGGTTAATGTAACTAAATTTTGCGGTCACAAAAACATAAAACGCCAGTGGCAATGAAAAAATTTTAATTTGCAGTGACCAAAAATTAATTCGAAAAAATTAACGGAGGTAAAATAAATTGCTTTATGATGATTTACTAGTAAAAATGTTTCTTAATTCCATATAGATATATAATCTGTGAACGCAAATAAAAATGTTTAAGAAGCGCTGATCTAATGGAAAACTTAATTAGAAAATTCAATTAGTATGTTAAATATCTTTCATAGATACATACCTCGTCGGTTGAATTAAGGAGCCTCCTCGCATTGGATGGACTACGAAGGGAAAAACAAATCCAGCACTCGAGTCGACACTTTACTAGAAAAAAATAAAACCCAATTAATAAATACACTTAGAACTGTAGATATAGAATATTCTACAAAAATGTTTCAATTTAACACATTTAAAATTATAGAATAGATGATACGCGAGTGTTAAAAAAAATTAAAGCCAGGATGTATTTTAAAAATAAAATTTAAATTTATTTTATTTAATACAAATCAAATAATTCTGTAACAACTGAAAATAAGTGTGTAAGTCCCTTTTAGCAAACTTTACAGGAAAGCGGTTTAAATGTTTAGACAGGTAGTAAAATTCAATGGGGGCACAATAATTTAAATCTCTCTAGAATTCATCCTACGGGCTAGACACTTATTCACAATGTGGCCAACACCAGGGCCTTCATTCCTGTGGAGTTACTCAATTTTTCACAAAAATCGACTCACACACTTATTCACAGTTGCTACAGAATTATTCTCTTGAAATTATTTAAGATAAAAAGTTTCGAAAAAATAATGCGTGCCTATATTTATGTTTTTTTTTTACTATGAATTTTTTATTAAATATGTTAGGAAGTTAAAATTCTAATAAAATGAATAAATAATTGGATATTTTGGAAAAAATAAAG
The DNA here is from genome assembly GCA_024734495.1 of Forficula auricularia. Taxonomy (NCBI): domain Eukaryota; kingdom Metazoa; phylum Arthropoda; class Insecta; order Dermaptera; family Forficulidae; genus Forficula; species Forficula auricularia. The sequence goes on from JALMQS010000128.1 coordinate 20,144,493, forward strand.
AATGTCTGTGTGTATGTGTGTAAATAGCAATCGGTTCAAATTCCCTGAAATCGATAATTTTATATATCAAGTACCAAAAAGCGCTTCTATAAAAATTCTATACTCTGATGAAAATATTTTCTTTCCGATATTGATAATGATTATCAAATTCTTAAGAAATTAATATTAAAAGAATAAAAAATATAATAATTGCAAAAATACTATTTTATCAAATATTAATCAATTTTTAAATAAGAAGACAAAGGCTTATATCTTTTACTCGTAAAAACCATATATGGAAAGAAAATTATTCTAATCTGAAAACATTTTAATTCCAACTAAAATGAATAATAATTAAATATATAAAGTAAAGCGAAATTTCGTTATATAAAGACTTTTGATTAAAGCATGTATTTAGTATATTTTATATGAGAAATTAGATTTGAGTGGTTAAAAAATTAAAAGCTTTGTCTATTTATTGAATATTTTCAAAAATTTAGAATGTTAAAGATTTATTTATATCATTCCTGGTTGATTTAGTATAATGATCAACAATTTTTTTAATTTTTTTACTTTACCATACAGGATATGGTCAAGTATTGTATTCGTGCATGAAAAAAGTGGGTTTTTTCCTTCTTTTTTTCGAAATATCTCAAAAACGGCTGAAACTATTTTGATTAAAAAAATTGAGCAAAACAATGGCATTTCGCTCTACAAAAAAGCTACAATAAGTAAACATTGAAAAATTATATTTTTCGAGATAATAATTGTTTTGTCAAAATGTCTTTTAGTTAGTTAGTTAGTCTGGTTGTTAGTCTGTACGTGACCAAATTTAGTGGACGAGCTAGCTCAAAAACTAGCGTGAATATCAAAACCAAATTTCACACGCAGTTTTGGTCCATTGAGATTAAGAGCTGATTAGATTTTGGTGCATATCGACACAAAATTAAGGGGGTGGAAGGGGGTTAAAAATTAAAAATCTAGGCCATTTGAGCAAACTCAACCAAATTTTGTATACATAATCAGTGGGCCCCCAGAACTCTAAAAATGAAAAACCGCCCTTCCAAAATGGGGGGGGGGGGGTAGGGTCAAAAAATGAAAATCTAGGCTCTTGTACAAAACTCAAGCAAATTTTGTATACATAATCAGTGGGCCCCCAGAAGTCCAAAAATGCAAAAATCAACCGCCCAAAATGGGGTGTGAGGGGGAGTGTAGGGTCAAAAAATGAAAATCTAGGCTCTTGTATCAAACTCAACCAAATTTTTTATATATAATCAGTGGGACCTCAGAAGTCTAAAAATCCAAAAACTTAGAGCCCAAAATGGGGGGGGGGGGGTAGTCAAAAAATGAAAATTTTGGGCGTTTACCAAACTCAACCAAATTTTGTATACATAATCAGTGGGCCCAGAGTAATCTAAAAATGCGAAAACTTCCTCCCCTACATGATTATAAATAATTTTATTAAATATTAAATATAAGTGAGGGGCCAGGTTGTATGGTAAAGTCAAGTGGATGGCTACATCAGAACACGTCTGCTTATTTTTTATATATCTATATTATTAAATAGATACATCCCAAATACCTGGGCTATGATATACGGAAAATAACGTATGTAGTATTAATATCGTAACAGCAAGGTGTTAATAATAATAATTTTACTTTTAAACATATTGAAGATTTATTGAAATGCTGATTTTTGAGATTTAAAAAGAAACAGTCGTTTTATAGCGAACATCGTTTTGGTCCAAATTACAAAGGCAAAAGGCCATTACTAGAATAATAGAAATTAAGAAATTAATCTCTAATGATCTGAAACAAGTCTGGACTTGTATTCTTGCCGGACATAGCTCGAAAGAAAGAGAGATTATTCTATCCACGCACTTTTTAGTATTTTCCTTAATTAAATTGTAATTAATGAATCACTCTACATTTATTAATTAATAAAAAAATTAAAAACTTTTTCAAGACTTGGTACGCTAGAGACGCCCTAGAAATTAATAATAAACTTAAATATAAATTGTTCATTTATGCCTATATTATTATCATACATCGACTTAAAATCTAAATTAAATATCATTTAAAAAATTATTTTTATCTTCATTTTTGAAATTCTAAAACTAGAGAGATCAAAATCTACCTAATTCTCTGCATAAAAAATATACACTATATACTTCAAGAAAGAACTTTCTAAAACTTTTCGTTCTTGAGTTACACATAGACACATGAATTTAGGTTCATGGATTTATAAACTTTTGTAAAAATTAAAGAAAATAGTTAAAATTTCGTTTTGAATCCTTCATTTGTTTTTTAGTTAGGAGTGTTCACAAAATTTGGTCACACATATACAGACATACACAGAGACAGACAATTTAGCCATTTTAACAAAATAATTAATATCTCTTAAAATATAAGTTTTTCGAACAAGATTTTGTTTAAGCCGAAAGGCCGTAAAACCAACACCTTTTTCAAGCACAATTAAAATACTTGAGCATATCCTGTATATTATAATAATATTTCTACTTTAATTAATTATATTTAAGTTTTAAAAATCATTTATCTAAATAAGCCAGTAGGAACTAGGAAAACATACGGATTAAAGAATAGTTCAGCGTAATATTTCACCGATTTATAAAAATAATTATATCCACTTAGTAAGAAGGATATATGGTTAATTTGAAGCTAATTAGATTGTGATATTTACCGGAAATAGCCAAATGTGTTGAATGTTTATTTCGAGGCACTTGAACGTGTGGGTCGTGCACCGAGACTGGCGTCCGCTTGAAGGCCAGCGGAGGGGCGGTAGTAACTAGGAAATTCGCAAGAGACTAGTACAGGGAGGGAGGAGGGGAAGGAGAGCGCAATTGACCATGCAAAATTACACATATTTAACACAATATTAATTAATTATATTAAATAATCTACAAAGTATTGAAATCCTAATAACAATCCTAATGCAACCTCATAAATCTCATTGATGCAAACTGAATTATTTACTAAAAATTATATGTTTTCAAAACTATAACACTGTTAATTAATGTTACTTTTGAATTTTATGATTATGTTAAACGTTTCGATTAAAGATTATTTTTAGATTGTTAGAGTTTATTTTTTAACCTTGTGGTCCCTGCTAATAATAACGAAATAAAAATGGTCAAAAAAAGGTTGGGAACCGCTGATTTAAAAAGTACAGTAATAAGATGTCGGTTATGAAAAATCGCATAAAATTGAACCGTTAAGTGGATTTCTAGTTGTTTCATTAAACAGAATTCGATTCTTGTTTATTTTATAAAACTTTAAATATCTCGAAACTAACAATCAATGAATGACTTAGACCACTTTTATAATTATGGCACAAGTAAACTAGCCAGCTCACTTAAGAGTGAAGCTGTTCTACTAATAAATTTAAATAATAATAAACTATTTACAATAAAACAAAACTTATTGACCTACTGAGGTCTTAACTCCATGAAAATTACATCTATACTGTGCGATTCTCTAAGGGGTAAAAAAATAACCCCCTCTGACATAATTAAAAATAATCCGTCCCATCCAAATAATAGATGAAACCCTCTTGTGATTTTTTCTTAGAAAATTTAAATCTATTTCTATCGGCAACTTGAATTCTCTCAAATTCAATTTGGAAAAGTCATCTGCCCTTCGAATTTTAAAGAATTTCAAGATTCAAAACACTCAACCACCTTTATTTATACTATATGGCATGGCTACTATTTATGTTTAAATTTATAATCGCATTGGATAAAGTAAAAAATGATTCAAATAAAATAAAAAAGAACATTGTTGCAAATATGGCCAGGTAGTAGTTATTTCTAGATGCTCAAATAATTGTAAAATAAATGATAATAATGTAAATTTTTAATATGGAAATAAAACATTTTGTTCAAAAAAAGGCTATCAATTCACTTTAATATAAACTTAAAGCTCATTAGTTTTTGATAAAAATCTGATCACTTGTTTAAGACTCGTGTAAAAATTTTTATAAATAATGAGTTTAGAAGTTTTAGCTGTTTCCCTCAAGAGCCAGCCAAACTCACTTTAAATTATTTGATAGTACCTATTAAATAATTTACTAATAAAAAAGTTAAAAGTTTTACGTCACTCTCGAGAATTAAACTTATTTTTTACCGTCTACTCTTTAATAATATTTTCTCCTTCAAAGTAAATAAATAAATAATTGAATTAGGCGTCTCAAAGTCGACATTCTTTATTACTGACCTTCATCAATAAATCAATCAATTCAAAATTATTAATTTCTATTTTCATTGTCAATCAAATGTCTTTTTCATTTTAAATTAATGAAATAGAAAAAGAAGAAGGGCATGTGACGACTCCCTTTTAAAACGACTTTTGGTTTTGAGTATACGGAAGATTATATAACGTAAATTTCAATTGTATATTATTTAGTCTACAAACTATAATGTTCTGAGAGACAGGCATAGAGGAAAATCTTATAATTTTAATTTTTAAACCCTCCCACCCCCTTAATTTTGGGTTCGTTTTCAACTAAAATCTAATCAGATTTTAATCTCAATAGATAGAATTACATGTGAAATTTCGTTTTGATATTCACAATTGTTTTTGAGCTAGAGCGTACACAAAAATTTGACAACGTACTAACTAACTATTTTGATTAGTTATGTCCATCGATTAAATTGTTTTAAAATTTTCAATCTGATTGATGAAAAGGTCAATGGCTTGCCTTGCTATGTTTTTCGCTAATTGTAACTAAGAGAGAATTATAAAAATGACAAATAGGCAGGGAAGATAACTATTTGATCCCTGAAGAAGTCAACGAAGTTGATGAAACTTTGGCAATAAAATAAAAATTATTTGCATAAAAATATAGTCCTTATTTCCCGATACCAACTTTAATAATAGTACAAACTAACAAAAAAAAAAAAACGTACAAAATTTGGTTGAGTTTGGCCCAAGATAAAGAATTTTCATTTTTTACTAACTAAATAAAACTAACAGATATTTTTACAAACTAGTTAATATCTCGATGTTCCCTTATTAGGGGTTTTTTGTAGACCAAACGCCATGGTTTCGCTCAATTGTTTGTTTCAGCCGTTTTTGAGATATTTCTAAAAAACTAAGTAAAAAATCACTTTTTAATGCACGATTACAATTCTTGACCATACCCTGCAAGATAAATTAAAAATAGTAGTTATAGTAAAGCTTATAATAAATTGAATCAATAATTCATTAACTTGTGAGATGAAGGGACTGTCAAACAAACACACAGTCAACGTTTGATGTTCGCTTAGAGAAAGTCTGCGAGCAACTAAGATAACAGGTGGAATTAAAAGGGCTTCTAGAATAATTACATATCCTGAATAAATTCTCTTTTCGAAGCTGATATAAATATTCTTAGAAAATTAGCATTGGAAGAAAGAGATAATATTATTTTTGGAAATATTATAAATTGGATACAAGAACAGGGGTCTATCCAAATACCTATGTATGTTTTACAATGGCTAGCAAGATAAATTTATTAATACTGAAAACATTAATTAAATGCAAAGGAATAAAATTTGGCCAAATGATGATTCAAAGATTATAATTCAATTCGGAATCTTTATCTCGAACTATCTTTAACATGGGTGCCTTCTCTAAATATTGAAATGTTTAAAATTAAACTCACAAACGAAAAATAATTAAAAAATTTATCAACGTAAAAGTAGAAAAATGTAACGCTTCGATGTTAAAAAATAAATAATGAATATTAAAATAAATACAATTTCAATAAGAAAAAAATAATATTAAAACTAAATAAAAATTCTAGAGTAGAGTAATCAAGTGTTTTTTTAAGTACTGGTTTAGTAAATGACCTATCTCTTTCACATCGTATATTTTCAATGGAAACTTGATTCTCAAAAATAAATAAATAAATAAATATAAACTGAAGATTAAAATATAGTCCCAAATAAATTAAATGATCAAGTTGTATAGGTATATGTGTATTTATATAGATATAATATATAAGATGTGTATATTTATTTACAACAAGCAGAACACAGGACATCTTTGATTCTCTCTGATAAAATCAACGCTCTACTATTCTTAACAAAAATAACTTTCTGACTTCCCCTGCTGTAATTACAAATAATTATTTTATCATCATATCAAATAAGAAATTCCGGCGGACAACTTGCTAACCTGGGGTTTTCACCCCCTGGACCGTCTCACCCACCCCACCAACCCTATCTCCGCCCCTGGATTCTCCCCTTCCCCCTACCTTCGATCACTCTCGTAAAAATCATCTAGAGAACAGAGCCTCCAATAATAAATTGAAATACTATATGATTTAATAGATTATTTAAAATTATTCGGAACACCCAGGAGGCAGGCTTTAGAAAAGCATTAATAAACAAGGGTGTTGTTTTAAGAAATAATAAATTTAGAATATTTTATTATATTTGAATTTATAAATTTATTATTATTAGGAGGCTCGACCCCTGGCTGCTGCGCCAGCTCAACCCTCCCATCTGAAAACATTTCTCCAAGAACATTTCGTATCTTAAGAGAATTTCCACTTTTTCATCCAATTTGTTAATTGAAACACTTTTATTTTGTTCATGTCGATACCTATGACGAACTGTGAAAATTTCAAAAAAATCACCCAAAAAAGAAAAAGAACAAAAAGTCCTATGAAGTTGATTAACCTAAAATCTAATAAGTTCTTTCTATTGAAACTACAGACATTTTAGCATCAAAATGAACTTTCTGTTCTTGAGTTATTATGAGTGAGGGATTCAGACACAGAGACAAAATAAAATCATGGTTGAAAATGAAATTTGAAGCTTGCCTCCCGGGCAGAGTAAAATAATAACTTTTGATATTAATATTTTGGGCAAGTTAGAGTAGGGAACCTTCATTGGAAAAAACATCAAAATGAACAACTTAAACAGAGCCATCTGCTGTTGACATGCCTGAACTAGACAACGATATGATGGCCATTTTTCTTCACTTTGCGAGTCTAACACTTAAATGCTTTCCTACTTCTTTATAAACACTTTAATTTTATAATAAGTTATAGTGAAATAAAATTTTGAATTCGTCGCCTTAGAGTAAACCTGCTAACTGACAACAAGGAAATTTTACAGGGCAGAGAAAAAACAAACACAATTTAATATTGGTGTTATGGAAAAACTATTTTTAACATTTTTTTTCTACAACTTACGATCGTAATTTTAAGTAGGAGTTTTACTTGGACGATGATGCATCTCTTTTTCTTTCGAACGGTATTAATATGTCATATATGATAAAAAATGGAGTTAGCAGCTTTACACTCTAAGCCGACGATATATATTTTTTGCTTTCTTTAAATGCCAGATATAATGCCAGATTAAATGCCAGATATAAATCACTTCCACGTATATAATATATAGGCATATTCATTGATATTTTTATTTATAGGAATATAGATAAACAGATAGATAGAATTTAATATAATAGGTATACCTAATACCGAGGGGTGATCCGCGATTGGAAGTAGGTGTACACCTCTTTGGAAGTATTTTTGAAAGTACCTGGAAATATTTGAAAGTACTTGGAAATATTTGAAAGAACTTGGAAATATTTGGAAGCACTTGGAAATATTTGGAAGTACTTGGAAATATTTGAAAGTACTTGGAAATATTTGGAAGCACTTGGAAATATTTGGAAGTACTTGGAAATATTTGGAAGTACTTGGAAACATTTGGAAGTACTTGGAAATATTTGAATGTACTTGGAAATATTTGAAAGTACTTGGAAATATTTGAAAGTACTTGGAAATATTTGGAAGTACAAGTGGAAGTATGTGTACAGCATATTAGGTCGCGGTTCACCCCTCGCCCAATACCATATATTTATTTGTATGAAGCAGTGGACACCCTCGTTGATTTCTTCTTGATAATATTATCTCTCTGTAACCACATATACCTCTCTCTTGGTTCCTTCTTAACTGGTTAAATAAATAATTATATTATCGCTGAAGCATTTGAATATATATGTAGATATCTTTGATTCGATTACATTTTCAAATTTCTATCAAATAATTTATCACCCCGAGAGATCAACTGGTATATCTAGTCCGATCTATTGCATTATCGATTCTTTGATTTATTATTACCAATTGGATGGTGATCAATAATCAAATGGGAGTGAAACGGTGAGATAGCAAATATGAGAGACAGTTATCGTTAAGTTCTATATATAAAAAAATACTAAAAATTACAAATAAATATAAATGGAATTGGAACGTGGGTTTTAGGTGATTGGAAAGCCTGTCATCGGCCAAATGGCTAAAATACATTTCGTGTTAATAAATAAATAAAGTAAAAAATTCAAACATGTCAGTCAACTCTTACAAGTACTTATACACCTCTCTGATGCTAATGGCTCTAGAGAGATGAAATAAAAATTCCCAGAAATGTTTGAAAAGCCACTAAGTTGAAAAAAATATTCTTGCCGAGAATAGATGAGTTGTTGATTTTCAAAAGGAAAAATCAACGAGGGATTAAATATAGGTATGTTTAATTGGTTCAAGCAGATGGCAATTTATACTCACAGGAAACGTTTTCAGATATAAAGCTAAACTTTGGCGCATCAAAATGCAAAAATACATAGTTGCGTACCAAGTTTCAGCTTATTAAATAAAACCATTCAATATTGACAATTCATATTTTCGGGAAAGATTTTCAGATATATTTGGTAGCTAAAATTTGGCGCATTGTCATTCAAGTTTGGAATTTTTTACTTTCACGAAACGTTTTCAGGTATAAAATTAAAATTTGGTGAATTGTAACGTAATACATATTTGCGTACCAATTTTCAGCTCATTAACTAAAACATTTCAAGATTGGCATTTTGTACTCTCGGGAAACGTTTTCACGTAAAAAGCTAAAATTTAGTGCATTGTAACATAATTACATACCAATTTTTAGCTCATTAACTAAAACCATTCAATATTGGCATTTTGTATTTTCAGGAAACGTTCTCAGGTATAAGATAAAAATTTGGTGCATTGTAATGTGAAAATACATATTTGCCAATTTTCAACTCATTAAGTATAACTAAAACCATTTATACCAAATGAGAATAATTTGTTTCTTATATAGTTATCAATTAATTTTTTTCTACTTAATTGATATTTTTTCATCAGAGAAAATGAATAAAGTCGAAATATTCGTGAAAACATTTTTTGGAAACAAATCCGCCAACGAGTCTCAACTTGTCCATGCGTGTCTTGACTCGTTTGAAATAGTCTCGAGTTTTCATCATTTAAAATCTATTAAATCTTTGTAATTGGAAATAAGCAAAACGGGCAATCCTAGAGCAATTGTTAGTACTGATACTATCTAATGGTTGACTTCTTGACCAAATTGACTTTATTTTATGTTATTAAAAAAACAAAAATATCCTTCCATGGATTCTTTTAATTTTACGCATGTTTACAGTTTATTTTCTTATCAAGTTAGAAGAGAGAGGAAAGCATTATTTCGCCCTCCTTTCCCACTATGATTGGGATTTTATATGAATATAACTTAAAACTACGTCTAATAAATGAAAGATTTATGATGATGTCTATATTTAAATATTTAGGCAATTTTTGGAAAAACAATCTCAGACAAAAAAAATCTATGCCTGTCTATGTTTATTTTTTGGAAGAAGAAGAGGTTAAATCTCCTCCTAAAATTATTTTTCATAAATATTTTTTACTAGAAAAAATTATTTTATAAATATGAATGATATGTCATCGACATTCTTCGATTTCCTTATAATATTAAAACAACAACAAAATTAAGACATTATATTTTGTGGTCAGTGTGTTTCCCAGGGGGATATTAACGGGCCTAAATAGGGGGTGGGGTGCTAAAATTATAAACATTACTGTTTCTTAAATAATAAAAATACATAAATGATTATATTTTATTAAATATAAAAGAGGCTGTATTGTACGTAAAGTTATATGGATGGCCTCATCAGTTTATTTTATTAAATGTGTCCGAAGAAACCAAAAAGATTGTCCACCCTTAATTTAGAGCTTGATGAACAGCGAGCGAACATCCGCCAGCCATATATTCACGTTTATTTATATTCAATTTTATTTGATTATATTTTTATAAGAGAGAACGTGTGACGTCACCGCCTCAAATACAGGTTAAGACCTGTCGACTCTCCCGACCTTCCCGAAAGTCAAAAAGTTAGACTTTGACCGGGCAATCCCTCTCTCCCCTCCATTCCCACTTGAATACCGAGGGATTTTATTTATTTATTTATATTATTAAAAAACAAAAAATATCCTTCAATGGCTTCTTTTAATTATTACTCGTGTTTACACTTTATTTGCTAATAAAGTTAGAAAAGAGAGGAAAAGCATTATATCGCCCTCTCTTTCCCACTATGATTGGAATTTTATATGAATATAACTATAGGTATGGTGCGGGGGTCGGGGTGCTGGGTGGGTTTCGGGTGGTGGGGGTCCGGGGGGCGTAGCAGGGATTGGTGCGCGGGTGTGGTACGGCGGGGTCCAGGGTGCCTAGAAGGGGATAGGGTCCGGGGTGAAGTGTCGGGGTGGTGGCTGCTATCAAGAGACCCACCGAAGGCGGGCCTTGCAGCTAGTATTTTATAAATATATATATATTTTTTTTTTTATTAAATCTCATGTTTTTTTAATTTAATTTAATTTGATTTTTTTGTCATGTTGAAACCTAGAGATTTAAATGGGATTATTTATCGTAAAAGACTGAAGCATATTTATATTTTTTTAAGCATTTATCTCTTTGTCACACATGGGACATAAAATATGTCCTTTTATTTTTTTGTTATTTATTTTAAATATAAATTGATTCCTTCCTTGTGACGTTGATACATTTCATCCTAGAAATTTTATTTTTCAAAGACTGGATTCAAATCTACACAATTTAATAGTTAACTTCATTTTTTTAGTGCTGAGAAACTTAAGTCTGATGAACGTGAACGGAAACACTTGTATTTCAAAAAGTTATAAAATGTCAAAAATGAAGTTTATATTAAAGAAGAGATGACAAGAGTTGTTTGAATTTTCAGCTCTATGACATGAATTAAAAAACAATATTTATTTAAACATGAAATACTTGTAACTTGGGTAATTCTAACGCTACGAATACACAATGCTATCTAATATTTAGGCACTTCGATAGGAACCTACCCGATATTTGCTTTGATTTCAGCTCATTGGGATTCTGTTATAAAATATTGATTATAAGTGTCAGACCTCTTCTGGAATGAGCAAATCTGCTTCAAAAGATACTACAAGCAAACATGACTTTCAATATTTTACGCCCACTCAACTTTTTACGCTATAAAAGACTCAATTGGCCCCTGTCTGTATAAGTACGTCTCGTATCCTGGTTCATTGAAAAAAACGTCTCAGCCCTGTAATGTAATTACTATCATGGTATTTGTTCTGACAATGTCAATAAACCCTCTTAAAGCTTCATTTGTCTAAATCACAGGAATCGTGAAAGCTGAACATCCATTTACTGGCAAATTTAATAAGAATCAAAATAACGCATTCACCAACTCATTTATCCCTATGACTTCTAGAGACTAGAACTTGCTCCCATTCCGGTCTTTTGCTGCAACATGAACCTACAACATGATGCAAAGGCTATCCTGGCAGCTCTCTGATACAATTCCTTTTCGCATTACTAACATATATACAAAATAAATAAATTATGAAATATTCATTAACTAACGTAGATAAGAAATTACTTCTAGTCTAAAATTTGAATGGATTCTACTAGTATTCAAAACTTACAGTCCATTTGCATAATTTAGTTCATTCAGTCTTTATAAAATACTAGCTGCAAGGCCCGCCTTCGGTGGCCCTCTTGCTAGCCAGGGGGCACGCGCCCTGGACCCCCAACCCACGAACCCCACCCTCATACCTCACTCCCACCCACCCCCGAACCCCGCCAAGCACTAAAAACCTTAATTTTATATATAGATATTTTTTATTTTTTAACACTGAATTAAAATAACCAGGTGTTTAATCTATTTTGAAATTTTTTGTTTTCAGTATGTTCGACTTGCCTATGATACAAGACCCGAGTTGATTGTTAGTTTACTTACCCGGGAATGGGGCCTGGAGCTTCCAAAACTGCTCATCACTGTGCAAGGAGGCAAGGCCAATTTCGAACTCCAACCCAAATTAAAGAAAGTCCTGAGGAAAGGTCTTCTAAAAGCTGCGAAAACGACCGGAGCCTGGATCTTTACAGCTGGAACAAATACAGGTAAATTGTTAATTCACATATTTTTTTTATTAGAATCTAAAAATTCCTATTAAAAGTAAAAATAAAACTTTTAATTAGTTTATTAATATTAGATTTATTATTGTATATACAAATGAGCAGCCATAGGTAGTATGTATTTGAATTAACTTAGATATGATTCTAATTTCAATTGTAAATGATAACTTTTAACAGGTTACACATGGATAAATCAATATTTTATATTTCGTTACCAGCTTTTTCGAAATTTGTAATTTATCTTAATTCAAAGATATTAATTACATTAAAATAAAAAATATTGGAGAATGTGAAAAAGCATTTTTGAAAATAAACTAATACTGCACACCAGGACATAAGATACCTCCAAAGGAAATGATTTTAAGTCTAAAATGTTCTTTTTGTGAATATTTTTATTTCTACGGTTTTTTATATTGTAAAATAATATTCTTGATTTATTTTCAGTAAAGGAAATAAATACAAATATATATATAAATACAGAGTGATCCAAAAATTAGTTACACTATGGGAATCTCGCTTACTATAATAGATAGAACATAGCTTAAGAGACGGCTCACACAGGGAATAATAAGCACTAGCTAAGTAAGTTAAGTAGATTTCCTATTAGTCAGATAGCTTGCTGATTGTCTTAAGATAATAATAATAAATTTATATATTTTGAATTTAGATTCTCCATATTTATTATAATATATTTATTATTTTATTAATAAGTTACAATATATCCAATGATATATTGCAATAAGAAATTGCAAAGAGAGGCAGATTAGAGAAAAGAAGGATAAAAATAGTATTTGTTTAATTATAGTTAAATATAAATTCTTTAAATATAAATTGTAAAAGAAAACATAAATTAATATAATTTTTTAATAGTAAGTTAAAAATAGATCTCAGCAAGTAAAATAATAAATAATAAAATTGAAATTTGAATTCGCGCAGGGAACAGGGTGCAAAACGGACGGGGGATGAACCTCTGGAGAATTGTTTTTTTATATATATTATTACTCAGTAAAAATAAACAATAATGGAATTTATTTAGAGTATAGTCGCTTGAAAATAATAGAAGGGACATGAGGAGAAGATTACTGGTGGGGGACAATGCAGATTTTCGAAGAGAGAACACAACCAGGGCAGTCTTTGATCATACCTCACTACATATGCATATAAAACAACTGAGAGGAGTCATTAGAACAGTGAACCTCTCGATAGACAAGTATACCAGAACGCAACTGAGACAGCCGTTGATGAATACACACCTCTCTATTTTTACGAGTTCACAACGCAACTCATGAGGCGGTGAGCAAGAAGACACCTCTCTATACACCTTTATAGCCATTTCCATAGCCGCCCGGCGAGGAGTCACTTCCTTGTGATCCTAGTGGCTTTAGTCCGGCTCTACTCGACTCGGCCTGCGCCCAGCTTCGTGGACAACACACGTCCACACAGATATTCATAGTGGCTCATCGATACGAATCTTATCGAAGGCGCCTATCTAATTGAACAAGACACCGAGAGACTGCTATCAACCGGACTGGTTATCAGGAGAGCAATTCCTGAAGTCCACCAGATTGCAAGACAATATCAGACAGTCTTCACCACAAGGAGAGTAACCGCCATCTTGTATTTCTCATTAACAAATCTCTATCAGTTGATATCAAGCGGCGATTGAATAAATTTACATTATCAACAATAAATGATTCTAACATGATCTCTATTATTATTGAAAATTACTAAATCCTGCTTGCCCGTCCAATTTCCCTTGTTCCTATTTTTATTATATTTTTATATAAGAAATTTCCGTAATCCATTTTTTATTTTTAATTCACAGTAAAAATAGTAAACAAATAATAGTAAAATCAGTAAATTTAATTTCAGACCATAAGCATCAAGAGAGTTTACCCTGAGGTTACACCCACCAACTAAATATAAAATACCCCTCCAACAATCAGATTCTCATTATACCCACTGAATGGTGGAGGTTTCGCTGGGATTACATATCCCTCCAACCACTACTCTAACATTATACCCACTGAAAAGTTGTTGTAGGGAAATAAGGACAATTTTAGCTTATGCAAGTATTTTTTATTTTATGCATAAAATAATAAATACTTGCATAAGCTGAAAATTGTCCTTATTATCCTTATTATATCATACAATAACTTATTAATTTAATCGACGGACATAAATAATAAAAATAATTTATTATTTTATATTGCTTTTATCGAAACCTGTTGTAATTCGTATCTAGTATTTTATCATTTATTTTTGAAGTAGATAGTTTGTATCTCGTTACTTAAACAATGATAACTTCCCCATTCATACTTATAAAAAATATTAAAATCTACACTTTGGACGAAAGGACGGCTATTAAACTGAGATTTATTAAAACTTGTGAGACCTCGTTGAACACGAAATAAAATGAAAATATGTGGACATTGCTAAGTACAAGAATAAGAAAAAACACTGAGATGGCGAATAGAATTCAGAGAAATGGGGTTGGGTTGAGTGGCAAAATAAAATAGAACACACGTGCTAAAAATACGAAGCTAAATTTAGCTATTTTTCTATTGAAAATTGCATAACTATATTTTCTGCACCTATATACTATATGTTTTGTTTTTTCCCTTATTTGATTCTATTTTGCTTATTATTTATATTCTCGAAACCTTACATGCAAATGCAATCAAATAACTAGTAAAAAACAAAATAGCACATTTATTTGTATCAATTTAGAAAATGTAAAAAATGGAACCCTTGTAGTGAGAAGGGAAATTTTAAGATGAAATAACAAAATTATTTAAATGAAATTTTATCATCAGAATGCATATAATTTCGAAATCTAGACATCAAGATGCAGATTGAAAGCGGTCCCATTGCGTTTTCAGTCCGCCTCTTGGAATGACTTCACAATCACTTGAAAATGATTTCAGAATTAGATAACGAAACGTTGTGAGTTCTGATAAGAATCTTAAATAAAAAATGTCGAATCTAAGTGACTCAACTCAACCACCGAAGTATCAATTCTTCAATATTATAGTGATATTTAGTTGCCTATCTGTCTTCCAATTCTAAGAGTAGAAATCAAATATCATCCGTTTTCTTTTTGAGATATAAATCGGTATTTTATTCGTATTTTTCCGATTTATCTGACGCTATGCATAAGAAAGAGGCGACTCTGGGTCAGTGGCTAGAGTGTTGGGTCGCTGACTCGAAGATCGCTGGTTCGAGACCGAGTCTCGGCAGATAGATATTTGCAGTCGCCTCCTCTTGGAAAGTAATGGCAACCTACCAAGAGTATAATTGCCATGCGACCTCTCCAAATTAGCCGTTCGGAACCGGCGTTAAAAAGTAGGTCCCGTATATCTGTGTAAAACAACTAAACACACTCAGCACAGGTATATGTGGAGAGGAGCCGACACCCGTATGTCACTCGAAGAAGAAGATGCATAAGAACCAGTGGCGGCGGCAACTTTTTCTTTTCGGCTGTGGAGAAAAATTTGGAGGGTGATCTCTGAGGTAGGCAGAAAAAATATGCATTATTTCGGGTAATTCAGATTTTTGTATAATTTAGATAATATTTTTTCATAGTTTTGCTATAATGTATAATTATTATATTTTTATTAAATAAAGTTTATAATTTTGAAATCGATGGTTTACCATTTTTTGATTTTATTAACTCGGTTTTTCAATATTTTTTGCTTAAATGGTTAAAATCATCAGAGTTGGGCGAGAACAATTCAGATTGAGCGCTCGCCCAACCGCACCCACACCAGGCGCCGCCACTGCTAATTAGAAAAATAGGAAATGAGCTCATGCGAGATGCCCGTCAAATTTTAAACATTATGAAAAATATTCATTTTACAAGGACGCCTGTAAGGTAGGCTAGTACTAGCCAGAGGCGTCTTTTGGTTGCATAGATAGAGGCGGATAGCTTTCCTAGACTGTCCTTACTTAGTACCTGGCTTTAATTAAAAGCAATATATTATTATTATTTTAGTCTTTGAATTCAGGTAAAAATGTCGAATTTTATTTGCAGCCAGAATTGAATAAAACCTTTTATTTATTTTTCGAAATATAATTTTTGGCATTATAATAAGCTTTATATGACTTTCCGTTCTTGAATTATCGTTCATATCATCTAAACGCACGACATTCACAGAACCTAAGCAGGGTTGTAATTGATTTTTCTACACGTTTCTAACATTTCTAAAAAATAAGATCTTAATCTTAATATAACATGCCAAATATAAAATCTCGTTTTGATACCATAATTGACTTTTGATACATAAGTACATAAAATTTGGTAACACACACACAAAACTCACTAACTCATTAAGATATTTTGACAAAATAATTAATTTCTTTTAAAAATGAATTTTTCGATTATTCAAAAACATAACTGTGCCGTGAATTCTTTATTTTTTATTTTTTTTTATAAATATAGTTTTTAGATATATATATAGTTTTGAGATATTTAATTCAAAAAATGAATAGAAAAAAGACTTTTTATGCTCAGTATAGTAAATTAACAAAATTAAAAAAAATTTGAGCGCATTCAATACAGGGAAGCGAAGGAAAGTCCAAACCGGAAAAAAGAGATGAAATATAGTGTATTTTTTAATGAACTTTAATTAATTTCCGTTTAAACTTTTATAACTATATTAATTAATATCAGCAGCTTTGATACGAAACTCAAATGGACCAAGAGGCTTATGTAATTCATCCGAGAACAATTAAGAAGTTCCATATTAAAAGCTGCTATATTTGCAAGTTTGTTTGGACGAAAATTAAATGAGATTTTAATTTACTCCATGTTGGTCTAAAATAATTTAAAAAAATCATCATTAGGTCTTTGGCGTTAAATGAAATAGACATTATTCAAATCATTTTATCCTTTTTCTGGATTGAATATTCTCACCTGTTCCCTCTTTTCTATATTTAATAACTGTTTATTCATTTTGAATTGGTTCTTGTAATCGAAATAACACCTAATTTTAGACGTCGATTTAATTGAAATTACACATTGGTATTCGAGATGCAAATTTCAATTCCTCAAATCCAGAAACTAATCATTTAAAAATTAAATTTTATATAATATATTTTAATACGATCGAATTCAAGAAGTTACGCACCAAGAAATGCAACCCCAATAGATCTAGAAACACTCTTAAGCATTACTGAAGAAAAGAGGAGAAAGTGATCAAGGAAAAGGTGGAGACATAGGTGTCAGTGCACTCGGATTATCAACAATTGAAGATTCTAAATGTAGGGTAAGAGCAGGCAGGAAGAGAATTCGATGAAATAACGGGGATAAACGTAGTGGTGGTTCGGCACTTCTCCAATTTAATTATAAAGGGGTGTTGACAGTCATTATATGACGTGCTGCACGTGAAGAAGATTTTTTGGCTGTGGGAATTACTGATTTTAAAGGATACTATCTATAAAATAGAGAAAGTGCAGAAATGCTTATTCGATGGGAGTCGCTAAGGATCGGGACGTCTATCAGTCTTAAAGCTCATTTTTGAATTGTATCAATACGTCTTGATGTACAAAAGCAATTTTTTTTCTTTATTTTTACAGGATTCCTTTAAAAATTAATGCAAGGTAGTAAGTATAAAAACATAAAATGGGAGGGGCATCTCACAGATAACGCCATGGGCGCAACTACTGAAGTGTTAATAAATAATAATTTTTAAAATATGAACTGATCCCGAGCCCGGATAAGCTCTTTGTGGTCCTGGTCATAATCTTGGTTTCGAGTCTGGTATTCATAGAAGGCTAAGATTAATTATATTTAAAATTTGATGGTTGATATATCTGGTTTTCAGTCAATATACAAAGCCTTAATTATTTTCCGCCAAGTCTTTGATCTTTTATTTGGAAATAAATCCTCTCGTTTGTTTTATTTCAATATCCTCAGATGGATGGATAATTAGTTGTTACAGCAATATTTTCGGATTACAAAAAGGATCAAATAAATATAAAAATTGTTTATGTAACAAAGAGTAAGAGTATGGTTATTTGTTTTTTGATATTCAAGGTTTAATTTTTGAAATTCCATAATAAATTGCTGTATCATATTTTCATTAATTATGTTAATGTATTCCAGCTATAATGAGAATTTTCTTTTGCTATTTACGTTTACCTGCCTACCCAAGGCCAATAGTTGAAATTAGGGATGTTACGGAGGTGGGTTTACCGAAACCGGAGATTTTAAATTTGATTTATCGGAGCCGAAGTCGGAGTCGAAGTAGATGTGAGATGAATTTAACCAACTGCTAAGGGCAGCCATAATGAAATAATAGAAATATAATTCAGTAATCAATCTCTTTAAGGACGTTCCCTAATATCCAAGTAGCTCAGATGCAGTTCGCTCTATCCCCTACTCTCACATGCGCAGAAAGGCAAAAATATTTTCCCTGCGTTGTTTCTTGGATCTGGCAACATTGAATTCTTACCGACACTAAAAGACAAAGAATAAAAAAAACACTTCATGAAACAGCTCAATGCGAAATTCCAGATGAGAACAGTATAGTTAGGTTAAGAGAATTAACTAAAAATCTCAAATGCACCAGCTGCAGAAGTTTTTTAGATATGGAAAAATTGAATGATTTTAGTGCGACGTTGTCAAGTCGCCATCTCTCACTTGCCATGGCATGAGAGAAAAAATGAAAACCATCAAAAGTATCTAACTTTTATCATTTTTCATACAAAACGAATACCGCTTGATACAATTATTTTAACAGGAAAATATTTGTTATATCTTTAGTTAATGATTCTTAGTATTTCAAAATATTTTCAAGAAAATTACGATTGTTATTTAATGAAATAGTCGCTTTAACATCAATCGGGATAGGGTTCGCGTGTTAAATATGCAAATTTCACTGGTCAATATTTATACATTTAGTGCCTCAAGGACTATTGAAAAAATTTGCTACATATAAAGGACACTTATAAATATGTGTATTAAAAGTTTTAAAAGGATTGAAAGAAAATAGATTTATTAGGAAACGTCCTTAATCAGTCAAATATAAATAATAATACACATAGGTAAGTGAGATGCAACAATAGAAAAATATGCTGGTGTTAGGGATTCCCAGGCCGACAAGTCAAAACTTGTAGGCGCGCGCTCTGACTGGCCACGGTCGAATCTTTCGATCTTGGTTATAATCTCCGATTCAAAATTATCGGAGTCGGAGGTGTAAAATCAATCGGAAGTTCCGACCCTTCGGAGTCGGAGTCGAAGCTCCGTAACATCCCTAGTTGAAATATACTCATTGGCGTAGTTAGGGAGTTTTCCTAGGGGGGCAGCCGGCCAGCTGATTAGCCACCACAAGGTTTCAATTTCGGTAATCCGATTAGAGATCAACTAACTTTTTAGTAGAATTGACAAATTTTGTAAGTAACGAAATAATTTAATGAGAAATACATAAGTGATGACTCGTAATAATGGAGTTTTGATTTTTCTAGAGGGGAGGGAGGCAATAAGTTTTGTAGAGGGGCAATGCCCTTCGCCCTCTTCTAACTACGTGCATGAATTTACTATTATTATTTAATGTTATTGTCCATGTAATTGTAATGTAGGCAGCCTTATCTGTTTTAATTACTTTAATGCGATTTAAAATATATTTTAATAATAATATAAAACAATTCGCGGGCAGCAAGTAAGTCCATCGAGGGACACATGTGGCCTGGGGCCACGGGTTATCCAGGACTGGTTTAACCCCGTTAAAAGAAAACATTTTTTCCCTTATTTCTCTTAAAAAAATCTTTAATCTTAAATCCCAAAAGACAAATATTTTCACTTTCTTCCTTTTTCATTCTTTTTTTTAAATTCAATAAAATCTGTTTTTCTTATTTTAGATTAAAGACTTCCTTTTAGGTAGATTTCGAAGAAATATATAATACATATTGCGCTCACTCTCATGGTGCGACTTCCGGAAAATTTCATCATAGTTTTTCCGATCATGGCCCCTAGACCCCAAAACCACCCTCCATTCAAAAGTTTATATATATATGTGGTGGGGTATGTATCGCAATTTTGTGGGTGCGCTGCAGGCCGCAACGTTCAACCGATTGCAATAAAATTTGGCACAAAATTTAGTCTTGATGTAAACAAGAACTGATTAGTTTTTGGTGACTTCAGCCCCAAGGGGGTGGAAATGGTGGGGGGTTGAAATCTTAAAAAATTCATAACAACGTTAATATGAATGATACCAGTTTGGTTGCAAATGGCTAATATTCTACTAATTAACCTCTACAACTTGTGTCTGAAAAGTTTTTGATAGAAGAAGTCTAAAAGGGGTAGAGCCCCTTCGAAATCTACCTCTTGCTACGGCCTGCCGCAGGGATTTTTTTTATTATTATTATTTTTTTTTAATTTTTTTTTATTTTGTTGGAAATAACTCATTTAGTTTGTTTTATTTCAATAACATCGGATGCCTGGATAATTAATGAAAAAGCCTTCTCAAAGTTTGTAATTAATCTCAAGAATTTTGGAACAGATTAATATTAAAATTGCTTATTTAATCTTTATCTTCGTTGAATTCTATATTATTTTCCAAAAACAGAATTAATTTTCTTTGGTTTTTCTATGTTTATAGCAGTATTAATTTTTTTACTTTATCCAATGCGAATGGGTATTTTTTAGTTTTTTCTAAATATCTTGAAAATGGCTTTATCAATTTTGATGAAATTTAATATCCTAATTAAGTACTTTAGGGACCATAAAAAAGGTTAAATAAAGTTTTTAGTAAAATTGTATTTTAAAGTACTTTACTCTAGAGTAAGATAGTACTTTTATAAATTCCTTAAAATTTATTTTTTTGATCGTTTTAATATAGCTCATTTAACCTTGCTTACGTAAGAATGGATAGGCTTCTCTCTGTGAAATGATAAAAATTTGGGAGAAAATTTTATAAGTAACCATATTGCTATGGTATAAAAAATAACACAAAACGACCTTATACATTATACATGGAAAGCAAATCAAAGAGAGTGTCTTCTGCTTTATGCAAAAAATATATTCCAGTGACGTAGTAGGTAAATGGGTTCGAGAGGATTGTATTTTTTTACCCCATCCCTTATATTTGACAACTCATAAAATTCGCTAGGAAACAAATACTTACTGCAGTAAAATGTTTTTATATACAGAGAGAATGTTTTTTTGTTTTTTGTTTTATATAGCAAAATCAACTCAAGTTGATCCCTATTAATTCTAGATCAAATAATGTATATATTCAAAATATGATCAGAAATAAAAATTGCATCAAATTTATTGTTATTTTCCTGTCTGAATATTATCAAAAGATAGAAAAGTACTCAAAATTAAAATACAACTTATTTTCTTTTTTTAAATCGCGTTTTAAAATAGGCATTGTGTGTCTGCATCTGTAACTACCTACCTATGTCCAATCCCCCAGGGGTTGGAAGGTGGGGTCCAGGGGGCTACTAAAGGGCATTTATCCCTGGGTCCGAACCTATATCATCACATACTACTAAAGGGTATTTGTCCCTGTCTCTGTATTTACCTATGTTTATATGTTTGTATGTCCCCAGGGCTGAGGGTTGGGGTCCAAGGGTGGGGAGTCATGGGATGGGAGTCCAAGGGGCTACTAAGTGGATTTGTGCCTATCTGGGGTTGTGAGGTGGGGTCCAGGGGTGAGGGTTGAGTTCCAGGGGAAAGGTGGGGGTCCATGGGTGGGGAGTCCAGGGGCTAGACCGAAGGCGGGCCTTGCAGCTAGTTTATATCAAAATCATTCTCTCAATCTTTTACAATTTGAAAGAGATTTCAGTATTTCTATGATTTTAACATAAGTTTTTGTAAAAATGTTTCTTGCGTTATTTTTGTAATGTATATCAGTTTTTACTTATCCTTGAAATAAGTGCGGGAGCCACCTCAGGGCCCCATAGTTCCCAGACCCCCCCCCGTTCGATCAAAAAATTAAACAGCCATAACATAGGGAAATAAAAAAACGAGGATGTTATTGTTATTATTGTTCAGGGCTCTCGTGAGGTGAGTGCTGTGTGGCGCTTTGTGCCGCGCCCCCCATCAAGTCAGATGGGGTCCTGGCCAATCTTGCCTGTGCAGGTTGCCGGTTGCGTGTCCTCATGGGTGTGTGCAGGGGAGGGGCTGCGCGGCTGGCCGTGTGGCTCCCTCCAGATCCGAATGTTCGAATCGGTTCGCTTCCCCAGTCGAAATCGAGTCGCTTCGATCAGCCTGGCTGATAATATTTCACTCATGCAGAAGCGACGCAACGATCCGACTGGGTCATCTAGCGGCCGTGTCTCAGGAGGCTCGTCGCCATAAGCGAGAGCGGGCCGCTACAATATAACAAATTACAAAATTGTTTAAATTTATTTCTAAAAAATCTACATTAAGTTTAGACAACAAAAGATGAATGTGATGATGATATCGTAGATTTGCTTTCTTTTCTATCTTTTTCATGAATGAAATCATCATTTATTTTTTCAAAAAATTAAATTATTTCAAGAACTCCATCCTCAATCGAAAGTAATGCGAATGCATTAAACTTTTTCTTCGCCCATAGAATTTTTTATTACTTTATCCAATGCAAAGCATGGCCAATTTTTGACGTTTCGGTTTTTATTGGTAACCATTGCTGAAGACATGAGGAATCGACTTAAAATCAAAAATAGCGATTGATTTTCATCTAATACTTGAGGAATAACAATTCTACATTAGGTATTTGACGTTTCGATTATTATTGGTAACCATTGCTGAAGACATGGAGGAATCGACTTAAAATCAAAAATAACGATCGATTCTTATCTAATACTAGAGGAATAACCTTATTGCATTCCATTTTTGATGTTTTGACTATTAATGGAAACCTCTACTGAAAATGTAGAAGAATCGACTTAAAATCAAAAAGACTAAATTCTTTTTTGGTAAACAACTCAAGCTTCCTCCATGTCTTCAGCAATGGTTACCAATAATAATCGAAACGTCAAAAACCTAATGTAGAATTGTTATTCCTCAAGTATTAGATGAGAATCGATGGCTATTTTTGATTTTAAGTCGATTCCTCTATGTCTTCAGCAATGGTTACAATAATAACCGAAATGTCAAAAATCCAATGTGGAATGGTTATTCCTCGACTCTTAAATGATAATTATTTTTGAATTAATGTCAATATGAACTACAAATTGCAAGTGATATCTGATTAATAATAAAGGAACAAACATATTAATATTTCAAATGAATTTGGATAAAGTTTAGCAACTTGTTATTTGTTCTAGGAATTTCTATTTGTTTTTCTGGGAAGCTCGATAGCTTTCTAGAGTTTCTAGAAAGTCCTATTCGAATTGGCAATGAGTTACTGTATTTTTCAAGAAACTTTATGTAGATAATATGTATGATTTTAGATTTATCGGTGGTTTCTATATTGTTTTATTGTATTTTCCTAGAAATCTCTTGCAATTTTGTGGTAAATTTAATGTCTAGACGGGAGGGGGGGTGTCAGATAGGCTAGGGGTTAGCGCGCCAGCCTGCCGCCAAGTGGACTCCGGGTTCGAATCCAACTCGAGGCATCCGGCTAAAATCGTCTGACCACAGTGAGTAGAACAAACTTGAAAAAATAAATAGTACTCGTAAAATTGGCTTATCCTAGAAAGGCCGAAAAGCCAAAAAATCCCAGACGATTCTAGAATATTCTAGTATCTAGTGTATTATAAAAATTATTAAAAATAAAATTGATGATTGTAAAAATAATTCAAGGCCCCCAAACTCTTTAAAAACGCCTCTGATCTTTTAAATAAGTAAATTTTTTGCATATGTACCATAATTTTATCGATGAAGAAGAATTTTCAAAGAAGGGAAAAGCATAATAAGGTGGCTGGTCTCTTTTGCGGCATTTTAAAGCGTAATTAAGCCTAATTCGAACTGATGACCACATTGCGGGGATGCTTGCCTACACTCAAAAGCGATAAAAATTTTATTTTTTTTTATTTTAACTTATTGATAGTGACCCTCCCTAAAATAACCATTCGATTAAAGTTTTAATTAATTTTTGATTTGGAGGAAAATAAATGCTTAAAATTTAAAATTTTTAAGCTTGTCGCCGTATTTTCTTGCGAGCTACAATGATCTGACACAGACAGAGAGTGTAGCGACAATATAGAGGTCTCGTTTTTATTTTGAATAGAGCCTAAAGGTATCTGATAGCACCTCGGATTCAGCCAATTGTTGACTTAATCTATCTTTTTATATTAAAATATAGGTACTAATTGAAAAATTCAATTAAATTCCAAAATCAAAATATCAATTCAATTTATCTGAAATCCCTTTAAGTCAAAATACACGTTATCAAAATTGTTTTATGTTATTTTTATTTTTTCCTATTACATTCCCAGTTCTTGTATTAATTATCGATAAGCAATATGAGATAAAGCTTTTTTACATTCAATCGACCCGGTTTGCCCACTGATTGCTTTGAAATCAATTCCGGTGTACAAGCTGTATCTGGTAATTACTAGTGCTCCTCTAACTGGTTCTTAAATTGCCCCCAATAAAAATTAATAGTAAGTTTGTTAAAAAAATAATTTAAAAAAAAAACAAAAAAAATGTTTTCATTTGGAGATCGAGAAAGAGCTTATTGCCACAAACATGGCGGACTGCTTTCCTTCTGTAATCCAGGAAGTTCAATGAACAACAAAATTTTAAAGTATAATTTAGTCAGCGGTCCTCTAAAACTATAGAATAAATAATCTAATTAAGTTATTAATTACCAACTTTAACCCGATTGCTGAAATATGTTTTTTCTTCTCCTTTTCACGATCCAGTGGTCCACTTCGGATTACAGGGATTGCATCTTTATTGAGTTGTAACACATTTGAGGATCAATACATTAAAAATATATGGTGATAGGGCCTAGTTCGTTTTTTGAAAGTGATTAGGGTGATACGCTAGTCTTAAGAAAAAACCTTTTAATAGTAAAACTAGTTTAAAATTGTCAAAAGAAAAATAACTGTCTTAAAAAAATAGCTGGGTGAGACTGTGGGTCAGTGGGTAGAGTGTCGGGTCGCTGACTCGAAGTAAGCTGGTTCGAGACTGAGTCTCGGCAGATCAGATATTTGCAGTCGCCTCCTCTTGGAAACCACTGGCAACCTACCAAGAGTATAATTGCCTAGTAACCTCTCTAAACTAGCCGTTCTGAACCGGCGTTAAAACGTAGGTCCCGTATATCTGTGTAAAACAACTAAACACACTCAGCAGAGGTATATGTGGAAAGGAGCCAAAACGTCAGGTAGGCCTGATATGGCACTTAAAAGAAGAAGAAAAAATTTACAAGAGAATGTCATCTACCAAATCGGAGGTCCTATGTATAATTTATGTTAGATGTCAGAAAAGTAGTATCTACTCACGTCCTCGGAAATCTCATGGTTTAAAATGCTACCAAGGCCAATGTATTGTCATCCAAAGTGAAGCCAACCTGACAAATATAATTCATTTAATGATTTATTTCTTAAAGATTTAATCTTTACCCTTAAAAGACGGACGCGAGTAAAATGACTATAAATTTATATAGCTCTAGCAGAAAGTCAAACCATATAGGTAATTTAAATGGAATTTATTGGGGTTTTTAGTTTTTGAAGGTTTACACCACAAGTGCAGTACGTTGAAATGACTATCTTCTTAAATGAATATAAAAGTTCAAATTGCCGATAGTAGCATTGTTAAGATTTCTAAAGAAAATTACGAGAGATTGTTAACTAGTGAATCCGAGGTGTTTTGGATAATAAATTTTCTTACGGATCTAGTAGATGACAATCTCTCGTGATTTGATCCAGAAATCAAAAAAATATACTATTATTTATTAAAGTTCAAATTACCGTTAATAGCAGAGTTAAGATTTCTAAAGTAAACACAAGAGATTGTCAACTACTGAATCCAAGGTCTTAGTGATAATTTTTATTAGATGTCAGAAGGGTTGATTTCGCACCCTCAGGAATTAAAACTGAATGCCAAAATGCTACCCGGAAATTTGCTTGATATCCGAGGAGAACCGGTCTCTCTATTACACATTTCAAATTGTTTTTATTCATTTTATTTCATTTATTAATATTATTGTCTATTTTTTTTTTAATTTTCATATTCATTTCCTGTTCTTTTATTAATCATCGATGAGTCACATGAGATATGCATTTTATATCCCATCAGAATCGTAGTTTTCCCGCTGATTGCTTTTTTGAAATCAATTCCGGTGTATGTATTAATGAAACATGTGCCTCGATGTCGTGCTATTCAATTAAACCGGGTGTGTTTGTGTGTGTGTTTATGTCGCAGGTGTGACTCGTCAGGTGGGCGATGCTCTTCTGCTCGAAAGATCGCAGAGATCCGGTCGTGTGGTTAGCATTGGAATTGCTCCTTGGGGAATCGTCGAGAACAATAATGAACTCATTGGGAGAAATCGGGACGTGCCCTACCACTCTATCTCTTCACCAAGGTACGTACGTAAACAATGCTCACTCTGACTGGTAAAATAAATAAAACATTTCCCGATGGGATCTCTCAACTATATTATTCACCTCAATAAATATATAGCTTGTTATTATATACAATAAACAATGACTACTACCTCTGGAGAGTTTTCATTTCGATATCGTTTTATATAAATTCATTTTGATTCATTCAATAGAAATACATGGTTGTTGAGTAAATGATAAACAATAGAAAGTAAAGTGAACAATTAAAATAGTTATAAAGCTCTCCAGAGCTACAGAGTATTTAATTTGTTCAAAGAGAATTTTTAATTTTTTTGTTTTAGTTTACCACGGTATGGTCAAAGTATTGTTATCGTGCATGAGAAAAATATCTTAAAAACGGCTTAAGGGAGTTCGGGACAGATTATCTAACTGGTTGATCTAGGAAAAAATCTTTTGTATTTCTGCATGATGACAACGTCTGCCTACTAAATTTTTTAATGATTTTTTTTATAAATGAAGTTCATTTGAATACAAAATCTTTGTTTTGATAATATTAATAAAAGAATATTGAGTATACATTTTTTTCTAATTATAAAAATATTTATTTAACACAAAACGATTTCAAGAAATAGAGTTAGAATTCTACACTAGTGCTTTTGTTATATTCTGTTAGCTGCAAATAACTTTTTATTTTTTACATTTATTAATAACTACATTAACTAAACTGTCAAATC
This sequence comes from Forficula auricularia, assembly GCA_024734495.1. Lineage (NCBI taxonomy): Eukaryota > Metazoa > Arthropoda > Insecta > Dermaptera > Forficulidae > Forficula > Forficula auricularia. The sequence goes on from JALMQS010000128.1 coordinate 20,171,947, forward strand.
TATTGAAAAATGTATCATTCGATTCATAAAAGTTGAAATATTGTTTTTTATAAATTTGTTGAAAATGGTATAATTTGTATTGAAGTTATAACCCTTTTAAAAGCTCGGTCCATTTACTTCCATGTTAAAAGGACAATTTTCAATAATTTATTTCTCGGTAATGAGACCGAGGATCAAATTCAAATTTCGGAAATAAATATTTAATACATCAATGATTCGATGGTAAAAATTTGAGAATTTTCTTATAAAAATGATAAACAGTCGCGAACCCCCATTAACTATTTTGATTTAAAAAAATTGAGCAAAACCATGACGTTTCGGTCTACAAAAAACCCCTAATTAATAAACATCGAAAAAATTATATTTTTCCGAGTTAATAACTGTTTTGTCAAAATGTCTGTTAGTACGTTATCCAATTTTTGTGGACGCACTAGCCTCAAAAACTATGTGAATATCAATACGAAATTTCACATGTAGTTTTGGTACATTGAGATTATGGTTGAAATCAGACCCAAAATTAAGGGGGGAGGGGTTAAATGGTTAAATATTAAAATTATAAGATTTTCATATTAAAAAAACAAGAAAAATGAAATTATACTAGATGAAGGAGGAGGTATCAGCCAATGATGGAATCACTGGGTTCAATAAAACACCCTTAATAAGACGTTTCGGCCTAGAATTTTATTTGGCCATCTTCAGTTAATTAGGAGTATATACACAAAATGCGGTACACTATGTGATCGAACCAAGCCTTATTAACCAGCGTCTTTATTAAGGTGTTTTATTGAACCCAGTGATTCCATCTTTGGCTGATACCTCCTCCTTCATCTAGTACAGTTTCATCACAGCACACGAACTCTTACAATAAAAATGAAATTATACTATAAAATGAACTTATAATAACGAAAAGATTATCAGAGGATCTTCCCTCCTTCTTTGAGGCTCAAAAGGTTCAATGAAGAAAGCATTTAACCATCACTTTCTTTTCCTCTTTATCAGTCTTGTTTTTGCTATCAAATGAAAAAAAGAAGGAGGGAAGCTCCTTCAAAAAGTTATATAAATGACTTTGCAATAAATTCTTATTTTGAAATTGATTTTAGTAATAGTCGCAGTGATTCTAGTGCAAAATGGATTGCACCTGTTAATATCACCCTTCAATCCACAATAATCAATTCCTGTGGAACACGACTCAGTTTGATTAAAAAAAAAAAAAAAATTTTAAATTCCTTTATTTGCCTAAACATAATTTACTTAATGGATCACTTTTGTAGCCCCAGTAAATTGTGAGTTAATTTTGAAGTGTTCCTCCAATATATGATTTCCCTTGAGATATCCCTTTTATTGAAAAAAATCGTTCCAATTGATGATTGATGATACGAAATAAATCGAGAGATTTATTAAATGAAGAAGAGAAGAAATCGAGAGGAGAAATTCATTTTATTTCGGTTTTTTAAAAAAAATAATAATAAAAAAATCTAATAATGGTTTCCCTTAAATGTCGATTTCATTATAGAGAAAAAGAGGAAGCGATATATGTGTTATTATCGTGAATTTATTGGAAACTTTTAATTAATTTTCTATAATTTTAAGTAAATTAAATTTTGTTTATATTTTCAATCCTTTGATAGTTGATTTACTAAAAAAAAAAAAAACAATTTAGAAATTCTTTCTATTTCTATTCAATATATAATTTTTGAGATGAACAAAGAGAAGTCAAAATAATAAAAGGAGTAAGACAAGGATTGACTCGGGACTAGGCTGGCGGGGCGCCGCTTGGGTCACCAGCCCAGCGAACAAGCTCAGACTTGTTAAAGAGGAAGAGGTAAGCTGAAGATCCGTAGTTGGCCAACCCGGCGCTGGTGGCGCTTTCCATTCAATTGATCGGATCTTCGGAATTAATTAGCGCTACGAAAATTTCAGTTAAGGAGGTCCTGTCGCTCCTGTTGAGTCAAAAGAACTGTAGTATCTAATCTATATATATATATAATTAAGGTTTTGTCTGTACATTGCTCCAAATCACGCCAAATTTTGGTTGCACACGTTTCAAGCAAAGCTATGAACGAAAACACCCTCATCAAAATTCCTGTCTGTCTGTATGTCTATATGTCTGTCTGTCTGTTTCAGTGATTTCCGCGAAAAGTTGCTCACCATTCAAACGGCTGAAGGGATTGTTATGAAATTTCATATTTGTATCAGATGTCTTCTAACTTACGTTTTTAGCTATATAACGTTTTGATCTTTTGACCCCAAAAAAGGGTTTGGGAAGTGCGCACGAATGAAAATTATCAAATAACTCCTAAACTATTAACTCTACGGCAAATTTTAAAATGAGCAAAGTTGTAGGGGATGTAATTTCTGACAACTTTTGTTTAAAAAAATTCACATAAAAAACCACCCAAAAAGAGGGTGAGGGTCAAAATATGAAAATTCTTGCTCTTGGACCAAACTCAACCAAATTTTGTATACATAATCTGTGTGTCACTAGAAGGCTAGAAATGCAAAAACTGGGTGCGGGGGTGGTGTGCTGGTGCGAGGGGTCAGGTGAGGGTCCACAGGCGTAGTGGGGTGGGGTGGGTCGGGGGTGGGTGGCACGGGGGTGGGGCCCGGGGGTCGGGTGGTGCAGGGTGAAGTGAAGGGTTCAGGTGTGGACCCAGAGGCTTAGTGGGGTGGGGGTGGAGGGCACGGGGAGTGGGGTCCGGGAGATGGTGGGGTGGGGTGGTGCAGGGTGGAGTGGGGGGTTCAGGTTAGGGTCCAGAGGGGTAGTGCGTGGGTTGGGTGCGGGGTGGTGGGGTGGGTTGGGTGCGGGGTGGTGGGGTGGGGGCGGGGGTTGTGGATGGGTGCATGGTGCGGGAGGTGGGGTTTGGGGTGTGTGGTGGGTGGGAGTGTGGTATGAGGGTGAGGTTCGTGGGTTGGTGGTCCAGGGGGTGTACCCTCTGGCTAGCAAGAGGGCCGCCGAAGGCGGCCCTTGCAGATAGTATTTAATAAAATAAGTTAAAATACAAATGAAAAATAATAGAATTAAAAAATAAATAGTATGAAAGCCGTACATGTTTGAAATAAAAACAATTTAAAAAAAAGAAAATTAAAAACAAAAGTTAGTTTGATTTATTCAAATCAGCTAATAATATCTCTTGTATGATTTGGCAATGCGTTGTATTAATATTGTTTATGTTTATATCCAAACATAGCATTTATGTGATTTTTTTAAAGTAAATTTCTCAGTAAATTCCGCGGTCAATGATATATTTTATTGCAAAAAAAGAACCTGCATGTTTCAAAAGTTTTTTAGTTTTATTTACTTTATATAATCAACTAATAGTAGTATAATTCGAGAGAAAGTGTCAAGATCTTAATTTTCCATAAGACTCTGTGAAAATGTTTACATTTAAAAAATTTATTTTCAAAAATTTGCTCGCTAACGTGTAATTGAAACTTCACCAAGCATAGATAGAGAGTTAAACTATTATAAAAAATTAAGTTATAGTTATAATTTGATATTGGCGGCGAAAGGACCTCCGTACATTGAAAAGTAAACACGAATCCTTCCAAATTGATAGAAAAAATTATTCTTTTTAATTTAATTTAATAAAATCAAGAGCTGGCCGTATTATTATAACTTAAAATAAGAGAGGCAGAAGAAATTAGGGACGTTTCAATTTTATTTTCATCTGTAAAGAGAATAGTTTTAACAGTGGTAAACATCCATAAAAACATATTACCAATTAATTCAATGAATTAAGCCAGTATTTCTCAAACTATGGTCCACGGACCACTAGAACTTTCCATGTATATTTCATAAAACCCCAATTGTATTTCAGAATTTTTAATTGAATATTAGAAAATCACAATTGTATTTCAGAAATCTCAATTCAATTACAGAAGCCCTATAATTGCTTACCAAAAACACATTTATAAGCTAGACAATCATTCCAACCCGTCAGCCATATCCTTACTCGATAATAGCCAATCTTTAAGAAGGTTAAAGAAGAACCATTGAAAATAAAACATAACAATAAATTATTTTTTTGGAAATTAGTTCTTTTCACTATTTTAGGCTGTTTCCATCAAATTCCATTGATGTTTTCCAAAAAAACTAAATGGCTAAAAGTAACTGAAGGTTTTCTACATTTGATTCAATCGCGAATCTAGTGTAGGGAATTTTCGTCAAATATTGAGTGAAAATAATATTTGAACTTATATATTTCTAACTTGAAATAATGATATTAAAATTTGGCTAAAAGTAGCCTTTAAGGCTAAAGAATAATAATGAAATTATTATAGGTATTTTATTTAAATGATTGTTTTAAATACTCTTTAAAGCTGCCCTGCACTTTTACCAAGCTTTTGAATTCTGTTTTTGCTTTTTATTTCTTATTATTTTTTGAATGATCCATACAACTGGACTCTAAATACTGTAATTTTTAATGCTCATATGAGGAAAACTACCTCAGAGCATTTTACAAATTTAAATAAACAAATAAATAAAAACAATTCTTGAAAACCTCTCATGAACTTCTAATTATTTATAAAAGCTATTTTTTCAATAAATTAATATGTTACCTTCTAAATTGATTTTTGCCCAAGCTCAAGTACAGAAGCATTAAGTATTTAGTTATTTTATTTATATATTTATTATATTTTTTTTATAAAGTAGTTTTAAGAATTTATTTATTAATCATAATAATAGAGAAGTAGAGAGATGCAGCCTTAAATTAGACTAAAAATAATTTTTGAAAACTACTCACAACGAGAAAAGATAGGGTTCGAACTAATTCAAGCTCGTGTTTTGTTTATCTGGCATCTTTCTCGAAGCAGAATATTTGAGCGAAAGAGCTGAGTAACCAATGCGGAGGAACGAAGGCGCGCTTCTAGATGATTAGACCGAGCAATGACCAACCTGAAGCCATATATTTTTATTTTAAATCATAATTCATTATTTATAAGAAAAAAAGCTTAATTCAAGTAAGGCTAGGCACACACAGTCGATTTTCAGTAGACCCAACAATTTAGTTGGGTTGGTTTGAAATCGTGTTGTATTATCAATTTATAACCATATAACGAAGTTTTGTTGTATATGCACCTACATTAAACTTAATATATTTATGTCCATCAACTAAACTATCCCTCGACTGAAAATCGACTGTGTGTGTCTAGTCTAATATATTCGTGTATTTAGACTTGTGCAATATGTTTAAATAGGGATTATTTTCTTTTTTCATTTTATATTTTTTCTTGAATTATCAAATATACTCGTATACGAGGGGTGATCCGCAATTGGAAGTAGGTGTACACCTCTTTGGAAGTATTTTGGAAGTACTTGGAAATATTTGGAAGTACCTGTAAATATTTGGGAGTACTTGGAAATATTTGGAAGTTTTTGGGAATGTTTGGAAGTACTTGGAAATATTTGGAAGTACTTGGAAATAATTGGAAGTACTTGGAAATATTTGGAATTACTTGGAAATATTTGGAATTACTTGAAAATATTTGGAAGTACTTGGAAATATTTGGAAGTACAAGTGGAAGTAGGTGTACAGCATATTAGGTCGCGGTTCACCCCTCGCTCGTATATAGAGCCGTCCAATGAACAAACCGATTAACTTCATTAAACAAAAAGTGGAGAAATGCGATGAAATAATGTATATTATTATTCAATGGCCAACATTTTTTTGTCATTTAATAGTTTTAATATTTATTGTTTGGGAAATTTATTTTAAATATAAAAATCTATGACTGGAGCAAGTTCTTTGATACTTATTAAGTTTAATAAATTTAAGATAAATAAGATAAATTAATAATTAAGATAAATTTAAGATATTTCAAAAAATGGAGTTAATCGATTTGTTCAGTAAACGGTTATATTACACCGGTAACCTGACAATTAATCAATCTTGTTTTTAAAGATTTTGACTAATTTGTAAAGAAATAACGCCGATTTTTAAAATTAATTTTTTGGAGATCTACCGAGTTCAAAAAGAATCTGTATTTATGTGTCTCGAAATTTTCAGAAGGACCAATGAGTCAATAATTATGAAGTCTTGTCTAGAGATTTCGAATAATATATAAAAAGTAAAAACTTCACATTGTAACTCTAAAGAAGGGATATTTTTTGTTTAAGTTTAATTTATATTTTAAGCTTTCCAGCTTCAAAACTTCTGAAGAGAAGATAAAAAAAAATCAGAAATCAATGAATTCTTATATGTTTATAATAATTATATTTATTTTTTCTAACTTTTGGAAAGGTGTTTAATTACGTAACTTTAAAATAAATTTAACAAAATTTATTCATTCACCTCGCCGACAAGTTTCAGTGAAATCTAATCACATTCATCACGACTAGTGTTCTAGCTTGCCGAAACTAAACAGCGGGGTGAATGGATAAATTTTGTTAAATTTATTTGAAAGTTCCGTAATTAAATACCTTTCCTAAGAGTAAGAAAAAAAGAAACTTCTAAACAGATGCTAATTAGACAAAATTTAACACTTAGGTCTGTATTAAAAAGCTATATCATTTGACTTTTCACTTTTACAGCTCAGATCGTCAGAGAAAACCGAGGGGTGAACCGCGATTGGTGTACACCGTCTTTCGAATTATGTGGAATTATTTTGGAATTCCTTAGATAAAGCCCCTTCATCTATTGTCTTCTACTTGAAAATGACAGTGGAAGTGGAAGTAGATCTACACGATATTAGGTCGCGGTTCACCCCTCGGAGAAAACATACCCTAAATCCGAAATTCGCGTAAAGGACACCGACTTTTTAAAAACTTTTTAATTCAACTTAGTTATATTTTAATTCTAATGTAGATTTTGGTTAAAAACATTTTATTTTAAAAAGATTCAGAGAAAAGTATTAACTCCTAATAAAAAGATAGAGGTAATTAATGTATTAAAATCAATTAATTTTGGAAGCAAACTTTAACGCTCCAAACTCAGAAAGCTAATTTATGGGAGAGCCTGTAGGATATGCAACCAATGCGCAGTAAAGTAAAGGTGTTGCGTACTAGGCAGGGAGGCCATGCATATTATAATAAAAATTGTGTAAAATTGCGAGGTAGGTTTCACAAAAAATGAAATAAACCAAAAATGAGTTTAGAATTGGATATGTTTCGTGTTCTCAGCCCGTAATATATCCAATTCTAAACTCATTTTTGGTTTATTTCTTTTTTTAAACTACCTCGTAATTCTACCCAATTTTTATTATTATATAAAAATGTTTCACCTAGAACCAACACCTATCTCCTTAAAAGTTATTAAGCCATGCATAAGTCCAGTGTAGAGAATATGAGTATATGCCATTCAAATAATTTTACTAATTCAAATTTATTTAATTATTTATTTGATTCTGCAAGCATGCTAACTAATACTATTCGATCTATTTATTCATTTTTAAATTAACTTCGGATTATCTCATCTATCGCCCTTTTCCTTTAAATAGATTTAGAAAACAGTAATTTTCATTCTAAATAATACTAAGCCTAAAATTAAATTAGTTTTTGAACGGAATAAATAAATTAATAAATAACACTATTATATTATTCGTGTCTATCATTTTGTAAATTTTCAATATGAGTGAGTTGAGTGAGGAATAAAATGAATGTCCAATAAATCTATTTTATTAGAGATAATTTTTTTTTCACTCTTCTTGGGCTGCCTTTTCATCACTTATCAATTAAAATTTCTGCCAGTCCGTCTGTCTCTGAAGAGAAAATTTCTTCTAATATATTTAAATATGAATTTTAAATATTGAAGGAGACAATAAAAGAGTGTGTCTTCTGCTGGAATTATAAATTTTATTTATTTATAACGAGACTATAGTTTCGAGGGCTTTGCCCTCTTCATCAGTCTATTACAATGGAAGTCCCACTCTTTTATTGTCTCCTTCAATATATAAAAATTCTGCTACTCTCGACAAAAAAACTTTCAATTTAATGAATTTTAAAGAAAATCGAAACACCAATTAATTTGGAAGCAAAGTTTTCTCTCTTTAATGTACTTGTATTTAAATTGAAAGTTATTGTGCCGAGGGTAGCAGAATTTTTATATATTGAAGGAGACAATAAAAGAGTGTGTCTTCTGCTGGAATTGCCCTTTTATTGTCTCCTTTAGTACTAGTATTTGTTAAAAGGTGAATGAGCCCATTTATAAACGAATCTCTATTCAAATGTGCTACGCACAAATATTAAATAACGTTTATATAAAAAATACTGAACATGAGACCAAGCCAAATCACTAACAAATAAGTTATGTATATACATTTAAAAATACCTGTGTGTTTATAACCAGAGGACACTCTCATTGATTTTCTCTTAAAAACTATATTTTCAGATGCAAATCACATTTCTGTTTTTAAATCGAAACATCGCTTGAAATGGTTCGGGGCATATAAAATATATTTAAAACATGTTTTTTTTTCATTTTTTCCAGATCCAAATTGGCTGTGTTGAATAATCGTCATGCATATTTTCTACTAGTGGATAATGGTACGGGTGGCAAATATGGAGCGGAGTTAATTTTACGTAGAAAACTAGAGAAATATATATCCATACAAAGATTGCATCCTGGTAAGTGAATTCGAAAATAAATTTTATATTTACTATTACTTATTCAATTACATATTTTATAAAGAAAAATTCTCGTTTAGTCAGTTTTAATTCACTCAAATGTTGTCCTAAAATCATATATCTACAGAAAAAATATATATATGTCGGTAGATTACTATCTCCTTAAGGAGCTCGCAATCATTTCCTCATCATCATCATAATTATCATCAAGTATACAATTCTAAGACTGGTTTGACGGAACCACCAGTCTCCAATCAACTCTTTCACTTCTTTAAATTTTATAATATATATATATATTCTACTGATGATTCTGGCAAGAAATCGCAATATTCAAGCACTGTTAAGACGAGAAGAAGGAAGTTTGCTATAATGAGAGTTTATAATGGGAATTAAGGACAAGTTTTTGTGTGATTTTTTTATTTTTCCACCAACGTTTCGTCGACGTTGACGACTTTTTCAGGATTTCAAATAGTTACACCACAGATTCGTCTAAAATAAATTATTTTTCTTTTTTTATCTCTGTTACCAAAGCCCATCAGAAATTCAACATTTTTTGAATTTCTGATGGTCATTGGTAACAGAGATATGGAAAAATCATGTATTTTAGACGAATGTGTGATGTAACTATTTGAAATCCTTAAGAAGTCGGCAAAGTCGACAAAAGGTTGGTGGAAAAATAAAAAATCACACAAAAACTTGTCCTTACTTCCCATTATAAACTCTCATTAATACATATTATGGACGAAAATGATAATAATAGTTTCCTATAATGTTTCCTTCTTTGACCCTTTTAAACCCTAAAGAAAAAGGGAAGATCCTCCGAAATGTCCGTTTTTAAGAGGATGAAAGTGACGTTCCAATAAATTTATTCTTTTCGGAACTTTATTTTTCATTATCTTTGGACTAACGTCCACCAATTTTCCACCCATACATCCGTATACAACCTCTCCAAAATAGCCGTTCGGAACCGGCGTTAAAAAATAGGTCCCGTATATCTGTGTAAAACAGCTAAACACACTCAGCATAGGTATATGTGGAGAGGAGCCGACGCCCGTTCGAGCATGGCACTATAAGAAGAAGAAATTCCTATCGTTTATTATCTGGAAAATACTCCAAGCTCTTTCCCTTTTCTTTCCTGCTTCGCTCTCTAAATTATTCTTTAGCGATCGGCCGTGTCTTATCTCCTGAGCTATTCTTTTCTTCAGATTCTTCCACTTCAACCTTCTCTTTTCTATAATTTCTTCAAGAACTTGCTCGTTTGTAATTCTATCCACTCATTTGATCTTTACCACTCATTCAATAATAAAATTAAGAGCAGACGTTCCACCCATCAACTATGTTAATTATAACTCGCCTAATGACTTTGCTAAAAAACATTTTGTAAGAACACATTATAATTAATAGGGATGTTACGAATTTTTAGATTATTAGAATATCAATATTTTTAAAGTTTATGTAGATACATAATTCTCTTAATTAAATTGTTTTGTTAATTAATTTTTGAAGATGTCTTGCAAATGTTACAAATTATAGCTTTAATAAAATAAATAATAAATAGGAATATTTTTGTAAAATAAATTCCATCTAAGAAAGTCACAAGAGATAGTCAGTCATCTATTAAATTCTAGATAGATTGGATTATTTTTAATTATATGTCAGAAGTGTTGTTTTCACTCCCTTCGGGAATCGAATTCGAGTTCCAAAATTTTCTATTTAGCCCGGATCGCTAATTTTGGCTACGGGTTCGATTCCCAAGTGAGTAAAAATAAACATTCTGACATAATTAAAAATAATTCATTCCATCTCTAATCTAATAGATGACTACCTACTACTTGTGATTTTCTTAGAAATTTAAAATATATTTTTATTGGTAATTTGAACTCTTCGATAAATTCCATCAACAATAAAAAATCAAAATAAAATCTCGCCAAAAACGAAAGAAAAAATCAATTAAAAAAAAAAGAAAAAAATCTTAGAATGAAGAAAAATATAAATTTTCTATTATAATCTTTTATTTGTATTATAATAGTATATATTTATTTAGAGACTCCAAGGAATGGACACCCTTATGATTTGTTCTTAAAAAATCATCAACTCTGGTACTTTCGGGAACAAAAACCTTTTAATCTAAATATCATTTTCCTATATAAAAATAATTTTAATAATAAATATAAAAAACTTCTTTCTTTTTCACAATCATTTTATTTTTCTTCACTTATTTTAGAATACAAATTAAAGAGATTGAATAATTATAATAATTTCCCTTGAAAAGATTTTTTTTTAATGGACGAAAAAAAGATGAAGTTGATTTGAATTTAAATTATATTAGAGATTAGAAACGAACTGAAAGGGATAAACACCCCCCTTGTTTTAAAAGTTTATAAAAAACATTTCCCTTGAACTCGTGTTTCTCTTTACATGACAATTCTCTTTTCGTATAAATATGTTTTCCAATGTATTTAAATATAGTCCAAGATCTGGTGACACATTTTTGAGTACGGATTTGACCCAACTAGAAATAATGCATAATAGTACCGTCTATGATAGTTGTACAAGGAATGGCCAGTCTGGCCGGTCTAAGCAGGTGGACCAGGTACTGCGCATGGTGTGAGTGCGGTAAAAAACATATGTGTTAAAAAATATTTTTGACACACAATGAAATTATAAAAATTATAATTTATAGTTAATTATAAACATAATATATTCACTCCAGACCATTTGAGTGGTGGGACGTGGAACCAGACCACCCAAAGTGTATTTTTACAACATGCAAAAAATAGCATCATGCTATTTTTTTGCTTGTACAACTATCATAGACGGTACTATTTCTAGTTGGGTCAAATCCGTACTCAAAAATGTGTCACCAGCTCTTGGACTAATAGAATAAACTTGAAAAAGTTTATAATGTTTATTATTTAAATAAATGTAGAAAGTCGAGAGAGGAATATTAGAAAATTCTTTATAGGGATGGTGGGTAATGTCCTCTTATTTGACAAGGTTGTTGCTCGATATATTATGTTATACGGAAATTAAAATTTACGCAAAACGACAAAGTAGTCCACACTATTTTTATTATATTAGATTATGATGGCAAATACAGCATTTGCCTCTAAAAAATAATAATCAGCAAAAGAATCCACATAAAATGATAGATAGAAACCTTTCCTAATTACATTTTCTTAATTATTTTATAATTATTTATTTTTGTTTTAAAAGACACATTGACAATGCCCATTTCCCAAGAAGATTGCATATACTCGTAACAGTTTTCAATATGACCTGATTTTTGAAGTTATTTTATAGTTATTAGTTACATATTTACATTCAAAATCTATAAGAAAATGTATAGCACTATATCATATTAAAAAGATAAAGTAAGAAAATATATCATTAATTTACTTTTGCCTTACTAATGACTTCTCTGAGATTGCTTTGGTCGAGATAGCATCGGGATATCGAGTTCTAGCTAGCATGGATGTTTTGGACTTCATTTTGTCTTCAAGGGGCACATATGTGATTTGAGATCTTATATGAAACTTCAGAATTATAGTTCTCGTATATTTCATATTTCTTACAAAATTTAGCATTTTTTACAACAGGCCCAGGATCTACCACACTTTATGGTTATCAAGGGCACAGTTTCCGCTTCTAGTGTACCTATACTCTAGATCAGTGTTCCGCAAAGGGTGTGGCCGCACACTGGTGTACCGTGGTCATTAGATGGTGTGCCGCGGAAAAATCTCATGTTTTGTTAAGATAATGCACTTGATCGTCTGTGGTCAGGCTCACATTTATCATTAAACATCTTTTCCTATTATATTGATTATAATAATAAATAAAAATTAAATAAACATTGTTTTTTTCTTTGGTGTACCTCTAAAATTTCTTGATTTGGTAGGTGTACCTCAAACATAAAAAGTTTGCGGAACACTGCTCTAGATGTCTAGATGTTAACATAAAAGAATAATGACTGAAAATCTGCTTATTAAGACTTTGCAATGTATATTTCCATCAAAAGCTTCGAATTTTCAAGGATAACAAAATACTACGACTTAGTATATCTAATTCCAATTTCAATTTAAATATTTTGGATTTTTTTATGTTAAATTTCTTTTCGGTCTTTCAAAATTCGGACTATACCTACTTGATATTGCTTAGGCAATGTAGTAAGCAATGTAAGGGGAAGAACGGGTCGTATTAGTTGTACATGGATCGGACCAATACTTCGACTTAGAATAGAAAAAAAAATGTTTAAGATTATTATTGACTCTAAGGACGCCTATATTTCCTCCCCTTAAGATAGTATATTTGCTATCTAATTTCTAGGATATTTTCCTTGTTGCAGGCACGCATTGTAGTACTCCTGTAGTGTGTCTGGTTATTGAGGGCGGAACGAACACCATCCGGGCTGTGCTTGAGTATGTGACGGATAACCCTCCAGTACCCGTAGTCGTCTGTGATGGATCCGGAAGAGCTGCCGACCTCATTGCATTCACCCATAAGTAAGTGCCAGATTGAATTTGAAAAGGCAGCAACCCAAAGAGTCCTTAACAGTCGCTGAATATGAATAGGCTCAATTCAATTGTAGAAGAGATTTCAAGTGAATTAAAGGTGGTTGATATCAGTGATTGGAATTTTTTTATTAAGTGATCAAATGTAATAGTGCTAAATTTTTAATTCATCTACAGCTTAGAGTCAAATTTGAGCTAGAAATTAGATATATAATTTTCTAAAAGGGGAATTTTCTTATGGCTTTATCCAGGTACAGTGTCAGTTACTTTCTATTTCTCCTGAAGATGGGTTAGTCACCCGAAATATATATATCGGGATTAAAGATTCTCCAAAAATAAATACGTTTTATTTTTTATATCTTAATGTGAAACCTACCAAGTATTTTTTATCACGAGTTACTTTCTGTTTCTCCTGAAGATGAGTTAGTCACCCGAAATATATATATCGAGATTAAAGATTCTCCAAAAATAAATTCGTTTTATTTTTTATATCTTAATGTGAAACCTACCAAGTATTTTTTATCACGAGTTACTTTCTGTTTCTCCTGAAGATGAGTTAGTCACCCGAAATATATATATCGAGATTAAAGATTCTCCAAAAATAAATTCGTTTTATTTTTTATATCTTAATGTGAAACCTACCAAGTATTTTTTATCCAATAATTTGTACAGTGTTTGCTTATAAGTTTTTTCTTTCAATAAGAGAAAGTTTTTTGTCAAAGTTCACACTTGAACATTCATGAGTGTATATTCATGAACGAATTAGTATTTTAGGGAAGTTTCTGCACTAATAAGTATAATTTTTAACTAATCTCAGGTCATCTTGGTTTTGTTCTTTCAGTCAGGACAACTTTCTTTTTTAAAACAAAACATATATTAATCTATATTACACAGATGTAAAAAATTGATTCTCCATCTGTGAGAACTTTAATGATTAATAATAATAAAAAATTAAATTGAATTTAGATTTAACTCAGCCAGGCATTTTACTAATGAACGTTCTTTAGATTCATTTGGAACCTTCACGTAGTTTACTACAAATCCAATTCTAATAAGATAGTAGTGGCATAAATTTCATTTGGAATCAATGCAGAAATTCATCCAGATTACGAATTGAGAATTTATATTTAGATATCTAGGCAACATTAATTTAATGAATGTTTAAATAATTTAGTTGTAACTAATAAATTTATTCATTGGAGCAGAATATCTTGTCAGATTATTAATGTGTTTCCAGCTGAAGTTTTGAATTGACTTGCAATTTTTTAAGTTTAGTTTGTTTAGAAATGTCTGAAACATGGAGAAAAATCATTCTCAACCATATTATTTTTCTCTCTCTCTATGTTTGGAAACCAATACACCCAAGTTCGCTTTGGTGTCAATTAACATGTTCCTTTGCAAAACGAAGAACCGATTATTTTTTGGGGTTTCTAGCTTAAGAACTACCGTTTCAAAAATTTATAAAATCAAAAAAAAAAAACTGTTATATGGCGTGATATCGAACTGTTGTAAGTAATAAACTGAAATCTAGCACTTATACCTATATAATATATATTAATAAATTACCTATGCGCCAAGTTTCTAGCTCAAAGCGTTCCCTGGCAAAAAAGCCTTTAAAAAGTTATCACTCTTGCCTCAATTGAACAATTTAATATTAATTCAGGGAATATTACAGCTTTCTTTTTGTATATAATGGGGACAATGTATCAGGGTTGAGATTAATTCAATTAAAAAACTTAAACTATGCTTCTAGCTTGGAATTTGATATTAAGGCCTTTATCAAATAGACAATTTGATAATTTTATATAAATATTAAAACCTCACTTACTAATCAGGTTGAAAGCTATAAGAATAGTTTTGAGTGTTTTGTTTGTTTTGTTCTCAACCCTAATACTTTCTCCCTATACTCCAGTTTAGTAACTTAATATGAAAGCAGAATTATTTCACCATAAGTAATTACAATTAGATTACAAGCGGGTAATTTGAGAATACTTATTTTATTTAATAATTTTATTAGAGATATAAGTACCTAATAATTTGAAATAAAAAAAAATGTTCAAAAAATGTACTTTTATCCTTCTTGGTAAAATTATGAAAAAAAGCAATTATTCATAAGATTAATGTTAGAATTTAACGCCAATTATTTCTCTAAAATGCTCATTTCAATATTCCGAATATTTTATTAATTATTTATTCGACTTAAAATTTAGACTCATAAAGTGATTTTACTTGAAACTAATATATAACCAAGATAGTTTTCTTGTTATTTAAACAACAAATTAACTTAATATTTTTCAAGGGTTTGGCCAAAACGAAAAATAAAAATAAAAATTGCCCTTGAAGTGTGATTTTTTAAGGATAATAATTCCCATCCAAGCTAGCACAAGAGATTCTAGGATATCCGTTAAAATTATTTTGAGTATATACCTATATATTTTTAGGTAAAAAATCCTCAATAAAAAAAAAATAATAATAAATGTAATAATAATAATATATTCAAAAATAACGTAACAAATATATTATATCTAACATCTCCAAAAAAATCTGCATCAAAAAATACAAGCTTTGTAGATATGCCCCTGGAGTGCGATTTTTTAAGGGGAATAATCTCTCTCCAAGCTAGCACAAGAGATTCTAGGAATATCCGCTAAATTTATTTTGAATATATATATATATATATATATATATATATATATAAATTAAACATTGTGTTTCTAAATTGATGCTAAATATTTTAAAGGGTGTGTTTCAGCAAAAAATTAAGGGTGAACTTTTATATAATTTTTTGTTCAAAACCCCGTCTCCTCCAAGCTACAGCACTCCTTAGGAGAAATTTTTTTTTTTATTTAATAACTTGGAGGGGAAGGGGTTTTGAACAAAAATTATATGAAAGTCCCCCCTTAATTTTTGCTGAAAAACCACCCTTTAAAATATTCCGCATCAATTTAGAAACACCCCGTATAGGTATTTATTCCAATTATTAATAGAATAATTATAATGGAAGAATTTTAAAACGAATATTCCCGCAATCATTGGGTGTATTTGGCCCGAGCTTCTAGGGAGTGCCGAAGGCTTGCAAGAAAAACTCGTTTATAAGAATCTATTTAAACGAAATCAATTTTTCGTTATAATAAAAAAATCGATTTAATAAAAATAGTATGACTATAAAATAAAAATAGATATCAAATAAGAAAAAAATAGTAATAGCCATAATGATAGACCAAACGATTGCATTATGTAAGTATTGCAAAGCCATTAAATTAGATGACCGTCTTTTTAATAGCTCTTTAATAGGATAATAAAAATAAATCTTATAAGGTCGGGATGTGTAATATTTATTAGAAAGATTTATCTTCTTTTTGTTCGCGTGTTTTCAACATAATCCTTATTAATGGCTCTTATTTAAATACCGTTGTTGAAATGGGAAGATTCTAACTTTATTATGTATATAATTTTCGATACAGATTTCACATTAAAAATTCGCAAATCTCTCTTCCAAATTTCATTTTTGTAATGATTGAATTGAAGCAGACATAATACAATAAATAATAAGAAATTATTGATCATATTATTTAATTTTACTTAGAGAAATTGGTGTAGGTTTTAGGTGAAACATGATATTAATTAATAAAGTAAATGGTGTGTAGTTCACCCTTTACTTTATTAATTCATATTATTTAACTTTCGCGGTTCAAATTGTTTTAAGAAAAAAATTAAAACTTTAAGTTTAAAAATCAATTTGTCTAAAAATTAAGTAACTATACTATAAATAGAAAAAGCCGCGAAAAGGAAAAATGACATTCAATCTTAAGAGCTTATTCGGCGGGAGAATCCGTGGGCTAGTTGGTTATGCCGCTCTTCGCGTAAAGTAGAGAGACACGGGTTCGAGACCCGTCGGATGCTCAATTTATTTTTTCTTTTCAATAAAATCAAAAAATAATAAAATAATTTTTTAAATGTAGAACATAAGAAATTATTGATCATATTATTTAACTTTCGCTGTTCAAATTGCTTTACAATAAATAAATTCATTTAAATTCATTTTTGAATGAAGTTTCATTTTATACCAAAACTTAAAACAATGATGAACTTCAAACAAATATTTGAGAAGAAATTTCAAATATTTACAGTTCAAATGATTAGAATTCAGAAAATTTAGAGAGAGATTCCCAGAATGTGTGCACTATTTATTTTCAGGTAACTACCTATTTCCTAGATGTTTGTTTTAAAAGTTATATATATACTAGCTGCAAAGCCCGCCTACGGCGGCCCTCTTGCTAGCCAGGGGCACCCTGGATACCCAGCCCACGAAACGCACCCTCACCACCACCCATCACCCCACCCCCTGCCCAACCCCCGCCACCACCCCAACACTCCATCCGCACCCTAACCCACGAACTTCACCCCCACCCCCGCATCATGCCCAACCCCTGCCCCCACACCATCACCCCAACCCACGAACCCCCCGCACCATGCACCCGTGCCAACCCTTGCCCCCACACCACAACCCGCACACCACCCACCTCGAAGCCCGCACCCCATCCACCCCGGACCCCACCTCAGCCCTCCAACCCTGCGCACCACACCCCCGCCTAGCCCCCTGGACTCCACCCAGTAGCACCCCCTGCACCCCCACCCTGTCCACCTCACTCCCTCACCCCACCCCCATTCCACCCCGCGCACCCTATACCTTAATCCATCCCCACTCCATTCCACACCCGCATTCACCCTCCGCACACAGATTTGGCATTTCTAGCCTCCTAGAGGCCCAGAGATTATGTATACAAAATTTAGTTGAGTTTGCTCCAAGGGCAAGAATTTACATTTTTCACCCTCCTCCCCTTTTTGGGGAATTTTTTTAAACAAAAGTTGTCAGAAATCACATCCCATACAACTTTATTAATCATAGAATTTGCCGTAGAGCTAATAGTTTAGGAGTTATTTGATAATTTTCATTTGTGCGCCCCCCCCCCCTCCCCCAAATCACCTTATGGGGTCAAAATATCAAAAGGTTATATAGCTAAAAACGTAAGTTAGAAGACATCTGATGTAAATATGAAATTTCATAATAATCCCTTCAGCCGTTTTTACGTGAATCGTGAGCAACTTTTCGGAAACCACTGAAACAGACAGACATACAGACATACAGACATACAGACAGACAGGAATTTGTTGAGGATGTTTTCGTTGATAACTTTGCTTGAAACGTGTGCAACCAAAATTTGGCGTGATTTGGAGCAATATACAGACAAAACCTTAATTTTATATATTGGTTGTATAGGTTGGAGACCCACATTGCACATAGTTGCAGGGAAGCATTCCCGAATAGCTCAGTGAGTAGAAATATATTTCACATCAATCCAATAACGCGTCTAAATGGCGTCTCGGTGCCAAGGTGTCAAGCGAGACTTTTTTGTAATTTAGCACTTAAAGAGTTAAATTAGTGTCCATAATAGCTATTTCATTTTAAGAATTTATAAATTGTTTGATTCAATAAAAACGACGAAATACATTGGTTTAAAAATCCGAAGATTTTTCACGGCACATCCGTCAACAATTTTCACTTCTTGCTAATTAATAATATTCGGTGTAAATTTGCAAATGAAAATAATAAACATTCACTAGCTACGCATGCGCTTCCCTGTGTTAAATAATTAGAAATTGGCTGCCCGAACTCGAATATGAAATTACATTCAATACTAGGACGGCCCAGCATGAAAGTTTTGCCTGGTCTCCGGGCGTTTCAGGTAAAAAACATCTTAAAAAAAATCTGGTATAGATAATGGGACATACTTCTCTCAGCAATAGGCTAGAGCAGTGCTTCTTTAACTATGAGTCGAGGTAAGTGAATTTTGCGGTCGCAAAACATAGGGCAACAATGACAATGAGACAATGATCAACGAAAAAATTATCTATAATGCACAGCGGCCAAAAATTAAAGTTTAGAGAATTCGAGGTATTTTTTCATTTATTTTTCAATAATTTGTAAAATTGCCATTTTGTATTAAATAATTTTATTTAAGTGAACCAACGTTCTCAGCGGTGATTATTCCATTAGAATCCGATCGAGGAAAATATAATAACTAAAAAGGGTGTGGATAGAATTATCTAACTTCTTCCTTTATAGCAAAGGAAATGCAACTCAAGGCCTGTTCAGACTATTATAAAGATTCAATTTTTAATTTCTATTATTCTAGGAATGGCCTTTTGCTCTTAGATCAAAATTATAGTCGTTATAGAGAAAGCAAATATTTAATTGAACTTCAATAAAATTCAGACAATAATATGAAAAAATACTTGTTCTAACCGGCGAACGTATTGTGCTTGGTCGTGAAAAAGTTTTACTTTTTTCTTCATTTTTATCATTCAATAGAAAAATTAAATTTATAAAAGAAATCGTGTGAAATTCCATGAGTTTTGTAACTTTGAAATAGTAGAGAGGAGAAGAGAAAGAATCCTTGGAATAGGACCCTATGTAGGATTGATATGTAGTTTCTACTTTGAGAAATTAGTTTTCCGGGCATTTTCAAAAATAAAAAAAAATATATAAATAAGACACGTGTATTTTTTCAAAAATAAGGTTTCATTTTAATATTTTCACAATTAAAAGGCTAATATTTTAGCGAATAAAGCATATTTTGATAAAACTAACACTTCCTGAGATTTAAGGGGTTGTAAAATTGACATGACCGCTATTTAAAATTAAATAAATGAATAAAACATATCGGTGCCCACTATGAACTGAAAGAGGAAATCGGAATTTCGTATTGAAGATTTATTGTTCATTTTGATATATAGAATAAAATGAATAGCCAAGTATATTTTTTGTTACTCAATGAATATTTGTTACGTTTATAATAAATATAATATAAAATGTATTCATATGAAGTTTTTATTGAAAATTATTAGATGCAAATGAAGTTGAATTATTCAAATATTTTCATTTGGTAATAGACTTATGTAGGTATTTATTTCTCTGAATTTCCAAAATGTCTATCTCATTTCAACATTTATATAAGTCCATCCATTTTTAGTTTTTTATTCTTAGGTTTTCCCATTTTCTTTGCCCACCTTGTATTAAATTAATATATAGGTAAAACATTCCGACTGGATTATATGTTATGTTGAAATTTTGGCTTGATTTTAGGAATAGTCAAGTTGAGCTTGAGAGATATTTCTGCAAAGAGAAACCAAAATTTACATTTATACTTTAGAGCAGGGGCCCTCAAACTTTTTAGAGATATGGCCACATGTGAACATTGAAAACTATGGGCGGACCTGATTTAACATATATTATACGGAAACTATATTAATAAAACGATATTATGTGGCATTAATATTTAATATAGTGAATATTTGTGAATTAATTCTATAGTAGCTGCGGGCCGGATGCAAAAATTTCAAGGGCCGGATTTGGCCCGGGGGCCGTAGTTTGGGGACCCCTAATTTAGAGTAAGATTTTTTTCATTGTATGGGAGGAAATCAATTGGTGTATCGCAGAAAAGACGTGTACTACTCTCAATTTATTTTTCTTCTAACAGAATAGTTTCGTTCGCTCCTAATTTTGGAATACAATTGCTTTGAACATTCGATTAAATTATTTAAAAAAATTTCTTTCTAGCTCAACCCTTCATGGTTCAATATTTAATCTTTAATTAGGTGGGCTGGTAAAAATCCACTAAGTAGACGAGTGCTCAGAACAACACAGAAAAAAGAAATAGTTACTCGTGATATATTTGATAATTTATCAATTGTACATAGTCTGAAGAATCACTAAATTAGAGTAAAATACATATTGTGAAATAGAGCCTTCTGAGTCTTCATGTGAAACTTCATCTGATTCATCATACCTATTCCGTTGAGCCAACAAATAATATGACCATCTTTATCATTTACTTCATCTTTTCTTGCTATTGTTGGTATGACATATTAATGTAAATAAAAAATATGAACAGATTACACCAATGTATAGATAAGAATATAATAAAAATTTCCAAAATCAAAAAAGTATAACCTAACCACGTACCTGGAGTGTTGACAACACCCTACTCATATCCCTGAAAATTAAAAAAAATCTATGATTTTATGAATCATTTAATGTGTAAATATTAACAATAACTAATCACACTGTGAACTCTATATGCGCATGTGACTTGGGGTTGTTCTGTATATATTAAGTTACAAAGCTGTCTGTAATTAAGAAAAAAATTCTACTCGTAGTGATGCTTGTGATAAGAGATGGCAAATTTTGAGCACTGCTTGAAGAGAGAAGAAGGAAATATCCCCTGTTTCCTTCATCGATCCTTTTAAGCAAGTGAATTTGTTTCTTTAATAAATAATCTGACTGTGTGTATATATGGATACTATATATGTAAGATTGTGAATGAAATGAATGATGGCCAACCCCATTTTATATTAATTTGTATACCCTGAAGAAGGAGGGAAGATTCTCCGAAACGTCAGTTTTTAAGAGGATGAAAATGACATTCCAATAAATTTATTTTATTTGGAATTTTATTTTTTCATTATCCTTGGCACAATTCTCCATTAGAGTTCTACCAGTCGGTCTCTCCAAAGAGAAAAAGTTTCTAATATTTTATTTATTTATCCAGAAAATACACAACATCCAATATCTCATGTCTTATAGAGTTGACAAGTCAACTGTACATAGGACCGGATTAAAATTAATAATTATTTAATTTTACAAACAATTACAACAGATGAAATATGGTGTGCATTCCTAACCATTAGTTCACATTACAAATTTACATACTACATATCACAGGGTGAATCAGAGCGATCCGATACATTTAACCAATTTTTTCTTCAATACTTTCTTGTCACACGACAGATTTTTAAGATCATTTGGGAGTTTATTAAAATATTTAATTGCCACAAAATAGGCATTTTTTGGGTAATTGACTTATTAATCTTTGACAGGACAATTGATCTATGTCTAGTTCTGCCACTATGTTCATCATACATCATCTTACACACATTATAATAACAAACAACAGAGTTCACAATAAGAGATTTATTTATCAATACTCAAGACACCTTAATTTTTTTAATAAGTCTAGTCAGTATAGTGATAAGTGATTTCATTGAATTATCATATATATAAAATCGATTTTATTTTTCGACCTCAAAACTGATATTCAAATTGTTATATTATTTCGTGAATAAATTAAATGATTTTTTTTTTTAATTTTATGATCTAAACCAATGCAGTTTTAGTGGGTAGTTTAGTTATTTTTGTTTATGTTTAGGTCTATAAGTGAGTTTAGAATAAATAAATGTCGAGTTAAATGATAGCCGTTTCAATTAGTAAACACTTTACCTAAGTCATGAACATGAGTTCCAGCCTAGAAAAGCTTGAGCTTAGCTGCACGAAGGTTAAACTAATAACCCTGAAAATCAAATAAAAGTACTCACAAAAAAAATACACAATAGATTTTCTTGATTAAATTGATTTCTTTAAATAAACTAGAAAAAGTTATTTGCAAACAACACATAATTGAATCTAAATAATTGAAGGCTTTCATTTTCTAGCTTCTCCATATCATTCTCAATGGTGATGTGTTTGCGAGTTTCAAGATTTAAAAATAGTGTTCTTTAATCTTAATGTTAAATTAGTTTGCAAATAGAAACTTTTACTATTAATATAATTTAAAGCAAAATGACTAGTATAATAAAAATGTACGATTATCTTGAAAACTTTAACATTATATTACTAATATTAAAGGTAAAGTTCAAAGCAATAATAAAATATGCATAAACGAATAAGGGTTATAGGAGAGATTGAAAAAACATGCAGAAATGTTTAAATGACGTGAATAATATATTAAATTCCCATTTTTTATCGGTTTTATATAAGTTTTATTTTTATGTATGTAATGTAAAATAAAAAATAAAAATAAACAAGTATAAAATAAAATAGTATTATAGTAAGAAAATAAAGAGAATAACGCGAAAGTCGAATGGAAAAACCTGAAAATAAAATGTATAATTAAGATATCCATCTTAGATAGAAATCTTTGAGCTTAGATGAAAGTACTAGAGAGGTTTTATTATAAGATCTTGGGACAACAAACAATTCTTTCTGCATATGAAATTCAATTTTGACAATTTGTGGAAAAATTTCTTGGATTAATAACTTTTAAATTGATAAATATAACCATTAGTTTCGCTTGATTCAAACAATGAACCGAAAAAATAGAAAATTAAACCGGACAAATGCGAATCAGAATCATATTCCCAGGGTTCCGTACCTAAAAATGTTCAGTTAAGAGCTCTCTCACATGGACATTTTAAAAAGATTTTTTTATTTTAATTAAGCTTAATTCTAAATAGGGGAAGCAGGCCGACCATAAATTACGTCACAGAGTAAGCGGGGATCTCAGATTTGTGACGAAATGTCAACCCGGGAATATTAAAAATTGTGATTTAACAAAATTCAAATTAAAAACTTTTAAATATATTCAAATATATTTTTTAGATTTCACGTTATTATTTTCCAACCTGAAAACGTTGGTAAAATAATTCTAGACAAAAAATTCTAATCAAAGACTGGCCTCGCCTAGCTATTACGCAGCTTTCATTCTTCAGCGCGCATTGGGTTGTCTAAATAACAGGCGCATCAACGTCATAAATCAAGTTTAAATTCAGACT
Organism: Forficula auricularia; assembly: GCA_024734495.1. Lineage (NCBI taxonomy): Eukaryota > Metazoa > Arthropoda > Insecta > Dermaptera > Forficulidae > Forficula > Forficula auricularia. The sequence continues at coordinate 20,195,692 of JALMQS010000128.1, forward strand.
ACACTTTGACGATTTTAATTCGTACAGTTATTTACTTATATTTTATAATTCCATATTTTTTATACATGAAAAAAAAATTGATTTATTTTTAGCAAAAACACTTGAATTTGTTTTCAAATAAATAAACCTTTTTTCTTATTATTAAGGATTCATTCCCTGAAGAATAATAGTATAATAGTAAATAATGTTTTAAATGATATGAATAAAAATAAAGTTAAACACTTGAAACATATTAAATCCCTTTAGTTGAGTTTAATTTATAAAAAATTTGTCTACAATTATTAAATTATCTATCTATCTATCTATCTATCTATATATATAAAATAGAAAAGTATGTGGATATATATGTATGTGGAAACGATCTGATTGGCCAGTGCATAGCCAATGCCAAAGCGTTAAATTATTAGAACGATTCTGATTGGTCAGATAGTGATCGTGCTTAGGCAATGTGTTAAATAAATCTTTCCTTATTCTTCCTTATTTTTGAATCAATTTCATTCAGCACATTCTTTCGATACTTACAGTAAGATTTTAAATTTCAATTATTAAATTGGTATGAACGAGACGCTCCCCGCCAGGAGGCTAGGGACGCCGGGCCAGAAGGCCCCGGCTCGTCAGCTAGTAGGATATAAAAAGCGATAGTGTGACGTCACAATAAAGAGGAGCTGAATGAAAATGTGAAAGAATGTGATACAAGGGAGGGGGCTCTAAAAATCGTGAAATTCGTGCGACGTAATTTATGGACGGCACCAAGGCAATGGGAATGGGAAACCACCCCTGTGAAAAATTTCTCCAGGAAAATTACAATGGTTTGTCTACAAAATATCTTATCAGGGATATCTCTGACCTCATGATAAAAAATATTTTTTTTATTGTGGATCTCATAAAAAATTCGACCTCAAAATAATCATTTGATTAAAATTTTATTATTGTAGCATCTCACCCAGGCGTTAGGGCGAGTATATATTCATATATACTCCTAGGAGTAAGAGGCATGAACACTCTGATGCCAACATTGCTAATTTTAAATTAGAGTATTATTTTTATTAAATTTTTATTGAGTGTTTTATTTATTAACTGTAAAATTTCAATGTTTACCTCAACATTTCAGGGGGGTAACAGTCTAATCCCCACCTCCAGCGCTGGCTACGGCCATATACTAATAGAGATAATAATAAGGTTTCGTTTTATTTTTAAAAATGACTTAAAAAACAAAATAAAAATTGTGGATGTAGATTTTGGATTAATATTCCCAGGTAGTTCAAAAGGTCAATTCGAGCGAGATGAACAGAGTCACATTCTAAAGATCAAAAGAAGAAATATCAGCTGGTGTGTTCACTAAACGACTTTCATTTCACTTTTTTGAAATCAATCTACCAATTTTCACTTTCAAATTAGAACACTCGCTGTTTTTCAATTACCTAATACAGGGGTGTCCAACCTTTTGGCTTACACGGGCCACATTTAAAGAAAAAAATTGTCTCGGACCTCGGATAAAATATTATAATTCTATTGATATTTGTTATTCAAAAAAGATAGTTAATAATGTAGAAATATGAACTCTATTATTTTTTTAGCTCAAATTCTTCTCTTCTAATTTTACTTTTCCTAAATTTTATACTTGAAAATAGCTTCTCACTCATAAATGAAAGTACATACCTACAAACTTACAGTAAGTGAGATTATGTATTAGTAATTGTTTATATTTTTTTCTGGCTAGATAATTAATATAAGATTCTAATAAAGAGACAATATTTAATATTAATATTTCTTTCAGATCGATATCTAATTGTTGTTCTAGAACATTCAATCAGAAAGTTTGCAAGTAGAAAATTTATTTCTAATGAAAATAGAGTTGAAAATAGACCAAATTGATGATTATTTTTTGGAAATCTTGAAATCTATTTCCAGATTCAAAAATTTAAAATTAGCACTTTTATTTTTCGAAAACTACACAGTAGATTTTCAGATTTCTTATTTTAAAGAAAAAAATTATCTGTTGTGTGTTTTCCAGTATCTACATAATTATAAATCTCAATGTTTTAAGGAATTTTATGACTTTATATTGGGCCACGGGTTGGACATCCCTAGTTTAAAGAAGGATATGAGGAATGATAATTTATTTTTAAAAGGATTATGAATATAATAATCCCTGTCTATCCATTATCTATTGACATGTAAGAACGTCCAAAGATCTAAAAGACAGGTCCTGACAAGTTTTAGCCCAGGAAAGAAATTATCAATTAATTGTGAATGTTCTAGAAAACCACAATTCCTTATCTCCTTATACTAGACTAAACTTTAGACTTGGTTAGTGTCTTAGCATATAAATTACTGAAATAATAAATTTTTTAGAAAATGAAAATATGAGAAGAAGAAGAATTTTTAAATATTCAAAACTTCATTATTTTTTTTTTATCTTATATACCTAGGTAATTGAGATTATAATTTTGCTTTTAGTGAATTTTATTCTTGAAAAAAGCTTCACGTATTGTACAAATGTACATTCATATTTCGAAAAAGGGAATAAATATATCACTACATATAAATCTCAATGTTTTAAGGAAGTTTATTATTTTATGTTGGGCCACACTCATTGCGCTGCTGGTCTCCACGTGTTGGACAGCCCTGATCTAATATACAAAAAATACACACCACAATACTTGGGATATTTGAGCTATTAAAAAAACAAGAATTGTTTATTATTCTACATTCAGTTTATATAATAGATCTTAAGAGCATAGAATACTATCACTTGGAGTTGGCCGAGTGAAATTAACTTTTAAAGTTTCAAGTTAGAAGACATCGAAAATTGAAAATCCCGAAAGTGAATGTAATACTTTAGCTTTCATGTTTCCCTCTGTAAATGAAACTAAAAAGATAAGAAGCTAAATAATTTTGTTTGGTTGATGTGTCTTCTTATTTGGTTTACTTAATACTTTTTTTCCAAATCATTTTTACTGGATATCAATACGTTTAGACAGCCTTACTACTACAATAAATAATAAAATAATAATTTTTTCTTAAATATTTCTTTAATTTCATTTTCTGTTTAATTTTTAATAAATAAGTATTATTCAACCATACAACAGTTTCTTATTTCTATTTATTTATTTATTTTAGCATATTATTTCGGACAATATAGTGTTGTGGAGTGTAATTTGAATTATTGAACATAATTCAACAAGTTTGGTATATGTTGTTAAACATACTCTTGTTTGAATTTGATTTGAGTCTGTTTATTCTGTTTGTCCAAATTTGTTATTAATAATTTAGAGTTGATGAACCAAGAAGACGTGAGGCTGCTAAACCAAGCATTAAATAGAATCCAAAATGATGAGTTATATATACGATAGTATGTGGCTTTTCCAGAGTTTTCAAACACTTAATCTGCCTTTCAGAAGTAACGGATTTTTGAATCACAAGTGCTGTCTGAACCACTTTCATTCAGTTTTTCACAGTCATCAATTGTTAAGATATCATATCGCTTAAAACGACGATAGAAGTTGTTTGTTGTTTTTTTAAGAAGCTGAGCCTGTTTTGTTTCTTGGAGGAAGGTTTCTTATTGTTATTGGATAAAAAATACTTGGTAGGTTTCACATTAAGATATAAAAAATAAAACGAATTTATTTTTGGAGAATCTTTAATCTCGATATATATATTTCGGGTGACTATCCCATCTTCAGGAGAAACAGAAAGTAACTGACCTGGATAAGTCGAATTTGAATACAAGTCAATGGTAAAATTTATTTTTAAGATAACAAAATGGTAAATATTTAAAACGAGCTTCGAGGGCGTGCCGCGATGCCCTGGCGGGCAGCGTCTCGGTCCAAAAATGTTATTCCTCTTAAAAAACCACACTCCAAATGTTTACCCGTAAACTACTGAAAATACATCATCTCTTAAAAGTTTCGCCTCTTTAATTTTTGAGTGGAGGGGGGGAGGAATAATTATGAATATATTTAAATTTAAAATTTAAATTTAAATTTCATTTTTCTTTTCAAAACAAAAATAATGAAATGATTTATGAACTGCAAAAAATTCGCAGGCTGAATCATGGAAATTATTCAAATTTACGCGGTTCAATTAATTTAATTAATTACAAAAAATATATTTAATGTTTCTTAATTTAAAATGAATTGGAGTCTTTCATTTCAAAATTACAATTATATTTCAAATTTGCCTGGTTAATGAAAAACGATTGGAGCCATCAGTTTAAAATCCGAGCTGACAATTATATTTCAAATTTGCCTTAATTTAACATCTATTGGTGTTTTTTCATTTTCATTCGAGTTCAAATGAATACAATATTATCTGGACACAGTCTAAATCAAAAATATATAGTTTTAGTAACAGAAATCAAAATATAATTATTAATGTTTCAATGGCGTAATGGCTAGAGCTAATGCCCTTAGTTCAAGAGTTCGTCGGTTCGATTCTAGGCAAGACAGTAATTTTTTTAGAGAAATTTCTCTAAGCGTTGTTACAAATTAATCTAGACAAATATATATAGTATTATTGGAGGGAGAAAGGTAGGAAGTCTATTTTGTTTAATTTTGAATGGCCTTCTGAGAAATGAGGATTTACACTCAGATAGCTGTAGGGAGGAGGGGGGGGGGTAAGAAGAATTAATCTTAATCTTATTGTTCGACACTCTGTACTTGTCTTCATTAACTCACTTAATTTATCATAAAATATATTCAATTTACTAGCCATGATTAGCACACAGATGCTCACACGCAGAAATGGCATTCAAGAATGAAAATAAAGTCGACGGGTGATCGCAATGCTCCCGTTGACAAGTTACAACCTGTCCGTCGTATCGTGGTTGCATCAGCTAACGTTCAGAACGCATTGTGCCTTTTCTTGACCACAACACATAATAGTCAATTATTATGAGAGTCATGACGCGAATTTCGTATTATGTATGGTCTTTTTGAGTTAGCCTCAAAGCGTTGTGGGCGTTTTTTTACCTCAATGAGTATTTTCGTTCTTTGAGCCTAATATATATTAGGAATACAAATATTTTATAGAACAATCTAGAAAAGTTTATTCAAAAATCTAGATGTTTCATGAGAAATTCTCCCTTTATCAATTGAAAAAGTAATTTCTTTTAAGTAGTAAGCAATTGAACAAATGTTTAATTTTTAAAGTAATTAGAATATTATGACAATAAAGTGAAGAAGTATTATTAGGAGCTTAGAAGTAAGTACTTACTTTATTTTTTCCTAAATGCCTTAAAAAATTGCGAATTTTCTTCTTTAATTGACAAAAGAATCGACTGCACAGACAAAGACTCATTTGAAAATAAAATGAAATTAGAAAAATTGGCCAATGTTTTTATCTCTATCAAATCCGTAGAAAATGATAATCTCAATACTTGTCTGGAAAAAATGAAGGCTAAATAAAAATCAACGCCAGCTAGTACGAACACCAAATTACCACTTTTTATCCATTTATCAATACAGAATGAATTGCGTCTTTTATAGTGGGTTCTGAGATAAATTCAATTTTTGAAGAAAAAAAATTCTAATGCAATAAATTTAATATACTCATAAATACAGGCTATTTATTAAGTTTATTGGATAAAAATACTTGGTAGGTTTTTACTCCTACCTACCAAGTATTTTTATCCAATAATTTTAATTTTAATAAAGTACCAACACCAAATTCCTTAAAAACTATTGATTAAGTCTTCTATATTAAGAAAGTTACTACGGCTTTGGGAGAAATACATTTTAGTAATAATATATAATAATTAATTTTAATTAACAGTTGTATAGGTACATAAAATTTTCTAAAGCTTCTTTTAATTTTGTGAAAATTTTGATAATTTTTAGCCAAATTAATTTATTTCTAGAGTCATTAAGCAATTCCTCAGTATTTGTAGACGACAACAATTTTATGAGGATTTAACGATTCATTAATATATCTATATAAGGAAAATTAGGAAAATTGAAAAAAAATTATCAGATATTTGAACACTCTGTCCATCCAATGGGGATTTTTATAAACTCGAAACTCTTCTGCAAATTTTGATCATTTGGCAATATTTCTTCATATATAAACGATCCAGATTTTAGTATTGAAAATAAAAATATTATTGTATAATATCTATTTCTAGATTTGGCTTTTTGAAAATTAAACTGAAATTCTCAAATCAAATAATGTTGAAAATAATAGTAGGTAGGTTTTTCAATAAGGTTAAATTTTTATATTTCTTCATTGCTGAATAATAATATAATCAAAATAAATATTGTTTTACTCTTCCCTTGCATCATTAATCAAATTCTTAATTTTAAAGCAAATAATTAAATCATATATATTTTTTAAAAAATTATTTTCTTTTAAAATATGTTTTTTGTTGTTCCAATCTAAACAATAGTATATTTCATGTTTTGAAATGCATAGTACATATTATAAATTCAAATAACTGAAGTTGTACTGGTAAATTCTAAACTTTTTGATTTATTAATAAAACAAAAAATATTGATGAAATGTTGATGTTTTGTTTTTCATTTCATTTCAACAGTTAAATATAAAATTGATTTAAATATTGTTTCAACAAATACGTCAACAACAGATAATAATTGTATAGCATCTGTCGACCTGAATCAGATGAAATTCTATCAAATTTATTTTCAATGAGATATATTCAAATAACAAAATATATACATATATCTTTTTAAAAAGGGCTAAATAGATTATTTTGACTTGAAAATTCAATTAATTTCGAATTCAAAAGCTCAATCACCATGCTGATTTCTTTTTCATTTAGTACAAAATGGATTAAATTCGAATACATTTTCATATGTTCTGAGGCCAGTCAGTCAAGTGTAATGATAGATGCGGGTGGATTCTTTGATCTGGTCTCAAAAGAGTCGATCATGGTACAACCATGAAATGTCACCACTTTTGGATTTGATATGCCCTTGTGAATTGATGAATAACATTCTAAAATATATTTACGATTGAAACTCAGCCCCTATATAAAATGATCTCCCTTTATTTTTACTTTGCGCTTTTCCAAGCTTAATTTTATTTGACCTAACTTTAGACTGTCTTTGAATGCCAGCTAAAAGATTGGTTGAATTATTTATTATTTAAAAATATATTGAAAAATTATTAATTTCAAAATTATAGTAAATACCTGTAATTTGGAATAAGACTACTTTTAAATATGTATTATCATAAATGAGTTGGCTAATGTAAGCTTGTATATTTAAAAATGTGTTGCTTTCTAAAAATAAATAAGAAACGTGTGTCTTGTGTCGAGAAATGAATAAGAAATTTAATGTTATTTATATTTTTAGTAGTAGTAATATAACTACAACGAGAAACATTTTATTTAGAAAAGGCAACACGATTAGCTTCGGCAAAACATGAGATAGATGGCAGCACCCTTCGCGGAACTACCCATCATTATTTAATTTCTCTATAGTATATAATATATATGGTACCTAAGTAGTCAAACATGTTTATTTTTTTTATTTATAAAATTCCCTTGAAATACATCCATGCTTTCGCTTTTTTAAATTAATTTTAGAAAAAATTATTATTAATTATTAAATTCTCATTTTCTTGTCAAATTTAAGTCTGGGATGATGTGCAAACTAATTTATTTTTCTCAACTATTATTTTCGATCCTTCCCCTTAATTGTTCTATTTTAATTTAAGCTTATAAGAAGATTTCTTTTGAAAAGAGAAGAAAGACATTTGTTGAAAAGAGAAAGGAAAACGAGAACGGCAGAGAAATTTCCCCCCATCGACTTTCAAAGTGTGTTTTACTTCAATAACTTGGAATTGTCTTCATTTAAATTCAATTAAGACATTGCCAAACGAATGGTAATTTAATTGCCAGCCATTAACAAATAAAAGGGAAAATTTTGAATTCATCTGTTAATTAATTGCTATAATTCAATGTATAGCTTGAACAAATGCTCATCGGTCTTTAATTAAAATCAAAATCAATATTTAAATAATAATTTAAAAAAAAAAATAGTAGTGTGTCTGGGATCATTTAAATTCGTAGAATATATTAGGTTTTCAGTGAAAAGAGAATATTGAAATCAGGTAGGTTTCACAAAAAAATAACAATAAAATAAAAGTCAAAATTCTTTTTTAGCATGAGTATATATTATATTTTGGGTATTTTCGAATTTTTACGCTCCCAGGGGCTCATATGGTTCGAAATAAATAAATGAAAAATATCCCCCAAGTTTCAACCCCATTTTAACTTGTGCCTCAGAGCGATGTAAGTTTCCCATCTAAATAACATGGGGTTTTTGGCATTGAACCATCAATTTTTTATTCGGGCCAAAGCAATTGTTTAAAAAATTTGAAACTCTGTAGACTTTATCCTTATAATATTAGCTACCCTTCAGAATTTTTACAGATTTGTAGCTATTATAATTTTGGAGTCTATAACTTACTAACACTAAGATATGGCAGTATTTTATCTAGCTGTAACTCCAAAATTATAATAACTAAAAATCTGAAAAAACTCAGAAGAATAGCTACTATTATAATGGTAAAGTCTACAGAGTTTTAAATTTTTTGAAATATTACTTTGGCCGGAATAAAAATTGATCGTTCAATGCTAAAAAGCCCATGTTATTTAGATGAGAAACTTGCATCGCTCTGAGGCACAGGTGAGATAGAGACTTGAAACATGGAAGATATTTTTTTTTTATTTATTTCGTACCATATGAGCCCCTGCGAGCGTAAAAAGTCGAAAATACCCAAAATAAGGGCCACCCTAGTATATGTATTTCGGAGTATGAGCCCATCCTCAGAAGTTCACAGAGAACTACCTTCATTTTTTGAAATTTTATTTTAATTTTTGCTTTTTTTTGCAAATTTCATCGAATACGGCATGATGTTCAAATTTAACATTAGATTTTTTAGAAATATATTTTGGTTCTTTGGCCCCAAATGGATACTGCTGAGTGTGAGTGAGAGTAGGAGTCAAAAATTATTTCTTGTCACTCCACAATGCTTCAGCCTGTCCTATAAGAAAATCTTAAATTTCTCCTAATTCTATTGCTATAAGCAAGCTATGACTTATTCTATTGCCTTCTTAGTTATTTCCGATCTTATATATTGAGAGTTCTTTCAAATGGATTAGCCCAAAGATTCTCTTTTTTATAATAATAGGTTTTGTAATAATAGGTCCACAGCGAGAACAATTTTTATTCAACTAAAACTCGTCTGGGCTTGTCTTTGATGAAATTTATTTATATAATAATAAATATGGGATTTATTAGAGAAAACAATTAAAATATTTTAGTTCGAATTTGATATTTTATTTAGTCATTTTTCGAAGGCTGATTTTCCGCATTTTTCTTTTGGAAGTTATGATGCCAGAAAGTCTAACAATAATCAGTTTTTCTTTCAGAAATAAAAATATTTTGAAATTCAGAATGCATTTTTTCAACTCCCTTAATAGAAGAAAAAGCAGAAAATCCAATCAATTCAGTTCGTTTTCGAACTACAATAATTTTGAAAAGAAAAATTATTTTCTACTATACATTCTGTCTTTGAGTTAGCCTGGGTTTGTAATCCAAACAGACACCCTCAGTACACTCTTCAAAAATTTTAGGATTTAGCGAACGATTTGAGCTAGAAAGCTGGACTAGACAAAGATACTCCATTTTGAGCTCAATTTCAGTTCATAAGCCAGTGCGACCAATCTCTTTAAAAATAATCATCAACACACGCTTTGCCAAAGTCTTCTGTTACCATTTCTTTTTATTCGACATAATTTAATGTTTAAATTTCTGTAAAGGTGTTAAATTTTTCCTCTTGAACATTATTTTATTTAATCAAAAGAGAAGTTTCGGGTTCTTGATCTAGACATTATTGATCATTAGAATGTAGGTACAAAGTTTCGACACTTAAATCTGGAGTCGTTATCAAGTGTTTGTGAAGTTGTTCTAAATGATCGAATGAAAGGGCAATTCTGCAATTCTGGAAGTTTACGCTGCACCCTTCGGATAACAAGAGGTTTCAAAAGTACCAATTTTTAAGATCTAATTTCATATTCACTTCGAAACTCCAAAATAGATTAATAATAGGGTCAGTAAAGTATCCATAAATTTTCATAATATCTAATCAAAAACATCTAATCTAAGTATCACTCGAAACATATCTTTTGATGAACACTTTAACCGTCGAATTATCAAATCTATAATAATTTAAATTATTCTTTTTTAAAAGTATAGTAATTTGTACAGATTTTATGCAATAGCGATGATGATTATTTTGATTGATATATAATTTTTGTTTAATTAAAAAAAGGTCAAAACCCTTTGAAAGTTAATTCGCGAATCAGTGTAATTAGTGAACAAAAAATAATTCCAGGTCAAAGTTAAATTTTATGAAAAAGGTAATATTCAATTAGTTTAATTAAATGTAGAGCAAAAGTCATCAAGATCTGTAGATAGCCATTATAATCAACAACCTTTTGAACTAAACTATTTGCAAAGGTACGTAATAATGGGTTAATAAAGAGCCCTTGTGTTTCACCTGTCCAAAGTTCAAACATTAGAGCAAGTTACGAACTTTGGTATTAAACCATTTGAAATATAATGGTGGATCGATAAAATTACAAAAGCTAATTGATTAATGTGAAAAGAAAGTTAGAAATTAGCAAGAAAAAAACAAAACAAAGATAAAAGACAATTCCAAATGACTTTAGGTTAGTCCATTCGATTTTCTCATTTACTTTTATGTGCGGAAAGTGGAATGTATTGTCTCAAAGTTGTTTTCACCGAGACTAGCAGAGTCATTTTCATAAAATCGAATCTAAAGGGATTATCCTATGTTAATTTGGGATAGTAAAAATCATGTTGTCTACATGACAGAAGGGCTGTCGTCCCGATCGGTAACTCAAGAAGCAAAAAGCTATTGACGATCCTTCGAGAAGTAAACAAATTAACATATAAAATTATCCACGAAAGTTTCATTTGAAGACTTTACCATATTTATTATCGTAAATTTTCGCTCATGAATGATTCGAAATTTACATACCTAGAATCTAAATAGAAACTGGTGAGTGTTACAAATTTTGAAAAAATTTGTGTGGAGATTTGGTAGTATATTTATTCATCTTAAAAGATAGCTAATGTCCCGAATAACTTGTCGACTCAATTCCCAAGTGGAGGAGTGCTTTTCTGACATGTAATCAACATTTAAATATCAGATTAAAGAGAGAACAATCTATAATCTATAATTTCATTTTGTTAGAAGCATTGCCATATGTTGAAAAATTAAAATTAATTTGCAACGAAATTTTTTTTGGAGAGGGTCGGACTGGTAGAACTTTTAATTGAATGTAATGGAATCAGCCCATGGGTAATGAGGAAAGAAAAAATTAACACATATAAAATAAGGTGTAATTTATTGGAATCCTTTCTCCTTTCCTTTCAAACCGACGTTTCGGTGAGGAAGAGAGAAGAATCCTCCGTAACGTCGGTTTGAAAGGAAAGGAGAAAGGATTCCAATAAATTACACCTTATTTGATATGTGTTAATTTTTTCTTTCCTCACTACTCCTGGGGCTGCCTTCCATTACATTCAATTAAAATTAATTAATTAATTTCAGCCATGGTCTATTTGACAGCAGTATTTCATAAATTTGAAGTCGATAATGAAATGTAAAACTTAAGCTAGGTATGGTTTGGAGATGGGAAGTCTTACTAGTTCTTTGTTTTCAAAATACAAATATTTTGGAAGCAGAACTAATTTTTTTTTCTTTGTTATTAGCTAATTATGGGTATCGGCCTTTTATAACATTAAAACAGAAAAAAATACATGTTGGGAAATAATTTTTCACCAAAGTTTCCCAAATTTCTATACCCAAATAATAATAAGCCGGGCAAATGTGGATCCATAGCTTAAATCTTCCAAAATACTTGAGACATCAAGTTCATTAAAAATGATGTTTCTTGCATTTTTTGAACCGGAAATTCTAAACCTAGAAAATCCATAATCTAATCACTTTCCAGCATTGAAAATACTAATATTTTGCTTCAAAAACGAAGTCCAAGGCTTTCCGTTCTTCTGAGTAACGCAATCCGTTACCCACAAACACTCAATCAGAAAAAAACAGAATTGTTGAAAATGATTTTTCCCCACTTTTTAGTCATGATTTTATATTATATTTTATTTATTTCGTGAATTCAATACTAGGCCGCCTGACACCCAAGTGTACCGAATAATAAGTGCCCATCCTTTTATTTTAGGTTGTAGTTCTTTGGATAGGTACTGCCTGCCGGAGAATCTAATACTTAAAAACAATCCCAGATCAAGTATTCAAAACGTCATATATTTTTATCATTTATCTTTCTTTATAATTATATTTAAAAGTGCTAATGTGGTTTTATATCAATAAGTTCTAACCATTGATGGATTTACGATTAGGCCCGTGGGGGCCGGGCCTCGAGCGGCAAAATTTTAGACGCGAGAAAATTTTATAGACACTGCAAAATTTATAAAGAACGATTAAAATTTAAAAATCAATTTGGCTTAATTTTGCTGTGAATTTATGAACAAATTTCAGTAAAGTATTTATAATAATTGTTAAAGTGTTAAACAAAAATAAGTAATTATTAAATTGTTAAACAAAAAGTTTCTTGACACAATTGATTCCTGATAAAATATTACAACAAATTTCTACTTGAGTTCAAAATGCTAAGTATTTTGGAATCATTGTAGATTGTAGATGCTTGATATAGCACATGATCAGCTTATAAATATATGTGAAAATGGTGAATTAGTAGAGATTTTTAGAATTTATAGCAAATACTGGTCATAAAGCTAAAGATATTGAGAATGCTGTTTCTTTCTTTGATTTTGTTTGGAAATTTTATTATTTTAAATTATTTTTGACCCCCTCTTTTGGCTCCCTATCAATTTCACATAGTGAGTCATATTTATAAGGTCATATAGGGTGCATATGCGAATTTCGTACAAATCGATCATGGCTCCTGAAGTTGTTATTGACAGATCTATTTTTGCAGTCTCCTCCCCACTCACAATTCTGGCCCCCGAAAAAAAATAATAACTCTCTTTTTTATTATAGATCTCTTTTATAGTAAATTTAATTTTTCCTGGGGTTTATAGGGTTCAAAGAAGGGTTCAAAGAAGAAGAATAGAGAAACAGTGAAATTAAGAACTATAATTAACTAGTTTGTTGATATATTAACCAAAAGATTTGCCTTTTATTTTTTATTTAACTATTTTCGATAAAATATAAAGCATTCATGCTGAGAATTGACTGTTTTGAGTATAATATTATGTCGTAATATTAATATGACTTATACTAATTAAAATATTTATACTAATTAATGTATTAATGATGTATCAAAATTAATTAGAGTTGAATCGATTTTCTCTTACCTTGGAAGAATGGCTGTCGCGTCTGCACTGGTCGATTTCCGCCACACAAATGAATAAAATCCCGTTTTTAATTCTGATTATCTTGAATGCATTTCTCTAGGTGGACATGATTCTCTAAAACAAAAAATATAAAAGAATAGTTTTATTTTTAAAAGGAAATTATCAGTAAAAGATAAATGAAAATAAATTCAACATAATCTTTTAGATATCAATTTTTTTAGGTAATTATTATTATTACATAGTATTGGACCAAAAAATCAAATTTAATTAATAGAATAATTAATACACGCTTTAAGCGTCTTGCAATTAATATTTTTCTTTGTTTTTTTGTGTTATTATTACCTACTATATTTTTACATCTTAATCTTGTAATAAATACACGTTATTCTAATTAAATGTTTAATAATTTAAGGGATGATTAGATAGTTTATTGTAAAACAAAATGCGATTTGATCATAAGTTCAAAAAATTCAATTTTGAGAGAATGAGATGTTATAAAAATAATTCAAAAATATATAATTCCCCTCTCTCTTATATATAATATTTAATAAAATAATTTATTATTATTTACTAAAGAACTTAATTTAATTAATTTTGGACCCATTAGGAATTAATAATATCTCCTTTTAATTATGTGACTATTCTATTAGAAATATCTTTGATTTTTGTTTGAAAATTTTATTATTTTATATTATTTTTTAACCTTCCTCCCCCTCTTTTTATTCACTATAAATTTCACATAGTGAGTCATTTTCATGAGATCGTATGTGGCGCATATGCGATTTTCGTACAAATCGATTAATGAGTTTAGAATTTAATTTGATAATTCTATTTTTTTAACCCCTTCCCCAATTTTGGCCCCTGAAAAAATAATAAATCTTTTTTATTATATGTTCATTTTATAGTAGATGCATTTCTACATTTTCTACATACATTTTTCTTGTTTTTTTAGTTTGAAAATTTTATCATTTTATTTTTTTAAGATTCCCCCCCCCGTAATTTTTGGTTCGATTTCAACCAAAACATAATCATCTCTTAATCTCAATTTAAAGAATCTACGTGTGAAATTTTATACTAGTTTTTGAGCTAGAGCGTACATAAAATTTGGTAATGTACTAACAGACAATTTGACCAAATCATAAATATCTCGTAAAATATAATTTTTTCGATTTTCACTCCGTAGGTCAAAACACCATGGTTTCAATAATTTTTTTTAAATAAAATAGTTTCAGCCGTTTTTTAGATATTTCGAAAAAAACGAAGTAAAAAACCCACTTTTAATGCACGATTACAATAATTGGCCATACCCATATGGTAAAGTAAAAAAATGGTCTTATCATATTGGCAGTTACTGTCGTGGTCACTCTTATGATAATGCAAGTAATATGTCAGGTATATGGACTTGACTTCATACACGATAAGAAATTAGATGTTTGATTATAATAATTACTACTATAAAGCAAAAATGGCGTTGTCGAACCTAAATCCGCCACTGGTTCTAAATAAATTGTTTAATCATCAAGATTTAAACGATTTATAAATAAAAAATTGAAGAAGTATTGTATTTTCTACTTTTTAATGCTTTTCGAAATAAAAGCTTGTATTAAAAAAAAGTAATTAAAAAAAAATAGTGTATTCTCCATAATCCTTTACGTCTCTTTTAATTCTTTCCGCCAAACTTGTTTTGCGTTTAAATAAATGAAATGTTTACTTATTTAATTTTAATCTCAACATTTTTTTAAACCCCTTTTTGTTTTTGTTTTTTAGATACGCCTCAGAAGATGGCGAGCCTCAAGTTTTAGAATCCATGAAAGACTACCTCTTAGCGACAATCCAAAGAACGTTTGAGGTAGCATTGGAACAAGCCGAATGTCTCTATTCAGAATTACTTCAATGCACACGGCGTAAAAATTTAATTACGGTGTTTCGAATATCGGATCGATCCGAATCGCAAGAGGGTCGGACAACGCAAGAATTGGATCAGACGATTCTTACGGCGTTATTCAAATCACAACACCTATCGCCCTCGGAACAACTTAGCCTGGCGCTTACATGGAACCGTGTCGATATTGCCCGGTCAGAGATTTTCGTCTATGGTCAAGAATGGCCTCCTGGTGAGTTCACAAAAAAAGTTTATTTATAAAGGAGAAAAACTTAAATATTTATTAATAGATTAAGATGCAAATATTGAGACTGTCTTATAACTGTTGCCTGCTGTCCTAAAATCTGAAATCCGGGTTTTCTTGGAATGACCACAATAATTCAGTAGCTAGCTGGTGGATGTAAGCTTGGCTTTCTATTCATAACCGGACGCCTTTTCACGCCCATTTAACTTCTTATCCTAAGTAAAGTTTAAATTTGACCCTATCAAGGACTGTCACCAACTATCAGAATAATAGGAAATCCACTCAACTGGCCAATTGTAAAACTGTTTCTGCTCTTTCCATTATAACTCCGTTACAACTATGTCGTTTGTTTTGTTGAGATACAATCAATAACCCCCCCTCCCTCTAAAACCTTATATGTACGAAGCACATAATATTCAACATCCTTTCGCGGTTAAATTATATAAATTCGAAAGTTTATAATGAGAATTAAGGACAAGTTTTTTGTGCGATTTTTTTATTTTTCAACTAACCTTCAGTTTTACAAGAAATGATCTTTTCACGATATCGAAGGCCATTCGGACTATTGTAATTGAACTTTTGATGTAAAATTATTATAAAAAAATATATGATTTTTAATCTAGGTTCTCAAAATATGGTATTTGTAAATCTAAATTTTCACAGTGAAAAGACAAAAAGTTTAATTTTATGATAAGAAAAGTTCTTATAATAAAGGCAAATTGTTTTGCAGGATTATCCCTACTATTTTATGAAAAAGTCTAAATTATTTTTTTGATTTTTTTTTGACCAAAATTTAAGATTTTCTGTATTGGAAAAGATCTAGCTTCGAAATTGAAAGCTTTCAGGAAGATACATTCTTACTTAAGATAGTGGATGAATTTATGATAAACGTTTAAATACATAAAGAAAATGTCTTGGTTTTATTTCTGAAAAATTTAGGATTCCAAAATATAATTAATTTCAGTGAAATGACTTAAAATGAGCTGGAGAATCATTTCAGATTTAATACTTTGATGAAATTAGAATATAATATGGCATTAAATTTGTATAATTTCAACAAAAAAGAAGAAATTTCCTAAATTTAAAGCCAAAAAACTGGATAAATTATTTTAAATTTTCTTAAATTTAAATAGTGATTAATTTATAAGAAAATTAGTATTTCGGAAGTCCAGAGATGTGCATTTAGTGTCTATATATTAAAATAAGATTGGATTCAAAAATAGTTTAAGTAAATAAATTTAAATCTTAGAATTTGTCCTAAATAATAAATTCTTTCTCTCTAAATAAATTAAAAATATAAATTAGTTCAAGACAATATTTCGTTTATTTTCTAATTAAAAGTCCTCCTATTTTAACATTTTTGCATAATCAGTTTATACAATTTCTTTATTTCTTTTACTGAAAAGTTTAGTTGTAAATTGTTATTAAGGTTAAAGAGCTTGATTTTCTAGATGTAGTACTTTCTTACTCGGTGCCAGTCAATTAAATATTCTACCAAGTGATTTTATCACCAAAGGGTAGGTTAAACGTTTACCTTGTTTCCACAATTTGTTTCTGTTGTTGTCTTCTTGTTTAAGACAATCTAAGTGGTCAATTAGAAGTCAACTTTCAAATTAGTTTGTTGTGGGAGGTTAGCTCTATAGGGCCGTAGAAATTTCATTAAATAGTAATTTCACTTAATCATTCTTTCATCATTATAAAATTATAAAACAACATACAAAAAAATATTTAGATAAATTGCAGATCTAATGAAATTATAGAAATAATTATGATTTATCATAAGTATGCATTTAATTATATGTGTATAAAAAAATGGAATATAATAATTATAAGATTAATAAATCTATCATTTTAATGTATTTAAAATAGAAAGATTTAAAAAAAAGGTTATATAATTTCAATCAATTGGAGTTAAAAATTTCTGATCTTAATAATAAATTAAATAGAAAGTAAGTATATACCTATATATAATAATATTATATATAGTCATTATTTAAATTGAGATAGAACTCTTTTTAATTCTAAATTCCCTTGATTATACGCATATTATATGATCCCAAATGTGCTTGCGAGAGATTCCAGATATTATTTACGATATTGCATCAAAAAGGTGCATCTGTTGTAGTCCGGGGGATGATCCTTCAAATGAAACGAAGAAGTAGCAAAGAAAGTAATTTCAGGGGTTGGGTCAGATTTGAAGTTACTTGGGAATTCGGTTCTTGAAATATTGAAGGTCTGGAAAGAGGGATGAAGAAAACCAGTTCCATTTTCTAAACCTCTAAAGTCATAGGAATAATAGAGTTGGCGAATACGATGTTTCTAATTTAATCACGAAGGGGTGTTGAATGAAATAGGGCTTCATTCAGATTGAGACATTTTGGACTGTATCAGCCAGAAATTAAACAAATGAAAATCACGCTGTTTGAGTAATGTATATACAAAAATACCCACTTCGTTCGCAGTTAAGTTTATCGTATTAATGGGAATAATAACTGCTTTGTCGAGTACATGTGCCCTTGACATTATTCTTGAAAGCAGGGGTGTAACTTCGGGTGGTCCTGGGCGATTATGGCTCATCCTAGAGTCATTGGAACACTGTAGTACCAAAAATAATCCCAACGATTCAGATTTGGTCTAAGTACCTATATGGAATATAGTCCAAGCTCACCCTAGAAAAAAATTCTGGCTATGCCAATGACTGGAGGGGTTCTCAACCTGAGACCATATGTACCCATAAGTAAAAATCACGTCAAAAATAGGCCATGACACCAGACACAGAAAAGTGGGAAGTGAAGAAAATAAGCGAAAATTTTTATATGAATATAGACCCTGTTTAAATCCTTTACTAAGCTAGGACTGGACAAAATTTTATTTAGAAATACTTGTATCTACATACATTTAGGTAATATAGCTATTTAATAATGAAAACAGAAGCCAAATTATTTTATTTATTTTAATAAAAACATTAAGTATTTATTTCAACAGTCAGAACCAGCTATATTAGGTGACCCCAAAGGTGTTAAGTTTTGTTTTTAATCAACATTTAATATCTACTGTGTATTCTTTTCATTGATAAGTTAACACGAAAATTTCATCTACTGACCTACCGAGTGTTTGATTACTGGGGGAGTCGGACTATAGAATTTATATTTAATTTTGTATACGAGTCACGCCTAATTGTTAATTTTTTTAAATATTATGAAAATGTTAAAATGCACCAACAACGCAACAAAGAACGAAGTATTATTTTTATTAACTTGTCTCAAACTTGATAATACGTACATTATTATTAAACCAAAGAAGGAATCTCGCTCATCATTGTCTCTCTATAAAGTTGAACCTAGACCATAATACAATTTTATTTAAAGACGACGAGTAAATAAATATCACCAAAATAACTCTCCATAAATAAGCTTGAAGATTTTGCGCGGACTAAGAACTAAGCCTCGGGAAATTCACAACAAATACCCACAATCGATATAATGGAATCAATTCGGTTTCAATCCTGCTAATACAAATCTAATGAGAAATTGGATAAATGCATTGCATTCTATACCAAGCAATTTCCGTTATATTTGTAATTCTATAAATATATTAAGTGAAGTTTAATTATTCAGTTAATTAAAATTATAAATATTTCGGAGAAACATGAATTCTATCTATTTAATTTCTATCTATCTACTCTTATTAAACGAGCAAAAATTGTTTGTATATATATTTGTTTGTATCTTAGTTCTATTTTGAAAACGGCTCTACCGATTTTGATGAAACAAATTCTTTTAACAAGTTTTGAGGATCAAAAAGCGATTGCTAGGTCTGGACCTCGAGAAATTTCATCTTAATTCAACATTTCTTAATTAAAGTAATTATTGATAGATCAAAATCTCAATAAAAAAGTTTGTTAATCAATCATACTTGTTGTAATGCTCAACTTCTTCAGGTTTTCACTTTCTCCATCTCCCACTGTTCCTGTTCTCCAACCCAAGCAACTCCATATCATCTCCTTTTTCAATGCCCCCTGCGAAAAAATTAATACAACCACACTTTAGAGATCCCCCTCAACGCATCGAACAAGTTTTGAAAAATCCCACCGAGAATTTAGTTAAAGCAGTGCATCAATTTTTCATCCGTGCTAATATCAAGATCTAAAGAGTAATTTGTTATTAATATTATTTATTTTGTTACTTTAATTTTTTTTTATTTATGTAAGAATTATGTATAATCTATTAATTTTGTTTTTGTAATTGTATTTTGTAATTCCTTTTTGTTTTTTGAGTTTTATTGTAAAGTGGTTTTATAATTTTTATTCCTCAAGTATTAGATGAGAATCAATCTCTATTTTTGATTTTAAGTCGATTCCTCCATGTCTTCAGCAATGGTTACCAATAAAAACCGAAATGTCAAAAATCGAATGTAGAATGGTTATTCCTCGACTGTTAAATGAGAATCGATCATTATTTTTGAATTAAAGTCAACATGAACTTCAAATTGCAAGTGACATCTGATTAATAATAAAGGAATAAACATATTAATATTTCAAATGAATTTGGATAAAGTTTAGCAACGATCCGTTGCAGTTTATTTTTTATGTAATTTAAAGAGAATGGCCTCTGATCACCTAATAATAATATATAGATAGATATATAGATTTTTAACCTATAATAATAATAATAAAAAAAGTTTGTTTTACACTTTTTCCAATTATCTTTTATTTTTAATTGGTTTTTTAATTTTAAAATCCACTAATACTTTATACCAAATATTGTTATATATTAGAATTTGCCAATTTAATTGATTAAAATTCCTCTTATTAAAAAACACCGACTAAAAATATTATCGCAAGCTAGAAGATCAAGTACAGTCGATAATGGGGAAATTAAATAATCTCCAAAATCGAAGCCTCAAATACAATGTATACATTATTTCATGTAAAAAATTGCTTTAATAAAATTATTATTTTTTATTTTTTAATTAATTAAAAAACTCGATAAATTTTATTTAACTAAAAAAAATAATTATGCGGAATTTATTTATATACCTATATACACATAATCTGTGGACCACTAGAAAGCTAGAAATGCAAAAACTGGGTGAGGGATGAGGATTGATATGGGTAGTGCAGGAGGTGGGGATCCGGGGGTGGGGTGAGTTGCGGAGTTTCGGTGGCTTGGGGTGAGGAGGGGTTCAGGGGGGGTTTGGTTACCGTACATCGCTCGATGGCTCCAGGTACTACACCTAATTATAAATATTTTGTAATTAATATAGATTATACGTATTTTATTTAACGCGTTGTAATAATACAAAGAAATCGTTTCAGCTTGAACTTAATATCTAATTGAAAAAATGTGAATTAATGATAAATTCCGAAAAGAACTTATTTAAAGTTGTATTAAGCCTAGCTCACTAAATGCAAATTAAAAACTTGTCGGAATATTTATTTTAAATAGATGTATAGATGTAAATTTTGTTTTGAACAGTTGAAAATTATATGAATATTTAATTAAAATCAAAATTTATATTTTTTGTATTGTTGAAAAAATATGATACATGTTTTATGCAAAACTTTCGATTGAATATATGGTAATTTAGTAATTACTGAATTCAAAATAGAAAATAATAAATGAAAATTTAAAAATCAATCGAAAATGTGAGTTGATGTTTTTAGTTAAGCTGGAATTGGGAAAAGTTTGTAAACTACTTAAACCCGCAAATGAGGTAAAGGTATCGCTGTTAGCTAGTTTTAGATGACGAGTTTGACCTGAATTGTCCACCTTCTAGATATCTTTGACCAGTGGCCACAGGATTTTGTCATGTGAGGGGGCTAACACACACACACACACACCTATTTATATATATATATATAAACCGTGCCCTTCATGGATGCTGTGGATGCGGCGCATCCGTAAAATTTCAAGCATTTAGAGTATTTTCATAAATATCGACTTCAAAATTTCAGGAGGATCTTTAAATTTTCAAATTATTATGCGTTATTTCAAATATTTCTATAAAAAACATCTTTTGCATTGAAAAGTATATTGGTTCTCGAAATGAAATAAAATTGTTGCATAGTTTCAAGGGGCAATTAAAATGAATGATTTTTCCAAAAGGGTGCCGATAGAAGGTTTGAAGTCACTGCCTGGTATATCTTCCAGTTCAAGCATGTCAAAGACAAGTTCAGACGAATTTAGTCGAATAAAAATTGTTCTCGCTGACAAACGACAATGAATACAAAAAAAGGAATAAATAAAGATGGTTCGAGAATATTTGGACTAATCCATTTTATGAACTCTCAATATATAAGATCGGAAATAACTAAGAGGGCTATAGACAAGTCATAGCTTGCTTATAGCAATAGAATTAGGAAAAATTTAAGATTTTATTTTAGGAGAGGATGATTCATAGTGGAAGATGGTCGATTTCCATCTCAGGGATTGGAGAGTTTAAGTCACAAGAATTAATTTCTGACTCCTACCCTCACTCACAAAAAGCATTATTCGTTTGAAGCGAAGGTTCCATTAAAATATATTAAAAAAATTAATCTTAAATTTGAAAAATAACGAAAATGATGATGAAATATAGAAAAAAAAGCGAAAATTAAAAAAATTTCAAAATAATGAAGAGTACTTTTTTACACAGCACCTCCTGGTTGAAAATCATTAACTGCCGCTGATATATGTATAATAAACGTTTTCGTAAAATGGCAAAAATTATTCTTTGACAATTTCATAATTAAATAATTTAATTTAATATTATATTTCATATGGATGGAGAGAAACGCTTTTATTTATGGATTTTAATTTTAGTATTATCAATCGATTTATTTAAAATCTTCACTTATCAAATAGTTATTCTAGACAAAATGTATCTGGAGAAATAGTCTCACTTCTCCATTTTTTTCTTTTCCCGGGGTGGGAGTGGGGGGGGATCAGCCCCCTTAAACCCCATGTGGTTGTGGCACTGTCTTTGACAGTCAGCTATGGTAATTCAGTTAATCGTCATATATATATGTATATCGATGCAGCGGTCTTAAGTTAGAGCCCAAATTTACCTCTAATTTATTCATTAAGAGGGAATAATTTTGTAATTATATGGTATGAGAAACTGCAAAGATATATAGTATAATATATGAGATAGATAATATCTGACTTAAAATTTCTAAAGAAATTATGAGAGCTTTTCACCTACTAAATCCGAGCTGTAATGGATAATAATCTTTATTATTAGGCATCAGTATGATTGTGTTCATCCCCTCGATAATTGAAAAATTCAAAATTTGAAACACTCAACTATCTTTATTAAACTATTGAATATGGCATGTATATGTGTTTTAAATTTAGAATCCTTAGATCATAAAATTGTATACAAAAAGATTATAAATTTTGAGTGAAATATATAGAGCGATAATGTCAGATTGGTTCACCTCACAGGTTAGCCAATTGCACAAATTGATATTTTTTGTTTGGTTCCCGAGAGGGGTGAATATAGCCCTTCTAATATTCAATAAAGATTATCATTAACAGCAAATTTTTATATTAATTTTTATTTATTTAATTTGCGTTTAGATTCCACGAAATTAACTTAACTTTGGAGTTGTTAAAAATAATGCCCTGAGAAAATTTGTTTCCCTCCTATTTTTTCACTCGAATTAACAATAATATATGTGTAACTCTCTTGTAGAGCTAGAATTAATGTTAAATAAATAATATTGTGGAATCAATGTCAAATAAATCAATCTCCAAGTTTCTAGGTTTCCCTTTAATAAATAATGAATGAATGACTGAGTGCATTGTCCATCTGTTGCGCTCCTCGTTTTGTAGTCTTATTGATTAAATTTGCATTAAGCAGTTCTTCATTGTGCATTGGTTTCTACTTACAGGTGCCCTAGACGAGGCGATGATGCAAGCATTAGAACATGATCGAATCGACTTCGTCAAACTACTCTTAGAAAATGGCGTTTCGATGAGAAAATTCCTCTCCATTCCTCGGCTGGAAGAATTATATAATACGGTGAGTCAAATTGAACATTTTATTATTTTTTAACGGATTTCATTTTTTATATGAAGTATATTATTAGTATTCTATTTTAAAGCACATTAATATTTCATTACAAATATTATATATTTCTAGTTAAATAGTTAGTTTATTAATTGATTCGAAGGGATTAATGGAAATATGGAATTGGAATAATTATCGGAAAAGAGGTTTTTATTTAATTAGTTTTTCCTCTTATTAAAAACAAGGACTAAAAAGATGATCAAGGACACGCGATGGTGGAGAAGCAATCTCCGGAGCCGAAGCTAAAATACAATGTATACATTAATTCATGTAAAATAATTGGTTTAATAAAATTTATAAAAAAAAAAAGTTTATTAATTAAAAAAAAAAAAATTGAATTGATTATTAGGAAAAGCCTATCGAGTCTTGAAATATTTAATAATGTTATAAACCTCGTAAAAAAAAGCTGACCAAATTCGACTCAGGTCCATTCTGAGGGTTCCGTACCTTATAACGCCCATAATACTTGAGATATCAAATTCATTCTTATTTTTTGTTAAAGAGAAGGATATGAATGAATTTCTATAATTTTTTCATAATTTTTAGTTAAGCTGTTTCTAAACGCCGATAGGTACAAAAATTCCTAAAAACGGACGATCTGGGTCTCTTTCACTCCGTTATTTTAAATTAAAATAAATTTTAACAATTTAGACCTAATTCCATTTAACAAGATATTTACCATACAGTGGTACCTCATACCCTATGGAAAAATTGTGTTTTTTTTTGTTTTTTATTTAATAATCTATTAAGGATTCCATACCTAAACATTCATCAAGCCACTCGTTGATGGCGACGATACTTTAAACAAGATAAATAGACGTCGGAACCGGAGATTTTAAATTTTATTTATCGGGTTCGGAGCCGGAGCCGGAGTCGAAGTCGGAGTAGAAGAAAGATGTATTTAACTAACTGTTAAGGGCAGGCCTAATATGAAATAATGGAAAAAAATTCAGTCTCTTTAATCAGTCAAAGATAAATAATAATACATATACGTAACTAAGATGCAACAATATAAAAATATGCTGGCGGGAGGGGATTCCCCGGCTGAGAAGTCAACACTTATAGGTGCGCGCTCTGACTGGCCCTGGCCCCGGTCGAATTTTTGATCTTCGTTGTAACCTCCGATTCAAAATTATCAGAGTCGGAGGTGTAAAATCAATCGGAAGTTACGACCTTTCGGAGTCGGAGTCGAAGCTCCGTAACATCCCTACCTTATATCCTCACATATACCTACTTCAGATATTAAATTCGTTCTTATTTGACCCAGATATAAAAAAAAACCGAGGCTATTTGTCGAATCTTTAGTTTGTGTGAAACGAGCGCATTTTGGGAAATTTCGAAAAAAAAACTAAGCAAAACAATTACAGTACTTTCTCATTGCTCACTGTTAAGAAAAAATTATTTCGAATTCAGACAAAAAATTCTACTTATTTCTTGTTTTTATTTTACCATACAGGGTATGGTCAAGTATTGTAATCGTGCATGAAAAAAGTGTTTTTTTCCTTGTTTTTTTCGAAATATCTAAAAAAACGGCTGAAACTATTTTGATTAAAAAAATTGAGCGAAACCAGGGCATTTTGCTCTACAAAAAAGCTCTAATAAGTGAACATCGAAAAAATTATATTTTTCGAGATAAAAATTGTTTTGTCCAAATGTCTGTTAGTTAGTTAGTTAGCTAGTTAGTTAGTTAGTCCGTGCGATACCAAATTTGTGGACGAGCTAGCTCAAAAACTAGTGGGAATATCGAAACCAAATTTCACAAGTAGTTTTGGTCCATTGAGATTAAGAGCTGATTAGATTTTGGTGCATATCGACCCAAAATTAAGGGGGTGGAGGGGGGGAGGGGGGGTTAAAAATTAAAAATCTAGGCCGTTTAAGCAAACTCAACCAAATTTTGTATACATGATCAGTGGGACACCAGAAGTATAAAAATGCAAAAACTAATCCCCCCTACATGATTATAAATAATTTTAGGGGCCAGGTTGTATGGTAAAGTCAAGTGGATAGCCACATCAGAACACGTCTGCTTATTTTTAAATGTATTTAAACCTTAAATTCTTAGTACGTTTCTACTCTACGTATTAATGAATTGAGCATAAATTCTAAATTTAAATGTAGTGCATCTTTCTGATAAGAAAATTAATTGGAGGGTTTTATAAGGGTTAATTTGTAGTCGAAGATTAAATCGATTTGGCTTTTAAAGGATTTATGATACTTTGGAAATGAGAAAGTTATAAGTAAAGGAAGAGAATTCGAGAGAAGAATTTCACTCCCCGGTGAAGATAAAAAACTGCAAATTAATTTCAACGATTTGTTTCCAATTTTTCCACAGAGTGTTTTTTTATAAATGTCAAATTTTACATTTTATGTACGACAAGTTTTGTTTTCTAATTTATTCAAAATAAGCAATTTATTGTGTGCGGTTTCTCCCAAAAGAAATTTTCCATTTCATCAAACTACTACCAAAGTTTCAAAAAGTAGATGAAAACGCTTTTTAGTGAAAATCAATTTACATTAAATGATTGGGGGTTTTGAAACGCTTTCACCATGCGTTGAGAGATTACTTATTTGAATTTTCTATAAAATTGAAAGTTTTCTGCCGAGGGTAGGAGAATTTTTATATATTGAACCAGACAATAAAAGAGTGTGTCTTCTGCTGGAATTATAAATTTAAAGACACACTCTTTTATTGTCTCTTTGAATTTTATAAAATTAATAGACTATAATTTGATAAATTCATAATCAGATTAATATTAGAAAATCAAAATTTTTCAAATATAGGAATTATTAATGTAAAGAAATCAACGCTGTATGATGAAAATAAATATAGGCCGCATTATCCAATAGGCAATGTAGGCAACTGGCTATTGGCCCCGCGCCGCTTATGGGCCCCAACCCAAAATTTGGTGTTGTTATATGATTTAAATGCTAGCAAATGACAGCGTTACGTTTTTCGTACGCACACTCTTCTGGTGGTGAAAAAGGGCAACATCATTCAAACATTGTTTAAACATCACTGGATTAATATACATACTTAGTTTTAGAATGACTAAAGATAAAAAATAAAAAATTATAATCATATTTATATTATATATCCGCCCGGAAGATCAATTAAAGAAATCTTTGTAGGAATATCTCACATCCCTATGATCAAAAATATTTCTTATTTTCGACTTTACAAAAATTCAACTCTTTCCAAAATAATCATTCGATTAAAACTTGAACCGGTGTTTCCCAAAATATATGAAGAGATTAATTTATAAATATTTAGTTAATAACCGTTATTTTAACACTGTATATTCTTATATTTGAATAATAATATCGTTTAAAAAAAGAACTTTAATATTACCATAATTATTTTAAATATGTGGGAATATAGGCATAGAGATTAAAATATTTGGTTCATTTGATTTTATAATGATTTATAACTATTACTAATGAAATTCTCCTGGCTGATAATTAGATTTCAAGGATCCCATATGTGAAGGCGAAATAGGACAAATAGCCACGGACAACACTTCAAGCGAATTTAATAGATTATTTAATGGAATTATATAGTTGCTAATATGTTGCTATGAAATTTATAAATCAAGATTAAATTGGAGAGAAATATCTTCCATTTTAATAAGTTCGAGGAAAAACGATCTCGTTTGAAACATAATCAGATCAAAGGTAAATATTAGGGAAAGATTTGGAAATTTTTTACTTAGTGAATTCAATCTTTTGAAACCTTCTAAAGAAATAATAATGATTAAGGCCCAAGGGAACGGAAATATTGGAAACTTCCACCCAATCACTTTACTCTAAATAAGCGAGAGTCTGGCCACATGCCGTGGGTTTACTACATTATCCCTTCCAAAATACTTGAGAAATCAATTTCGTTCTTATTTGTCGTTACTAACGAATGATGGGGAGTCAGGTTGCCCGAATGGTTATAGAGCATGCCTTCTAATCAAGCTAACGCGGGTTCAAGCTGCACATATTTGACCGGCTATAATCTGATGCCTTCAGGGGAAACCAATGAGAAACCACCCCTGTAAAAAATTTCCCCAGGAAAATTACAGTGGAAAAGATACGCTCCACAGTAATCACTTAAAGAAGAAGAAGAACGAATGATGGGATTTCTATAATTCTAAATTAATGTAATGACTCTGGACGCTGACAGATAAAGTATCAGCTAATATTGGCCACTTTAGTTTGGCTTGGGGCCTTCTCTCATCGTCATTTTAAAATAAATTAAATCTAAAAAAAAAATATAATATAATGTTCCAACACTTTATTATTGACAAAATGCATATACATATAAATTTGGTCTATACATGTAATTATTAATAAAAAAAAGAATTCAAATATTAACTGTTAAAATAACAAACACATGTTATTAGATTTTAAAAAGGAAAATTTTAAATAATATTTCTTCAGCGAACGTACTTTAAAAAAAGCGCCTGGCTTTAACGCAACCGATACGACAGAGTTTTCTATCGAATGCATACCCTAGCATTTCACAGGCGGCGCTGGCTCTTTTCACTTTTATATAGTCTGGCCTAATTAAACATCCCTCAAGGATTTTGTTTTATAATAGCTTTTTAGAAAACTTTTAATCCAACTTCTTTATTATTTTAAAAGTTATTGACGAACAGAATATTTAAAATATATTTATTTTTTATTCACTTAAATATAAAAATATTATAATCTATATATATTAAATTAAGGTTTTGTCTGTACATTGCTCCAAATCACGCCAAATTTTGGTTGCACACGTTTCAAGCAAAGTTATGAACGAAAATACCCTCAACAAAATTCCTGTCTGTATGGCTGTATGGCTGTGTGTCTGTCTGTCTGTTTCAGTGGTTTCCGAAAAGTTGCTCACGATTCACGTAAAAACGGCTGAAGGGATTATTATGAAATTTCATATTTCCATCAGATGTCTTCTAACTTACGTTTTTAGCTATATAACGTTTTGATATTTTGACCCCAGAAGGGGGTTTGGGGGGCGCACGAATGAAAATGATCAAATAACTCCTAAACTATTAAACCATACGGCATATTTTATAAAAAAACAAAGTTGTACGGGATGTGATTTCTGACAACTTTTGTTTAAAAAAATTTCCCAAAATACCACTCAAAAATGGGGGAAGGGTGAAAAAATGTAAATTCTTGCCCTTGGAGCAAATTCAACCAAATTTTGTATACATAATCTCTGGGCCTCTAGAGAGCTAGAAATGCAAAAACTAACCACCCAAAATGGGGGGGGGGTCAAAAAATGAAAATTATTTATCTTGGGCCAAACTCAACCAAATTTTGTATACATGATCTGTGGGTCACTAGAAGGCTAGAAATGCAAAAACTGTGAGGATGGGAGCGGGGGTGGAATGGGGGTGGGGTGAGGAATGTGGCGGAGTATGGTGGGGGTGCAGGGGGGGGTAAAGGGGGCTTAGCGGGGGGGGGTGAGGGGGTTAGTGGATTAGGGTGCGGAATGGAGTGTTGGGGTGGTGGTGTGGGGGAGGGGGTTGGGGTGCTGGGTGGGTTACGGGGTGGGGTCCAGGGGGTGCTCCCTGGCTAGCAAGAGGGCCGCCGAAGGCGGGCCTTGCAGCTAGTATATAATATATGTATTATTTTTTTTCTTCCTTTAGCCTCGGTGGACACCATTTGGCCATCATTTGTACTTAATTATAGGAGTCACTCATAAAATTTATTGATTCAAAATGTTCAATTTATATAAATAATTTAACAATTTTTAAGGATTTAGGTGTCGGTTCTAGGTGAAACATTATAAGTAACTTAGAGGAGAATTTCTAGGTTAGGTTTCACAAAAGGAATATTAAAACAAATGTATGCTTATTTGAGTTTGATTCACTTCGATAAATCATTTCGAAGATGGGCTAATAGCCCGAAATATTTATCAAGTGAATCAAACTCAAATAAACATACATTTGTTTTAATATTTCCTTTTTGTGAAACCTAACCTAAAAAATTCTCCTCATAAGTTAAATAATCTAAGTGAAATTATGAATTTTACTATTTATTTAGTCATTTCATTTTCATTGAATAAGTGATATAAAATGGTTTCTACGCTCATTGGAAATGATAATACATCGCGAAATCTCAGAATAAAATTTATCAATTTTATGCTTTGTGTTTATACAATTTAGTACCAGGTGGTTAATATCGCCAATTTCGCCACAGTTACATAAAGGATTGTCCTTTATTTTCAATTGGAATAGGTGTTTAGGAGTTGTTGTATGTCCCAATCTTAATCGTATTAGAAGAGATATAACTTTTCTATTAAGTGTTATATCATTATACCACGGTTTTTTGGGTATTGCTGGCATAATTTTGTATAAATGTGAGCCTTTGATTTTGCTCGATTCTCTCCATTCTTGTTGAAATGTTGACAATTTGTTTCCTTTAATTCTAGAAACAACATCTGATATGTATTATTATTTTTATTAAAAAATTCTTGAGGTTTTTTCTTTTAATTTTCACCCTAATAATATAAAAAGTAAACTGGCCAAATCATTCTTGATAGTCCAAGAGCTGGTGACACATTTTTGAGTACGGATTTGACCATGATGCTATTTTTCGCATGTTGTAAAAATACACTTTGGGTGGTCTGGTTCCACGTCCCACCACTCAAATGGTCTGGAGTGAATCATATTATGTTTATAATTGACTATAAATTACAATTTTTATAATTTCATTGTGGGTCAAAAATATTTTTTAACACATATGTATTTTTTTACCGCACTCACACCATGCGCAGTACCTGGTCCACCTGCTTAGACCAGCCAGACTGGCCATTCCTTGTACAACTATCATAGACGGTACTATTACGCATTATTTCTAGTTGGGTCAAATCCGTACTCAAAAATGTGTCACCAGCTCTTGGACTATGAAAATAACTCGGTCGTTGATAAAGAGCTATAGTCAAGCTCAAATAAATGCTAAAATTTATTATATTTTTTGTTTCATCCTTTAATGTTGATATTGGAAATACATAATTGGAAATTAAAATTAATAGGAATATATTTATTTGTATCAAACATAGGGCACTCATTGATTTCTTCTTGAAAATTATTAATGATTTGGGTTATATGATTCATTCAAATAAATATACACATTAAATAAATACATATATATATGTTTATTTGCATCAAGCAGGAGACAACCTCATTGATTTCTCTTTATTAGTCAACTTGATGTAGTTAATTTGTATTGAGGTTTGTTAATGTATTTTAGCTAGATTGTATTGATGTTAGGAGGACCTAGCCACCGAGGACTTGTGCCTTCAAGCAGGTCGAGAAATAAGATTTATTTTTTTATTTACCATATTTACATATAGTTTAGTTGGCGTGCCATAACGGCAAGTGTATTCTGAACATGATTCCAGAGTACAGTAATTTCGACTGAATTGTATTTGATTTTTTCCGAACAAATTTAAGAGCGTGTTATGGTAGTTTTTATCATCTTAGAAAATGTTAGCAATTATTATGTTGTAACTTTATTAGTATTTCTTTATTAGATCATGTTGATGCCGTCAACAACGTCAATTAATTGTGATAAAGTGCCGGATGGGATTTACATTTTAGAAAGGTATCACTTACAGAGTAAATAAGGTGATGCTATTGACATTTGTATGTCTAAATAAACACAAGTGATATAGGTATATAGCTTTAGTATATTAATTAGACACAAATGTATCAGAGAGACAAATTTAATGCATGGGATGATTTTGTATTATTTACTTTAATAGAAAGAAAATGAACATGAGAACCATTCTGTGAGAGTATGTGTGTATACATAACAAATTATGTAATACATCTATTTAAAGATTCATTCTGTGGTCGTATGTATAAAATAATAAGCAACAATAAAAATTTTCAAATGCAAATACAACTAAGAAATTGAAACGTCTATTAAAAAAAATCGGTTGCCTGTAAAGTCGGTTTACTGACGATAGTTGAACGTGACAACGTCATAAGAAAATACCATTCCATCAGTATTTTCTTATGACGTTGTCACGTTCAACTATCGTCAGTAAACCGACTTTACAGACAACCGATTTTTTTCATAAAATTCTTCGTTCAGAAAATCATTTTAAATTTACAAAATACTTGAATAAAATTTATTGTTTAAATTTCTACTCGACTGTTAAAATTTAATTTTTTGATTTTATTATTTTATAATAATAAATTTTGTATTGACATTATTTCTTTCAGCAAGTAAACTGAATAAAAGTTGTTGTTCAATTAGTTACTTAATTATTTTTGCAAATTTAATTGTAATTTGTTGTAAAAAAGTAATAATTTTGAATAATTTATTATAAGAATAAACTGTGATTAAATTATTGTTCATAAATCTTAAATTTAAAATTTAAAATTTGGAAACATCATTAAAATTTTTGTAACTGTAGCTTTTAAAAAGCCCGCCTCAATCTTTGTCGCTCGTTCCGGGCTCTCGCTTGCACTTCAAGACTTAAATGGAACGCCTCAGATCGAGGTAACGCCGCATGAGTCATGTTTTTTCGAGCGTGCAGCCGGCTCCATCGAATTATAAGACGTTGTCACGTCAAAAAAATGTTTATATTTTTTAACTAACCTGGAGTTATTTTCTAAAAGTCTTTTTCACATATACTATAATTCCAACAGCCCCCACACATACCAGGACAATATTTATTTAACGTTTAGGCATTAGAAACATAAATATAAATTAGGGTGGAATATATCCAAATATACATATTACGAGATACACTGATGATAGAAACTGTAAACACTAGCTCTCAAAAATTAAAAATCATAATATGTGACAAGCTGTCCCAGTCTCCGCTATAGTGAGAAATTTTCTCCGAATTCAAATATGCTATACTTTATCTCTAATATTTATAGTATTGTTTTTTTTTTAATTTTGTAAATTCAATAATTTTCATAATGTTTACTAGTAAATATGAGTAAGCAAAAGCTAAAAAGCTTACCCTAGTCCTCTTTCATGCTCTGAAGAGAAGATATGTCGCCTATGTCTCCACTATCCAACCTCCTTTTTCTAAAACAAATAAAGGGAAACACAAACATTAAATTGAAAGTTTTTTTGCCGAGAGTAGCAGAATTTTTATATATTGAAGGAGACAATGAAAGAGTGTGTCTTCTGCTGGAATTATAATTTTTTTTTATTTATAACGAGACTATAGTTTCGAGGGCTTTGCCTCTTCATCAGTCTATTACTGGTCTTCTGACTTCAGGCGCGAACACGAAATAGATAACGACACACGGTTAGGCTCAGTATGGCCTAGAAATGCTAACCGAGATGAACAAATTGTGGATCTAATACCGTCGCGGAATGGACAGAAATTATGAAACACTGATAAACTCATAGAACGAACGAGAAAAAGCGCCCATCCCAAAAGAAAAGAATGAGAAGTAGAAGGAACAGAAAAGAATTACCTACCTAAAATAGATAAGAATTTGATTTTTCTTATTAAAAATACCAAATTCAATTCCTCCTCCCACCTGCACTCCACCTGATAAGAAACGCTCTAAAAAGAGAGTTTTGAATTGGCTACAAGTTATGATGAGAAACCGATTAGTTACATCATACTCTATCTCAGGCCTGGCTAACTCAAATTACACCGCGAGCCACTTTGACGACTTAAAAGTACTAAGCACATAAATAAGAATAATTACAATTTTTTCAATTTTTTTTTTTTTTTTTGAAATCTGGCTTTACAATGAATTTCGTACTTATTGTTTTTTATTGCTAGTGATTAATTTGAATACAATGATACAATGAAAGTGTTTAATCAGTGTAAATGTGAAAAACAATACTACAACCACATATTAGTATTATAGGGAACATTATTTATTTTAATTATCTACTTTAATAATATATATATTTTGAAATACCCGATACGTCCGTCGTAGGCCACATGCGGCTCGCGAATTGGCCAAATAATCTATCTGGTTCTTCGCTCGATCTGTATTATTCACTATAGAATTTCGGTCACCACTAATAGACAATCTTCAGTTCAAGACTCGTGTGCTTTTACATCTTTTACATCTCCTATAGCGCTTTCCCACTCTGATCAATTCCAGTGCAATGCGTCGATAACCCATTCAAGCTGCTTATTAACCTCCGAGATTATCCATCGATTAAATCGAATAGAGTTCAATTTCAAGATCTTTTTTATTAAAGTAAAATATTTATTATTAGAAAATATTTATTACATTTTTAACGTTTGACAAAAAACTATATTTAATCTTAATAAAAGAGATCTAAAAAAAAAATAACTGGATAAAAAGAATTTCTAAATTAAATTGGATTGAAAATTTAAAATAAAATTATTTCTCTTTCTTTGATAAAATTAAATTAAATTTATCAAACAAAAGAAGATTTTCAAAAAAAGGTCAAGTGTGAAAAAGACATTATTGCTTCCTTTGATCAATGATAGTAGTGGAATTCATGTAATATATTATCATTATCAATCACATTTTCTTGGAGGGAATCCATCCAAGCAGCAACATTGAATTTATTAAGGATGAAATTTCCAACATATTTTTTTCCTCCCTTCCTGGCTTCTGGCTTTTACTATATAGCCAATCATATTTTAAACATATATCTATAGTAAAATTTAAAATATTTAGCCACATTATAATTTGATATAAATATTAAAAATTGATAAAATTTATATATATATATATATATATTTTTGTTTAGGTTTAAAATAAGAGGCGTGCAGCTTCATTTTTTTTATTTTTTTTTATTTCTCGATTCCCACTACCGTTTCAGCCATTGGTTATGGCCATCTTCAGAGCGGGAATCAGTCAATATTTATATTGTTATTAAAATATTAAATAACTAAATAACAATCGATTTAACTATATCAAGTCCTATTATATTTCTAAGATTAGAGGTAATATATTAAGAAAAAAATAAGATTTACTATAAAAGGGACCAATAATAAAAAAGGGGTTTGTCGGGGCCAAAATTATGCGGGTGTTCAAAAAATAGATATTATAATATAAGTTCTAGACCATTTGAATGATTTGTACGAAATTTCGTATATTCGCATATTCATCCTATACTATTTTATGAAAATGGTTCTCTATGTGAAATTGATAGCTACCAAAAAGAGCGTAGCTTCTGAAGAGAGATCATTTTCCAGGCTAAACTAATAAAAAACTATCTGAGATCGACAATGAACCAGGATATAGATAGTTTAGCAATTATGTGGATTGAAAGTGAAGACGCAAGGAAATTGGATTTTCAAACAATTTTAGAAGAATTTACAGAACAAAAACTTAGAAATATGTAAATGAATGTATTCATATTAGGTGATGTAAATTTATATTCAATAAATGTTTTTGTATTTTGATCATTTTTATTTTTTAATTTATGTAGCAGTTTACCTATCTGATGATCCATGACATTTGATATATTTATATATTATATATATATATATACTGAATTTGAATTTTATTTAAATATTTAATATATATAGAGAGGGCCCCGCAAAAAAAAAATCAAATCGGGTCCCGCACCTATTCGATCCGAGCCTGAATACATCCTCATAGAGTAAATGAAAAAATCGCACTTTTTGGGCTCTGGACGAGATACCATATAATTTTTGGAAAAATCGTCAGGTCCTAAAACTCTACCTGTTTGAATACTACAATTTCTAACTTTAGGTTGAGGCCATGGGTTCCGTAGTCTTTATCTGAGGATCTTTTGGAAGCCAGGCTTGGCGTGAGACCGATTAAAATACTTTATCCATCGGCTTCGCAGTTATGCATAAATTGTAAAAACTTAGCAAGAAAACGTGTATGAAAGCAATAACAGCTGCTTTAGCTGAGGTGTTTCATTTTGCTAAACAAATGTCAAATTGGCCAAAATTACAGAGAATATATAGAAAGTCCAAGCATTGGGAGAAATTAAAACAGACATAATTAAAAAGACAACTCGTTTTCAATATCATAGCCATTTAAAGAATTTTTATAGGTTAAGTTTGTAAACAAAACAAAACTCTTTTGGTTACCCTTGAGAAACGTCAAATGAACATTTTATGTTCTTTCATTAGTGTTTAGTCATATGTTCTAGTAGAAATGATTAGAAAATAACCAATCTATTATTAATTAAAAATTCAATTTTAATATTGTATAATATCAAATATTATAATGCTTAATTTGTATATCAGTAATGATACTTGTAATTTTCAATTAACTTGTGACAATACCTGAGATAAAAATGAATTTTTTATTAATAATACAAGTTTCTTTTGCTTCTTCCAATTTATTGTTTTTTATTAATTGTAGAGCCTTATTATAATCCGAATATGCAGCGTGTTCCTATAAAATAAAAATATATTAGAAACTATTATTTATACATATCTATTATATTTAATAACATATAATTGAAATACCAATGCTTCTTTTGTAATTGTAGGTATATCTTCATCATCACTATCAGAACTATCATTTAAAGCTTTAAGACGTATCATTTTAATCAATTTTCATTTATGAAAAAATTAATTTGGAACAAATCAACAAATGGAAAAAATTGAAATCCAAACTTATAATGGCAGGCATACCAACTTTTCAAAGCTTAGTACATTCTTTCCGCATTTTATGCTGTGGGTCCCCATTTTCAAGCGCCAATTTCGTTGTCAAAAGGGTTTCCCCACTCTGCCAACTCCTTCCGCTTCCTATCTTAGTTATTCGAACGCTCCCAGGGCGCCGCACTCAACGAATATTGACCCGGGATTGTAAATATAATTCGATTCCGTCTAATCGGTTTTTAAGCGGTGTGTTTCGGGCTCCCATTTTTTTTTCTAATCAAACACACATTGAAAACCGAACCAGCCAATCGTCGGGCGGGGTGTGTTTGGGGCTGCCATTTTTCCTAATCAAACGCACATTGAAAACCGAACAGCCAATCGTCGGATATAAATAATAGTGAAAAAACCACCTTAGACTCTTGTATTTCAGTGAAGAAAAAAATGAGGGCATCTGATTTTCGGTTCAGCCAAAAGTATTGCTGTATATCTTATAAAAACAGTGTCAATTGAAAAAGTATGTTTAATGAGACTCCTTTTTATATGAAGCGTATATTTTCAAATGAGCGATTTGAATTCCCGTTCTCTTTTATTAAAATAATGATTTATCGCCAAGTTCACATTCATTAGTTCAGCACGACAAGGGGTAACTGTGCGCCACTGGTGAGGGAACACTGATGACAGCGAACCTGGCGGTGAGAAAACATAGCACCACTCGGACTCACAGCTTTGTCTGAGCCAAATTCTCTGTAGGAGAAGGAGTAACCCGTTTTTTAAAAATGATTATAAAAAATGATATTTCTTTATTTCGAAAACAAAATATAGATCGGTAATTTATTGTGGTGAGGACACTTCAAGAAATGAAAATATATTAATTTATAATAAGAACTCGAATAAATGAAAAAAAATATCCAGAAATAAAATTAGTCTCTCAGCAGAGGTCTAGCAGGTACCTAGGACCACCTGGCGCTGAAAGTGGCCAAGGAATTAGCCCGACCGCAAATTAAGCAGAGGGCGTGCGTATATAGTTGAGAGCCAACAGAGGCTTATTTTTGTTTAACACTGTCGACTGGTCGCCGGCGACTTGGTAGAAGGCGACTGTGACTTTCTATAGTTTAAATAGGTGTTTACGCACTTGGTTGCCGGTCGCGTCGTGCGTACACACATAGTTTAAAATATAGAAAGTCACAGCCGCCGGCGACTTGGTGTTTACGCACTACGCGACCTTAGGCAGGCATATGTTAAACTGGAGGCCCGGGGCTTCATTTTGTGGCCTCTTAAAAAAATTAGAGATTATAAGACTTTCATAAAAAATATGTTTTGTATAAAAAACATAGTACTTACGTATTAATGACACCGCAGCCACAATTTGGCGGTTTTTAAATTTTGCCATCTACACCTAAAATTTTAGATAAATCATAAAATAGAATAAATCAGTTCTGTCAAAAACAACTTGAATAGGTTCAGTTTATGATCCTGATTTGATTAGATAAAAAAATGCTTTCCTAAACAAACCTTGCAAACAACTTGAATAGGTTCGGTTTATGATCTCGGTTCCATTAGATAAAAAATGCGTTCCCAAACAAACCTTGCGGTGGCGTTAATGTACCCGCATTTTTTATCTAATCAAACCGAGATCATAAACCGAACCTATTCAAGTTGTTTGCAAGGTTTGTTTGGGAACGCATTTTTTATCTAATCAAACCGAGATCATAAACCGAACCTATTCAAGTTGTTTTTTGACAGAGGGGAACTGCGATTTATTTTATTTTATGATTATCTCAAAAATTTTAGGTGTAGATTAGCGAAATTTAAAAACCGCCAAATCTGTAGCAGCTACTGCGGTGACGTTAATACGTAAGTACCAAAAACATTTATACAAACACTAGATAAATAATATTGTTCGATTTGGGTATTAATTTAAGGACGTTCCTAATGTAACTCAGATGTAGTTCGCACTTTCCCTTACTCTCTCATGCGGAGAAAGGCAAAAATATTTTCACTGCGTCGTTTCTCGGATCTGGCAACATTGAATTCTTACCGACGCTAAAAGACAAAGAATAAAAAAAACACTTCATGAAACAGTGGTCAATGCGAAATTCCAGATGAGAACAGTATAGTTAGGTTGAGAAAATTATCTAGAAATCTCAAATGCACCAGCTGCAGAAGTTTTTTTGATATGGGAAAATTGAGTGATTTTAGTGCGACGTTGCCAAGTCGCCATCTCTCACTTGCCATGCCATGAGAGAAAAAATGAAAACCATCAAAAGTACCTAACTTTTAACATTTTTCATATATGACGAATACCGCTTGATAAAATTATTTTAACAGAATAATATTTGTTATATATTCAGTTAATGATTCTCAGTTTTTCAAAATAATTTCAAGAAAATTACGATTGTTATTTAATGAAACAGTCGCTTTAACATCAATCGGGATAGGGTTCGTGTGTTAAATATGCAAATTTCAATGGCCAATATTTACAAATTTAGTGCCGCAAGGACTATTGAAAAAATTTCTACGCATAATTTGAGGCTAATCCGTAGCCTTCTGAATGAGTCATCACTTTTCAGAACTCCCCTAGCTAGTCTTTTTTTATTTCTATTTTATGCAGAAGTAAACTTTAGACTATGTAACTATATGCACACATAGATATGTTTAACTTGTAAAATGATAAATTTTTATACCAGCTTCTACTGTGAATAAACATTTTTCAAAAGCATTCTTGTTTAACTTTTAAGGAGTTAGGTGTTGGTTCTAGGTGAATCATTTTAATATAATAATAAAACTTGAGCAAGATGCGAGGTAGGTTTCACAAAAAAAGAAATAAAACAAAATTGAGTTTTGAATTCGATATATTTCGGGGTGAGCCCATCATCAGGAGTCAGAGAAAACTGATTATAAATTGGAAAAATAATTTTACAAATAAATTTTTTTTTTTTAGAAATGTACTTATGTGGTGAGGGGAAAATAGGGGAAAGAGGAGAAAGTGTTGATTTGTGTCCTTTTTTGACTATTGTGCGGGTTATCCGCGGTTGCCAATATACTGTAAGTATATATATTTTCTTTCAAAAAGAAAAATAACGCTTATAAACAGCCGTTTAGAGCGCAGAATAAATAATACTTTATTTCATAGATCTTTGTTATAATATGCTTGAGCTATGAATCGAGTAAAAAAATAAATCAGGATGTCCCTTACCAGGGCCGCATTTACGCGCAGGCTATATAGCCTGCAGCCTATGGGCCCGCTATAAAAAAAATGTCTTTATTTTAATTCTGTGAAATGATTGATAAAATCATTAGTCAGGAAAGGTGGATGCATAAACTCCTCTTAGAAAAAACGTCATAGATTGCTTTCCTAATACCGAGGTCGCTCTTAGAATATATCTATCACTTATAGTGACAAACAGCAGTAGAGAAAGGACATTTTCAAAATTAAAGTTAATCATAAACAGGCTTCGAACCTCCATGTTAGAAGGCAGGCTCAACGCGTTTTGACTTTGATCAACATTGAAAGTGTTATTTTAAGTTTTTAAGACAACTATATTTTGGATATATTATAAAGTAGCTTCAGATGGCCCAGCCCAACCCTTTTTTCAGCGTTGATCTATTTATTTAATATTTTACCCAGTAGCCTATATTCTCAGTCAAATAT
This sequence comes from Forficula auricularia, assembly GCA_024734495.1. Taxonomy (NCBI): domain Eukaryota; kingdom Metazoa; phylum Arthropoda; class Insecta; order Dermaptera; family Forficulidae; genus Forficula; species Forficula auricularia. The sequence continues at coordinate 20,235,469 of JALMQS010000128.1, forward strand.
TTATTTATTTTTCTTGACCATGGCGGTTTCCTGCCTATTTATTATTATTTTTTTATTCATTGCCTACGGCAAGTTCCTATCTACTTATTTATTTAAATGTTTTTTAAATTATTTATTTTTAAACAACAATTTCTTTAAACCCAGTGACATATTCTATTTATTTTTTGTTTTATTTATTTGATTATTTATTTATTTATTCTTCCCAGTGTATTTATTTATTTATTTTTATTATTTGGACGACATGAGGTATTCCCTTTTTTATTGCTATTATTATTATTTTATTCTTGGTCGCAGCATACTAAGGTTTCACACCGTTCTGCAGTGGCCACACCATGATCCACTCAACCGGATCCTGAGTGTGAGGATCGGAGGGCTATAAAGGGAGATGTGGAGGCCCTACAAAAAAAAAATTAGTATGAACTGCAGACGCAAACTAATTAGTCACTAAACCATTTCCAAGTTAAGTTGTATGTATTAACTAATTTGTATGCATTTTATTTCAAATTATTTGACCCTTTCATTTCAAGTCTGATTGTTTGTAAAATACTGTACATATTTGAATTAAATATAAGTAAAATTTGCTTATTTGTTACAATTCATTTTTTTTATTTGGCATTTACCTAACATCTTTGCTTAAAATTACAATATGTATGTTATTTTTAAAATTGAAATGCTGATTTGTTACTTTTTAGATTTTTAGTTAGGGCCCGCACCTCAGTTTCAACCTAGGGGCCACAGATTCTAAATACAACTCTGTCCCTCACCCACATAAGCTGATTAATTTTATGAAATAATTATAATTTTTTTTTCAGAAATTAGTTTAAAAAAATTGTATTGGTAATTATTATATCTACAATTTAATTTAATATTTTTATTCTATTGTAATTTTATAATTCTATTATTAATTTGTAATTAATTATTCATAAAAAGACAGTTTTTTTAAGAAAATAAGGAATGGCCCTTTATCGCGGGGCTCGGGGTCAATTGATTCCCCCCTCTCCCAAACGGCGTTTCAGCTTGTACGGATGCATCCATAAATAAAAATTTATTAATATTTTTACATTTAATGAAAATATAAGTTGAAATTGGAATAAAAACTCACTTTAATAAAACTCTACTTAATAAATGTACGTACCTGTGGTTATTTTTAATCGTTATTAATAAAAAAAATTGCAGACCATGGGGCGCCTCTAAAGATACTTGTAAGCAATGATTAAATAACAAATAAAAATGTAATTAATAAGCTGATACTAATATAAAAGTTTATTCGTAATTTTCAGGAAAAAATTATTGTGCAATTTAAACATGAGTCATCTAAACTTGAAAGACGAAAAATGGTGAACATTTTAATTCAGTTAAGTACAGGAAAGAAATTAAAAAAAGACATAATAATAATTATATTTATTTAAAAAATAAAATGCTTTATATATATATTTATAATCTTTCATTTGACAAAATCATGATGAATTCTTAAAGTTTTGATTCTGTAAGCCATGGGAATGATTGTTCTTTTCTGTCAGCAGACGGATTTATCATTACATTTATAATTGTAGGCCCATCATTTATCTTTAAATTAAACAATCCAAATTGAGAAAACATTTTCATTTCAAACTTATAAAACGCAATTTTTATCAATTACCTTAATGCCTCCAACAACGGCAATTTTTAATTGATCTATTGTAGTACAATAATATCCCTTTCTGTTTTCCGAAGTTAAATTCATTAAAGCTTCGTAATGAGTATTACAAGTTAGAGCATTCGGAGGCAAGCTGTAAAATAAATTATTGAATATTTTTTAAATATAGGTATTCTATTTTTCGACTAGAGTATCCGGTGACTCAATAGACGGATACTAAGAGAGGGTTTGCTTCGCGAGGTCAGCCCCTTGAGGCAAATGCCTGGTCGGTCAGTACGTGCTCTCGCCCAAGGCAAAAGTGCCCGTTGCCTCGTCTGAGGCTGCCTAGGCCCGATCCATCGGTTGTCGGTTTTTGTGAATGCTCAAAGGCGCTCTCGGGTCGTTTCCTGAGTTCACTCAGGACGGTTCTTCGGCAAACGCCCGAGGCAGCCCCGCGAGGCTGCTCGCTCAGTCAGTATCCGGCTATTGGCCATAATTCAATGGTATAAATGAGGTCATTTCAAGTCGAAAATTCCATATTAACATTTCTCAAAAAATAACTCATTACAGAGTTATGGACATTTTATTTTGTAAGTTTAACATATATTTTGTTAATGAATTAATATACATAATATAGTATAGACGGCATATTTACATTCCTACTCACTAGATAATTCTTATAAAACCAAAGAAACTCATTTCCTGCTACGATTTTCGATTAATATTTGGTGAGACATTCTACTCTATCTAGTATGGCTTCATCAATAAATAAAAAGCTACAATTATAACGTTAATAACAAATGTAAATAGTGAGTTTCGGTCAAATGTTTAAAGGCAATTTTCGACTTAAAATATATACCAATACACCTTTAAGCTATCATCAGCGATTCGGGACCACTCTGTAATGTTTTCATAAATATTAATGACTAACCTCTTACTTATCTCGCCATCATCCCTAATAATTTCAAATGTTTCTTTATCAAGACCTCCATATATTCCATTATTATTAATAATCACAATAATAATAGGTAGTTTATACCTGAAAAAAAGTTTTTTATCTATTACATTTGTATATTTCTCTTTCAAATAGTATATTTCTTAATTCTTTTTTAAATTAAATGTATCAATAATAAGCTTTAAAGTAAGAATTATTAAGCCGGGTCTACAAGTCACAGGCCTTTGATCTGATTTTTTTTTTTTTTTTTAATGCAATCGAATGCAAGAAGGGGTGCACCAGTAAAGATGCAGCTCCTATGGATCTCGAAGGACCCTTGCATTACCGAAGAGAAGGGAAAGTTGATTAAGTGAGAGGGTGTAGACGTAGGTGTCTATGCACCCCGGTTTTGAAGGTTTGAAGATTATAGGTGCTGAGAAAGATGGAGGCTGGGAGAGAGTTCCAGTTCCTTGAAGTCATGGGGATATATGTATTGGCGAATGAGGTGGTCCGGCACTTTTCTAATTTAACCGCGAAAGAGTGTTGGGAATCGGCAAAACGCGTGCTACGTGCAAAGCATGCTTTGGGGAGAATTATTGATTTTATCTCATCAGAGCACCTGCCGTGATAGTATCTATAGAAAAGGGAAAGGGCAGAGACATTTCTTCGATGAGCCAGCGAGTCGAGGGAGTCGGTGAGGGTAGAATCGTCAATTAGCCTGACGGCTCGTTTCTGAATTGCATCCAGGGTAGCAAGAGAATATCTTGAGGCTCCTCTCCATAGATGAGAGCCGTATTCGAGACAGGGGCGGATTTGGGCCTTGTAGATGGTGAGAAGTTGTGGGGTTTGTAAAATCGCTTGGACCTGAATAAGAAGCCAATCGTCCTTGCTGCAGATTTCGCCACAGAGAAGATGTGTTCATTCCAAGACAGGTCAGATGCGACAGAGACGCCCAACATGGATAGGCTGTCACACATTTTCAGGGTATTCGAATCGAAGTGAAAATCAGGGAAATCTTTATTTTGTGTCATGTGTACGGGTATTTTAATAAAACTAATACCTAAACATTGTTTCAAGCTCCGTGCCTGAAAACCTGAATGCTGAATCTCCCTCAAGGCAAAGTATTCTCTTTTGGGGGCAATATTTTTTAGCCCAAAATGCAGCCAGCAATTGCAAATCCAGGTCCAACTCCCATTGTACCGAAAGTACCAGCATCAAGACGGTGTCGAGGGAATCATGCAATAAAATCGATCTACTAATATCCATTGTATTAGCACCTTCACTCACAACTAAAAATATCTAAATAAATGAGAAAATATTAAAATTAATAATAAATTATTTAAAATATAAATTAAAAATATGTAGAAAAATTTCCTTAATAACTTTTAATAATTATAGTGTAAGAAAAAGAGTTTAATTAGCATTTAAAATTATAATGTTCTATATTGAGTGTTTTCTAATTAAGGAGGTTCTTTCGAGAAAATTCACACAAAAAGTTTTAGCCTCGTAACCACTCTATAAATATGAATAGGTAATGTTAAAATTTTAGGTTATGTTTTTTAACGTGACTACTTTTTACACTACTATATTCTATTTATGAATGGATCGTTTCCAATCCATTGATATTTTATCCCCTCCACTAAAAATAATCGCCCAAATATGTTAGTTCTTTTTATTTTTTATCAAAACTACGTGGTAAATAATTTCAATTTTTTTTTAATTTAAGTCCGAATATATTATTCAAACAAATATTAGTTTTTCATCAATATGTTGAAAGTCCTTCAATAAAAAAAAAATAAAATAATGATAATTTTGCCACCCTTTCCCAATCTACCATATGTAAAAATTTCCATTTTTAATTGCAATTATTTCATGTTTGGTGTGGTAAATCGTCTTCAAATTTTAACAGTGTGTTTATTATTCTTTTAATGACTTATATTCCAAGTTTCGAAGACTTCTTGAATTTTTTCATTTGTTAAAGAACTACCTTAAATATTCTGTCTGATGGGCAGATTTTATGTATGAGGATGTCATTTGAAGAAGAAAGGAGCCTTGAATTTAAAATTTTCGTAGACTTCAATTAACGTAATGTTTTTACTGTTTTAAAATAAAATTACTTGAAAGAGATAAATATTTTTTTATTTTCTATAAAGCCTAAAAAAAATAGCAAAGGTAAAGTGGGTCGCATTATCAAGAATTGACTCGATCCATATTTTTATTTTAAAATAATTAATCACTTACAAATGAATATTTATCAATTTAAAATATTAATTATTAAGCATACCTTTTGGTAATAATTTTTGAAGATTATGTAAGACGGCATAATAATTCAAAGGTGTGGAAGTATCCAATGCCATTTGCTTTATTAACATAGAAGTATTATTAGATTATTAAATGTGATTTTTATACATCGTTTAGCAAGAGATGATGAATATAAAATTGAATTTAAATGATCTAGAACTATGAGAGTTCTAGATAAGAAATATATTTTAAATTTATTTTTTAAATTGTAATTAAATAGTAACTTAATTAGAACTTCAATGTGATTAAGTTTAATAAATAAAAGAAGAGAGGATATTCTCAGATGGTAAAATGAAGTTAAAAAGCCTAGACCTAGAAAGAGTAAAGATTTTAAAATTCTGGGAAATGGTACAAGGAAAAAAATGGGCAAATTGAGAAACTGGCACGCAGATTTAGGGTTCTTTAGAGATGTAGACACATAGCTTCAAAATAAAAATCCCAAGATTAAATGTTTTATAGGATTCTGAAAAATCTATTCAACAGTATTCCACTAGTTAAGAAACTACAGACATGTGACAGAGGGCAGTGGCGGATCATAGGGTAAGTGGAATGAGCGGCTGCGGGGGACCCCGTGCTTGTAAGGGGTCCCAAAAAAGGCCGATTGTGTTAAAGTGTTTTCTTAAACATTGTTTTATAACACTTGTATTCAATTTTGTTAATAAATTCCAAAATTTGGATATAATCGTTCATGGTTCAGATTTTTTTTGATTTTTTTTGTTTAATTGATTTTTAGGGCCCCGAGTTGACTTGATCCGCCACTGACAGAGGGGACAGACGGGCAGCCATGTCCCACCAAAATATTTCCGTTTTTTACCAATTTTGCTATGTAACTCTAAAAATGATAGTTTCTAAATGTAAGTAAATATTTGGAAAAATAAATTGGCAAAAGAGTTGGTTCGGTTTGTTTCTAATTTGATCGCAAAGGGTTAATTTTCTTTTATGAAAAATTTGTAAAGTAGAGAAATACATTATAATTATTCTCACCATAACTCGATTTTTATTTTTCTTCGAAGCCTCTTGCAAGTGGTTTAACCAAACAGTATAATCACGAGAAGGAACGAATCGGCTTGCAACGAGAGTTTCTGAAAGCAAGGAGGCAAAGACTCCGATATCTGATTGAGATGCCAAAGTAGCATGAATGGAATTGTGTAATTCCTCAGCACAAATATCTACCTAAAATACGTATAATTTATTAATATAGAATGAATTAATGATAATGAATCATTTATTTTTTACTAATAACCTGTATAAATTTGACAAGGGTATTGAATCGAGGAGGTTGGCCGAAATGAAGAATCCAATTAAGCCTTGCACCTAATAAAAGAATAACATCTGCATCCCTTAGTGCAACAGTTCTAGCAGAGGCTACACATAGTTCATCTTCATCAGGAACTACTCCTTTTCCCATAGGAGTAGCGAGAAATGGAACTTTTAAAGTATTAACTAGACGCCGAACTGAATCAGCTCCTTGGGCTGCTCCTATAATTTTTTATGTTATTATTATTTAATATTTTAATATATAATATATTTTAATTTTACTTGAAAGTAATGGAAGGCAGCCGTGGGTAGTGAGGAAAGAAAAAATTAACACTATATCCAAATAAGATGTAATTTGGATTCCTTCCTCCTTTCCTTTCAAACCGACGTTTCGGAGGATTCTTCCTCCTTCTTCAGGGTTCCAAGAGGTCAATGAAGGAAACAAACAAAATGTTTTTTCCTTTATTGACCCCTTGAAAACCTGAAGAAGGAAGGAAAATCCTTCGAAACGTCGGTTTGAAAGGAAAGGAGGAAGGAATCCAATAAATTACACCTTATTTGGATATGTGTTAATTTTTCTTTCTTCACTACCCCTACTGAGCTGCCTTCCATTACTTTCAATTAAAAGTCCGTCTCTCTCTCCAGAGAAAATTTCTTGCAAATAAATTTAATATTTACCTTTTCCAACAATAATTAATGGCCGTTTTGCTCTAGAAAGAAGTTCTATGGCTTTCTTAATATCACCTGGTGCTGGATGTGGAACAGGTGGTGATGGAATTCGAGGAGGCCATAACAGAGCACTCTTGATTAATAGTAGATCCCAATAAATTTCCAGGCATATCCAAATAGCAACAACCTGCAAAAAAGAAATAGCTAATTATTCATTTATTTTTTGTTGAAGGAATGACCCTGGTGGGCTAGAAGTTAAATCGGCCATTAACGTAAATTTCCGAGGCCGAATTACAGCTCCATTATATAAATAATTTAAATAAATAACGAGAAGAATTATCAGACCTGATTATTAATTAATTAATTAAATTTCAAAAATTGAATAAAAATGTATTTTCTTATTTAGAAAATATATGAAAATGAATAGATGCAGCGTGCAAGCTTGGACTCCTATTTAGGTTTAAACGCTATTATACTCCCAGTCAACTTCTTACACTGTATAAAGCTCAAATTCGTCCCTGTCTCGAATATTGCTCTCATCTGTGGAGGGGGCCTCCAAGCATTCTCTTGCCACCCTGGATGCAATTCAGAAACGAGCAATTAAACTAATAGGAGACCCGGCCCTAACAAACCCACTCGACACCCTGGCTCACCGAAGAACCGTTCCTGCCCTTTCCCTGTACTACAGATACTATCACGGTGTCTGTTCAGTCGAGCTTAAATCAATTATCCCCCCTAGAGCCCTCTTTGCTAGAAACACGCGGTTTTCGAAAGCTCATCACCCCTTCACTGTCAAATTGGATAAAAGCCGAACCAACGCTTTCGTCAACTCTTTTTTCTTATGACCTCCAGCGACTGGAACTCACTTACAGCCACCGTCTTTCCCGCAATTTATAACCTTCAGCTGTTTAAGACCCGCATCCAGAGACACCTTCAACTCCTACCCAGCCCATAAAATCCCCTCGTTTTCTTCTTTTCATGGTGGAGGGGCCAACCCAGGCCTTTAGGGGATGCACCTTTTTGGTGTATCTCCTTCTTACATCAATATCTTTAAAAAAAAAAGATAAATACCTGGCCGTCCGTATGTTGCTAATCTAACTGCTTTTTCAACATGAAGAGGAATTAAGGAGGGTCTTGCAGGTCTAGCTACATATTTACAACTTAGCCTTGCATTTTCAATTTGCGGATATGTTTGAAATCCACCTTTATGCTCTTGGTCTTCATTGCAAGCTCCTCCAATAACTATCAAGGGCCTTAAAAATTAAAATAAAATTTTTATATAAATTTTGATTGAATATAATTCAGAATTATTTAAATATGTTCAAGTGACCATCCATTTGCCTGGGCATTCGCCATGCCAGCAATGCAATGAAGCATGCCTGGTCCACTTACAGCTACACATACAGCTGGATGCCCGGTCAAATATCCAATGGCTTGAGCTGCGTAGCATGCAGCTTGTTCATTTCGCATACCAACAAAATTTATTCCAACTCGTTGAAGTTCCATACAAAATTCAATCATGGGAATTCCAGTTATTCCAAAAGCAAACTCAATGCCCTAGAAAATGTATGAGATTATGGCCTTGTTATTTATTATATATGTTACGGCTAATATGCAAATTTGGATAGTTTATGAACTAACCAAACCATTGGCTATTTTGATAGAAAACGCAATTTCCACCAAAATAGCAGCTAGTTTGCAAACTAACCAAGAGTCTTGGCTAATTTACTTGAAATTATTGAGAAAACCAAAATAGCGGGTTAGTTTATAAACTATCCAATGCAGCCTGGCTAATATGAAAACCATAATTTCTAGTAACACAAAATAGCTAGTTAAATTTTTCTTTATGATTCATTTTATTAACTGTTGCTGTTCGTGTGAAATATAAAAACAAACCCGGCCAGGACAACAAAAATAAAAACAATAACATTTCATATTCATAACCTAACTTTATTTGTAAATTAACCAGAAAATTGATTGGTTAGTTTATAAAATAGCCAAAGGTTTGGCTATTTTGTGTTACTAGAAATTATGGTTTTCATATTAGCCAGGCTGTATTGGATAGTTTATAAACTAACCCGCTATTTTGTTTTTCTCAATAATTTCAAGTAAATTATCCAAGACTCTTGGTTAGTTTGCAAACTAGCTGCTATTTTAGTGGAAATTGCGTTTTCTATCAAAATAGCCAATGGTTTGGTTAGTTTATACAAATTTGCATATTAGCCGTAATATATATATATACAAAAATAAATAAATTAAAGAGTTTAGGCTGGTCTAGGTTGATGATGTTATGATGAGATATTCCTGTCATAATACAATGATCTCCGATGACTTTTCAAGGGTTTTAAGTCTTTTTGGGTTCCGAACCAAAAAAAGTAAATTATTAAACAATTTTCATGAGACTTTGCTGTCTGTCTATTCTCCATTGTCAGGGTTGTAGGTTCTTAAGTTAGTATCAAGCTCTTGAAATTTTGCTAGAGTGATTATCTGGGGAAGTCAAAAAAATAAATAAATGCTAATTAAAGATTATTTTTGCGAACCGCATCGAGTATTGTTTGCTATGACGTTTAAAATCTTATTAGTCTGATCTGATTTTGTAATTTTTATTTTGATGCCCCAGTTGAGTGTGCTATCAAATACTGTATATATACAGTACCTATTTGGTGCCATATGAAACTATAACAATGCCTTCCAATAATTTCGCAACCCTTTGTTAAATTAATTTGGTTGTTATAAATAATAATAGTAATTAAGAAGAGGAGTCTAAAATCAGAGAGGAATATGACATAAAACGATTATCTAGAAGGATTTACACTAAGAACTCTTTGCCTTATAAATAAAACTATATCATATCTAATCTACAAAAAACTTTTACCTGATCTTTCAGAGCATTAGCTAGAATTTGGCTCCAGTTAGTATTTCATCATTATTTTGAGACATTTTGATATAAATATTAATCTTTTACAATTGTGTAAAAAATTAGGTTAGAAACAATTCAGTATATGCTGTGGTATATATGTTGAAGAGTTGGAGAATACTTTATATCTTGTTCCAAAGTCCAGGGTTATATAATATTAACATTTTATTTTTTCCATATTATATAATAAAATAATTTATCAAATATAGAAATTTATATCAGGTACTTAGGTAGTTTATTATACTTTATCATTTATTATTATATTTCATTATAATATTTATTTATTGTATTATTTTATATTGTATTTAATAAATATAATATCTAGGATGAAGAGTCATAAGACAAAATTTATTCTTAACTATAATATATAATAAACCAGCTGTGAAGCCCGCCTTCGGCAGTCATCTTGCTGTCCAGGAAGCTTCTTGATCTTTTGACCCTGAACATTCGGGGGTTTTAAAATAATAATTTAAATCTAATTTTAATAAATTTGACATAAACTATTTGTGTTTTAAATGAGTGGCTCGCGACAGACAGCATGAAGCGCTTTAAATAAAAAATATATAAATTTTCATTTATTTCTTGAAATTTATTCTTACAATTATCTGGTTAATTTTCAAAGTATTTTTCTTTTTTTATTTCATGGTATATTGTCTTATTTCCTCTGCCTGGATTCCGACCGATAACACAATTACTACGGATCGTGGAAAGTTCGTTCTTGTGCCAAAATGTTTATATTTTCAAAACAAAGAACTCCTTAGATTTTTGGCCTTTAAGCTTTTTTTTATAATGATATTGATACAAGAAGAAGTTGCACCAAGAAGGTACAACCTCTGTAGTCCGCGGTGGACCCTTGTATCGTGAAAATAAGAAGAGATTTAGGGTTGGGTAGCAGTCGAAGGTATCTGTGGATGCTGGTCTTGAAAGATTGAAGGTTATAATTTGATGGAAAGACGGTCGGGGGAAGAGAGTTCCAGTCTCTAGATGTCATAGGGATAAATGAATTGGCGAATGCGTTTGTTCGATTAGTATCCAGTTTAAGCGCGTAGGGGTGTTGAATCTTAGAAAATCGTGTATTTCGCGCAAATGAAGCCTTTGGTGAGATTATCGATTTTATCTCGTCAGAACAAAAGCCATGGTAATATCTATAAAAAAGGGAAAGGGCGGAGACAGATCTACGATGGGCTAGGGCAGTGGTTCTTAACCTTTTTATGCTGCGACCCAAATTTGAGAAATATGTTTATGTTGCGACCCCCTCTCCCCCCCCCCCCCGTTAATTACCTTTTTTTAGACGATATTTGAGAAATTTTGTTCAATTTTCAATGATGACTTTTTTTAAATCACATATAATATTATTTTATAACAATTAAGATAACCAAAGGTACTTTTCGATATAAAGAAAATTTAGTGAATTTCATATTTTCATTTTTTATAGTATTGAATAAATCAAAATTTATTTTTCAAATTCTAATAATAAGTAAAATATTTTATTAATGACTCTGGGCGACCCAAAGAATATGCTTTGCGACCCAATTTTGGGTCGCGACCCATAGGTTAAGAACCTCTGGGCTAGGGAGTCGAGAGTGTCAGTTAATGCGGGATCGCCTATAAGTCTGATAGCCCGCCTCTGAATTGCATCTAAGGTATTAAGAGAATGCTTGGAGGCCCCTCTCCACAGATGAGACGCAATAGGGGCGAATTTGAGCCTTGTATAATATAAGGAGTTGAGTGGGGGTGAAAAGGCGCCAATTATGTTATTTGATGGTTTGTGTTGATTTCAAATAAAACAAAGTTTTAAGTTGGAACACGATTTATTAAAAGGTGAATATAAATACAGGAGTTAGTGAAGGTACTGAAACTTTAAATAATAATAGATCAGTCTTCACTAACATGAGGTACACTGTTCACGTCGGATGGGTAATAGTAAGTAAGTGAAAGTAATTGATAGTAATAGCCTCTCTTCAATTTGGGAGACGACCTTTATAGGCGTTGAGCCGACATCTAGGGCTGCCGATGATAGGCCCTTGAAACAGCCAATCGGCGCATCTCTTAATATGGCCAATCCGGGTGCAGCTAGGTCGTAGCATTTGTCTGGATGAGGCAAAGGCCGCAAATTGAGGCAAAGGCGGCAAATTGAGGCAAGGGTGGCAAATTGAGGCAAGGGTGGCAAAATGAGGCAAGGGTAGCAAATTGAGGTACGGGTGGCAAATTGAGGTAAGGGTGGCAAGAGTCATCTTTGTCTTGAGATAACGACTTGCATTTTACAATTCTTATTATTCTAAACATTATTATAATACAAAGGTGAAGTTTAGTATTGGCACCTGAAGGGTTGCCAGATATAATTAATCTAATGAATTTATAGAGGTAGGATGTGATATCGGCAACTGGATAGTTGCCAGGTATAACTCCTCCACCCTCTAAAAGAAAATTTATCCACTTATGGTTAAATTTTCTCCAGGTCTGGGCATCCTGAAGGTTGCGCATTCTATATTTGTAATTATTTTTCTATTTTTTTTTGTCGTTTCCTTATCATTTTAAAGGTAATAATGCTAAGTAGAAATATTAAAATTATTATTATTATTGTAATTAGTATATAATTTTTATTGTCTAGGATTTGCGAACCTATATCTTCGATTTCTTTCAATTTAATGTCCTCAACTTTAATTTTTGTAAGATCATAAAATTTTATCACTTTATTGTTATTCATTGTAAGTCTTTTTAGGTTAGAGAGTTTGGGGAGGACAATTTCTTCTTTGGGATTAAGGGAGGTTTACACTGGCACATTATTCACTTTGCACTCTTTGTTTCTTATTTTATATATATCAACACCAAGATATTCCTTGATGTTTGAGCAACTTACGAATACATTAGCGCTGTTTTCCACACTTATTATTATTATGTCTGAATGGGGAATGATCATAAAATCGGGGAAATATTTTAGAGGATGAGTTTCACATTTTTCGTGGGATTTATTAATAATTAAATTTTTAATACAGTCGGATGGCTCCTGATTTTCAATCTTGCAATACCAACCGTCATGATTTGCCATGCATTCGCTGGCATGACTCATTTCGTGCTTGTTTGGAAGGATGTAATTATGTTATTTTTTTGTTCTAAGAGTGGTGAAATTAAAATCCAGCAAGTCGAGTTGGATAGAGAGTAATTTTGTGTCGTTGGCCGAAATGTGATCCCTAAGAATATTATAAGTTGTTTTGAGATTAACATATTTATCGTAAAGGGGCATTATTAATTATTTTCAATTGACATAGATGTTTATTATTATTATTATTATTATTTTTTTTTAAATTTATTTACTCCATTTATTTATTGAAATTATTGAACTATTATTTAATTAACTATCTTTAAAAATTTTATTTCTAATTACTTGATTAATTATATTCTATTAGCAATTTTTTTTTTTCATTTTAAACTTATTTATACCCTTATATAATTTCCGATTTTTCTCTAAACTCTTCCCATTAAATTTGCATTTCATCTTTACTCTAATCAAATTATTATATAACTTTGGTCTATCCGTTTTATTTTGCTCTAAAATTCCACATACCTTTGAATTTTTTCTGATTTTAATTGTATTATTTTTAAACCGAGACATTTTCTTGAAATTAACCTTTTCTGGAGCTACCATCCTTTCTACCTGAATAATTTTTATTATATTTTCCTTTGAATTTCTATTCCCTAATTCTGTTTTTCCTACTTTTTCAATAACATTTTCCTTGTCTTTATTCTTATCTAGTTTTTCAAATTTATTATTTGTTTCATTTCCCACTTTCTTATTATTATTTATTAATTCCTTCCCTTTCATTTCTTCATTTCTATCTCCTAGTATTAAATCATTACTTAATTCTGTATTTATTCCTATTTCATTTTGTCTATTTAACTTACTGCTACTAACTTTAATTGGACGAAATTCACCTGCGTTTTTAACTAACCGGTCCTTTTCGCAATTGGATTCAAAACTTGAGTTTGATGAATCACTATCTGCATGAGATACAGCTGCGTCGTGTTCAGACCGCTCTTTTTCATTGCAAGAAGTTAAGTGATTGTTTATTGTTTGTTCACTTTTATTACCGTCGGAATCACTGATGTCTGATGATTGAAATTCAACTGCGTCTTTAATTGACCGTTCTTTTTCGTCATTAGCCTCATGTGCTTCCGGATAATAAAGATGAAATTTGCCTCCATCTAATGTTACACAAGTTCCTTTACTGTCCCAGATAAAATTTAATTTGTTTAGTGTGTCGATTCCAACTAGCATATCAAAATCTTTGTGAAAGTCGAAAACTAAAAATTTGGATCTTACATTAAACATGTCAATGAATGTACATTTATCTAAAGTCGTTTCCCCATTAAATGTTAAAACATAATTTATTTCATTAAATTTTTTGAATTTTTCAACTACATTCGGTTTTACTACGTTACAGGTAGCTCCGGTATCTAACATAATTTTAAAGCCGTTTAAAATGATAAATGGTAATTTGCTTGTTGTTTTCCCCGAGCTAATTTGATAAACTACCTTCTCCTGGTGTGGTTCGGGTGGCCCATTTCTAAAAAATTCTGGTTTGTTTCGGTTTGGAAAAAGCTCTGTTGATTTCCTTGATTATTTCTATTCGATCTAATTGTCTGTGTCGACATCGGGGTGGGGTAATCGTTTCGCGGGGATTGGTTTTGATTTTGTTGGGGAAAATTTTGATTGAATCGTTGGGGGAAATTTTGTTGGGGGAAATTTTGTTGAGGGTAATTTTGTTGGGGATAATTTTGCTGAGGATAATTTTGTTGGGGATAATTCTTTTGAGAAAAATTTCGCCGGGATTGGTTTCTAGGCGTAAAATTTCCATTAATTTGATTTTGGTGAGGAAATCTTTGTTGGAACTGGCCTCGTTGGGGGTGGGGTTGACTTTGTGAAAAGCTTTGATAAAACCTCGGTGGGTTGTTAAAATTTGGAGTGTTAAATTTTCTAAAATTTCCTGGTTGGTTCTCTCTAAAAATAAATTTGTTCTATTAGCCAAATATTGGTATATTTCGCTAATGTGATTAAAATTTTGTGCCAGGACTTGCGACCTTTCGGGTTCTGGGAGGGATCTGGTGAAAACCTCGGTGGAATCTCTATCGAAATGTTTTTTTGCTATATTTTTTGCTATTTGGGATTCACTTGAGGAGTCTATTCGGCTTGCAAATTTATTAATTAGGTCTAATATTTCGTTATATTTGTCATGGATTTTAATTTCACTATATTCTAATTTGAAAAGTTCCCGTCTAAGAGTAACTTCATCTTTTTTTCTTTAAATATAAGCCTCAAATTATTTTTAAGAGTGGGCCAATCCTCGCAATGCATATTTGCTAGATGTGTGGCTGCTTCTCCTTTTATTTTATTTCTAACGTATAAGAAAAAGAGGGGATCCTGATCATCTGGGATGGTGGTTTTTACCGTTTCGGTTGTGGAAATAAATCTTTCCAGTTCTTGGGAATCTCCGCCAAAAACGGGAATGCATTCAAGTGCGTGGCTTATGTTCATGATGATTAATTTTGCAAGATTGAGAGAAAAAAATTTTTTTTTGTTTAATCTAGGGGGGAGGTGGGTGGGTTGTGTGAAAACAGTGCCTGTATTCGTACTCACTCAGTGTTGACTGCGCCCTTCGAATCCTGAGATTCTAGAATTTCTTGATTTCTCCGGCTGGCTCGTCCGCTCCTCGTTAAGGCAGTGGCAATTGCGTCCGCTGGAGTCGTGTCCTGTTTCGTCGTGGCTTCGCTGGGAGTCGCGTTAGGTCTCGGTGTGGATTTATTTTTCCTCGAGTGACTTCTGTTAGGTTTACACTGGGGACCCGTCAATGAAGGTGGTCGAGAGATAAATGGAAGTTTTCCACACTACTCAGGCAAAGATTTAATAATCGCCACTAATAACCGTGTACTAGTGTCCTGAGCTCCTATCCGACTGCGCCAATTATGTTATTTGGTGGTTTGATCCTACCGGCTGCGCCAATTATGTTATTTGATGGTTTGTGTTGATTTCAAATAAAACAAAGTTTTAAGTTGGAACACGATTTATTAAAAGGTGAATATAAATACAGGAGTTAGTGAAGGTACTGAAACTTTAAATAATAATAGATCAGTCTTCACTAACATGAGGTACACTGTTCACGTCGGATGGGTAATAGTAAGTAAGTGAAAGTAATTGATAGTAATAGCCTCTCTTCAATTTGGGAGACGACCTTTATAGGCGTTGAGCCGACATCTAGGGCTGCCGATGATAGGCCCTTGAAACAGCCAATCGGCGCATCTCTTAATATGGCCAATCCGGGTGCAGCTAGGTCGTAGCATTTGTCTGGATGAGGCAAAGGCCGCAAATTGAGGCAAAGGCGGCAAATTGAGGCAAGGGTGGCAAATTGAGGCAAGGGTGGCAAAATGAGGCAAGGGTAGCAAATTGAGGTACGGGTGGCAAATTGAGGTAAGGGTGGCAAGAGTCATCTTTGTCTTGAGATAACGACTTGCATTTTACAATTCTTATTATTCTAAACATTATTATAATACAAAGGTGAAGTTTAGTATTGGCACCTGAAGGGTTGCCAGATATAATTAATCTAATGAATTTATAGAGGTAGGATGTGATATCGGCAACTGGATAGTTGCCAGGTATAACTGACGCTTAACTCGAAATTTTCGCACACAAAAAAATATAATATACTGATGAAAATTCACTAAGATTTCAAGGTTATGTTGTTAACAAATAAGTAGGTTATAATGAAAGGCAATCCATAAATTATTTAAATTTTATTCAAATTCCGACGTTTCGGAGACTTTTTTCTCTCCTTCTTCAGAGTATTGAATAGTTATTGATGGGTGAGTATAACTCGGTTCTCCTTTCAGTGATAGCAACAATATTACAATATTTTTCAACATTATATATCATAAGTGTACTTAGTTAACTGAAGAAGGAGAGAAAAAGTCTCCGAAACGTCGGAATTTGAATGAAATTTAAATAATTTATGGACTGCCTTTCATTATAACCTACTTATTTCGCTTACCAGTCCGTCTTTCTAAGAAAAATAAAGTTGTTAACAAATATACAACCTTACGATAATTAAGTTTTTATTTTGACAATTTTAATCATAACTTACTGGTGGGACCAACTTTGTCAAACGGCGGAAACTTATTTGTACACCTATTAATAATTTATTTTGTTATTGAATAATTTTTTTTAAAGGTATTAATAATAAAGCATACCTACTTATAAAAAACTCGAAGTCGAAACAAAAATATATGGAAAAAGCCAAGTAGAACTTTCTCGCAAGAATTCTTTGTAAATGAAAGTAGCTCACTGGGCGAAAGGTGTATTGAATTCACTGAAAAATTTAAAAAAAAAAAACATGTTTTAATTTGGTTTGGATATAATTACAAATGTGAAGGAAAATATTTTTTTCTCTCTGTCCGTTTGTCTGTTTCTCAATTCACCTTTACTAGCTAATTTATCTTCTATTTATTAGAAGCAATACTGAATACTCGAAGCTGTTATGTCTACTAAACGCCTACATAAGATTCATTTTCACTGTCTTAATACATAACCACATGACTATTATATAAGGACTTAAGAATGTTTTCCAGGGCAACTATTGTGTGACTTGTTTCTGTTTTCATATATAGTTATATAAATACCAGGGGCGGGCTATGACTTTTCAACCAGGGGATGCTTTCCAAAAAAGTACCCTTCATTTTATAAATTTTATTTTATTATTCGCTTTTATTTGCAAATTTCATAGAATTTTTGTAATTTTCAAATTCAACATTAGATTTTTTATGACAATTTATGAAAATACCTTGATTTTTTAGGGATGTGCCATATCCACAGCATCCATGGACCGCACGCCACTGATAAATACAATTCTTTCATAAAAACAATCTTAAAACGTTTATTAGAAATCCAAACAACTCTGGAGAAACTATCATAGTTGCTTTATATTTATTTCCTTTTTAAAGCAACTTTTTTACAAATTTCAATTGATAAATAGGGAGAATGTCTTCTAAACGTTTGGATTTCTAATAAAAATTTTAAGGTCGTTTTATAAACGAATTGTATTTATAAACATAACTATAATACATGAAAACAAGTCACACACTAGTAGCTCTTGAAAACAGTTATTTATGTATGTAGGTTTGAAATCTATTTATAGAAATTTTTTAATTACACTCATCTGCAAAGCAGATGTAATGGTCAAGTGATTTCCGACCCAACGTCTTCCGCCCTTTTTCAAGTACGCCATGGACCCTTAAAAGTCTCTGATATTATATGCCGAAAGGAAATAAGTTATAAATCAAAAGAGTATGATGACAAGTGTGTGAATTCTCCAAATATTGTTATTAACGAATGTTTTACTAAATGAAATTTTCCATTTATAATGTTTAATGTCACGTGATACTTGTCCCAACACCCTTAACGAAATAATGTCACAGCTTTGGACTTGCACTTACAAACTGACTGGCAGTCAGAGAACAGCAGTCGTGCTTCAGATTCAAACGAGACACGATAGATTCAACCCCCTCAGCTTAAACGAATAACGAAGTCTCTCAAACGATTAACAATTTACAATTTTATTATGCCTTTTATCAATTAACGCCCTTCAAGTGAAAGTTGTTGTTATAACCTGTATATAGAATATTATCACCTGTTAATAAATATTTTATCTTATACGAAGACCTTTAATTTGATAAACCCCTAGACACATAAAGCAACAAACGATAGTGAACCCACTCGCAGGGAATAATAGAAGAATACAAATCCCACAAGTATTTATTTAATATAATGAATTATAATAAATACATATAATGCAATATAATAAAATATTGCAACAAAAATTATTGTTATAACAAATTTTAAATTTAGGGAACGAAGAAAAGATTATTTTTATTATAGACAAAAGGATCAGCCGGGGCTCGAACCCGGGATCTTTGCATATGTACTGCAATGCTTTGTCATAAGAGGTTTACCTCCTATATCCACTAAGCTACTGATCCCTGAACCCAAACTAATACCTTTTGTCTATATGAATTATGGAATTTCTTTTTTATTATTATTTTTATTATTGTTATAGTTTTATATTTTTACTTTACCATACTGGGTATGGTCAAGTATTGTAATAGTGCATGAAAAAAGTGGTTTTTTTCCTTCTTTTTTTCGAAATATCTCAAAAACGGCTAAAAATATTTTGATTAAAAGAATTGAGCGAAACCATGGCCTTTCGGTCTACAAAAAAGCCCAAACAAGTGAACATCGAAAAAATTATATTTTCTGAGATAATAATTGTTTTGTCAAAATGTCTGTTAGTATGTTAGTCTGTGCGTTACCAAATTTTTGTGGACGAGCTAGCTCAAAAACAAGTGTGAATATCGAAACCAAATTTCACACGTAGTTTTGGTCCATTGAGATTAAGAGCTGATTAGATTTTGGTGCATATCGACCCAAAATTAAGGGGGGTGGAGGGGGGGTTAAAAATTAAAAATCTAGGCCATTTAAGCAAACTCAACCAAATTTTGTATACATAATCAGTGGGACCCCAGAAGTCTAAAAATGCAAAAACTAACCGCCCAAAATGGGGGGGGGGTCAAAAAATAAAAATCTTTGCCATTTACCAAACTCAACCAAATTTTGTATGCATAATCAGTGGGACCCCAGAAGTCTAAAAATGCAAAAACTAACCGCCCAAAATGGGTGGGGGTGGGCGGGGTGTAGGGTCAAAAAAATGGAAAATCTAGGCCCTTGTACCAAACTCAACCAAATTTTGTATACATAATCAGTGGGACCCCAGGAGTCTAAAAATGAAAAAACTAACCCCCTCCCCTACATGATTATAAATAATTTTATTAAATATTAAATATAAGTGAGGGGACAGATTGTATGGTAAAGTCAAGTGGATGGCCACATCAGAACTCGTCAGCTTATTATGTTTGGGTTTAAATAAATATTTTTGCAAATTCAAAATTTTCCTTCTTCATATTAACATGACGGACATAACAATGACCCTTATAATAATAAACTAAACTGGATAAAGAATGGACTTTTCCCTTGGCTGTTTTTCTTTAGAATTGTTCCTTGATAAGAGGCCAACATGCTATCAGTGAGAAAAAATTATATACCAGTTTAATATCAATTCTAGAACAATGTGAATTGGAAAACCAGACTTTCTATTCTCTGAAATATTTCATATTGAAGATTATTTGTGGTGTAGTCTGCAAAGCTGTGGAATTCTATACAAAGTGAAATGAGAGTGTAAGTAAAATCTCTTACACGTTTTCCGAAATAATAATTAGTTTCTGGAAAACTGAGCTTCGCTTGTATTTAATTATTTTTTATTTGATCTACCACTTGTTTTGATTCAATTAAATTCAACCACCTGTTAGTAATTAAATTAAAACAACTATCAAAATATTTTACTTAAAATTGAGACCTGGTTATATAAGATATGTTTTAAAATAAATTCTTGATTATATTTTATTCTATTAAATGAATACAAGTTCTTAATAAAAACAATCATAAAATGTTTATTGATAATTTAAACTTTTCGTGAGAAATAATATATTATTGTAGTGTGGATAATTCGGTTAAAATGACATAGAGAACCAGCCCACAATACGAGTTCAAGGTCTTTAAAAATCACTTAACCCATCCTATTGTCTGTGTGCTTACAAAAGTGAAAGTATAAATATTTAAAAAAACCCAAACTAGCATTCGTTCGATGAATATTAATTAAAAAAATCCGCCAAAAGTATTTTTTCATATTGAAGGAGACAATAAAAGAGTGTGTCTTCTGCTGGAATTATAAATTTCGTTATAAATAAAAAAAATTTATAATTCCAGCAGAAGATTTCTAAATTTCGTTATAAATAATTAAAATTTATAATTCCAGCAGAAGACACACTCTTTTATTGTCTCCTTCAATATATAAAAATTCTGCTACTCTCGGCAAAAACTTTCAATTTAATTATTTTTTCATAGCTGGGACTTGGTTAGATTGATTCTTCCTCCTCGAAAATGGTTAATAAAGTTTGTTTAATAAAAATCGTCAGTCGTTTTGAAATAAATATTAAATTTTTTATTGACACACCTATAAGTTGGTAATTATTTCAATTTAGAAATAGCCTATGAAATTAAAGTTACCCGAAGATGAGGCCCTGACATATCAAAATATGGACTCAAAAACCCCCTAATCCGAGATTTTCATCAAAATCGCTTAAGATACTTCTTTCACCACAATCCACACAAAAAGTTTTAGCCTCGTAACCACTCTATAAATATGAACGGTGCTAAAATTTTAGGTTATGTTTTTTTTAACGTGACTGTACTTCTCACACTACTATATCCTCTTTTTGAATGGATCTTTTCCAAGCCATTGATCTTAAATCCCCTCCACTAAAAATAATCGCCCAAATATGTTTTTTTTTTTTTTTATCAAAACCTACGAGGTAAATAATTTCAAATTTTTTTTTAAGTTACTCCGAATATATTATTCTAACAAATATTAGTTTTTCATCAAGTTGGTGAATGTCTTTCAATGAAAGAAAATAAAATAATGATCATTTCCCCACCCTTTCCCTATCTACCATATGTAAAAAATGTCATTTTTAATTGCAATTATTTCATGTTTGGTGTGGTAAATCGTCTTCAAATTTTAACAGTGTGTTTATTATGCTTTTAATGACTTATATTCCAAGTTTCGAAGACTTCTTGAATTTTTGCATTTGTGAAAGAACTACCTTAAAGGCGTTTTCAAGAAATAATATATATCAAGAATTGCTCATTTAATAGTAAAAAATTAGAAAGTACCTAATTTTATAATTATATTATTAGAATGATCTAGAAAATTTAAAAACATTTTCATAATGGGTTGTCCAATAAAAAAAATTCTCCATTTCATTAATCTTACCAAAAGCTTCGATAAATAGAAATAATTACTTCAATAAATGGTTTATTTAGAAATTAAACTAAGAGAATGCTGTATGGGTTTTGTAGTGATACATTTTTAAATTAATATTAGAAGATTTTTTGTGATGTTTTACTGCATTTATAGATTTATTTTGGCTTAGAAAAATACAGCCAAAATAAAATTATTTTCATAAAAAAATAAGATTGAAAATCGC
Organism: Forficula auricularia; assembly: GCA_024734495.1. Lineage (NCBI taxonomy): Eukaryota > Metazoa > Arthropoda > Insecta > Dermaptera > Forficulidae > Forficula > Forficula auricularia. The sequence continues at coordinate 20,257,306 of JALMQS010000128.1, forward strand.
ACTAATCCTCAACATTTTACTGACAGCTTACCAATTCTTGAATAAGTTTTTCACTCTTTTCTTCAATTTTATAAGGCATTCAGAGATGAAGAGCATCAACTGAGAGATGATTATCATTTCATTTTTTATGCAGAAAATCAGTAAGAAACAATTTTCCTTTTGCGTTTCTAAAATAAAAAAAATAATTATTTATTGGAATATGTTGTAAAAATGTATTGATTGTTTTTATTCTATAAATAAATCCAATCTTTTATAAAAAATTTCAAAACTTTTAGTAGAAATCCAAACTTAATCCAAGCTTTAAATTTAGTTTTTTAAGCAACTATTTTTATGAATTTCTATTGATAAAGGGCGATTTTATGCTGAAATATTTGGATTTCTAATAAACGTTTTGGGATTGTTTTATAAAAGAACCGTATTTATTTAATATAACGAAATAAGATGAAAGTGAATGGAACTGGCTATATATAGTATAGTTATCCGAATTTTAGGGCTGTCAAAAGCATGATTAATATGTGCTTTGCTGAGATTGATTGCAGTTTTTGATAAAGAAATTTAAAAAAAAAAAGTAAAATTGCTTGCCCAAAAATTCGACTTCTTCGAATTGAATTTTTTGATGTCCTGATGAAGGCTAGAAGACTTAACCGAAACACTAATTGTTTATAAATATTCGAATTGAATAATTTGATGTCCTGATGAAGGCTAGAAGGCTTAACCGAAAAATGTTGATATTAAACCAACAATAAAATCATCCAAATTATAAGTTGTTTTATTGCTGTTGGATGTTGGTTGAGTTTGGTCCAACGGGCTAGAATTTTCATTTTTGATCCTTGAAAGATAGAAAGTTTGGATTATTGGAATGTTTCCTTTGTTTTTGTCACAAACTCTACTAGCAGGAAAAATTTCATGATGCTGGAATGATTGGAAATACCATATATGTTTTGATGACCTCTCAGTCAGTCAGTCAGTCAGTGAATGGCAAAATTAGCTATTTTAGGTGGTTAGTTTTTGCATTTCTAGCCTTCAGGGAAACCACAGAATATGTGTACAAAATTTGGTAGAGTTTTATTGCTGTTGACTACCCAAAATTTGAATAACCTTAATGAAATAGGATGAATAAATATATGTGTAAATGTTATATTTATTATTTATGATAGTACTTGTGATTCATATATTATTTAATGAGATCAGGAACGAGGCTTGATGAATCCGGTGGAAGATGGAATCCTTTGAGAATGATGGTTATTTTTCAAAAATAAAAAATCTTCATCATGGTTGTTGATTTATTTTATTTTGATCATGAAACGTTTCGGCTTCAACTTGACGCCGTCTTCAGTCGATGTCAAATATTTAAGTACTTTTACATATTAAAAAATAATTGAATTTGCTTTAGGTTATAAACCATCTTGACTTGACCACAATGATACAAGTTGATGTACTGTGTGAGTTAAGGTGAGACGACGGATGGAATAGGTGAAAAGATATGAAAATCACAAGGTTATGTGTCATAAGTACAATTGAACACAAAATAAAAATGAAACTATACAATTAAGTTTCTTCTCGTTATTTACAATAATTATATGGCTGTACGTTGGAAAAGGAACGCAGTGAAAATGCAAATAATTCGAGAATTATAAATGAAATTGAAAATCTTGAGAAAAACAATATAATATTTATATCTGTTCCTGATCTCATTAAGTTATAGTTATTATTAGAACGAATAAAAAATTAGATGTTTATATGTAGCTATATATCCAGAGACTAATAAGTTTTTTAATCCTGAGACTTGTCTACCATTGGTCTACCAGGGGAGAACGGCGATTGGAATTAGGTGTACACCGTCTTTGGAATTAATTTGGAATTCATTAGATAATCTATTGTCATCTATTGTCTTCTACTTGGAAATGAAAACGGAAGTGGAAGTAGGTGTACACGATTTTATCTCGCGGTTCACCCCTCGGGAAACTGTATAGTGACAATAAATAATAGTAATTTACAAAACTATTATTTTCTTTCTTTCTAGCAACTCTAGAAATTTCAAGAATATTAAATCCACGCTTAATGACTGGAAGAATAAATTTAAAAATAAATAATAAAAAAAATTATCAAAGGAAAGTGCAGGGTGAAACTAAAAGAGATCAGATATTTTTAAGAAAATAATATTATCATCTATAATGAATATAGTTATCTAAAAACAATCATAAAAAAAGACATTCCGTTGAATTGATAACCTCCTCCTTTTTTGAAGTCGGTTAAAAGTTAATTAATAGATTTATAGGTCAAACTTTTTTGTGAGAAATATTCTCTTTATCAATGAAAAATATATCTAATCTTTCTTAAAATAATTATAAAGGTAAAGGAAAGCTTCTTCTGAAACGTTTGATTTATTGATCAATGTTTTACCATATGACTGTTATTAAGAACCACCGAGGGTGAACCGCGACCTAAAATCGTGTACACCTACTTCCACTTCCACTTTCATTTCCAAGTACATAGAAGACAATAGATTATCTAATGAATTCAAAAATAATTCCAAAGACGGTGTACACCTAATTCAAATCGCGGTTCACCCCTCGAGAACACTTATTAAACATAGCTATCTACCAACAGTGCCTTAGCCAGTCTTTGAAGGACCATGTGCTCTAAATGTTAAATTCGGACTCTATAATTTTTAATAAATATTAATAAAACAGGTAATATAATTCATTTTTTTGTAAGAACTTATTTTTTATTATTGGATTAAGCAATTTATTTTTTTTCTATTTTTATTGGTTTTTAAGTTTTTGTTTTTTGGTAGGGGGTTTAGGGCCTCCTACAAGCTGGGCCCTGGGCGGGTGCCCCTGCTGCACCTGCCCAGTTACGGTACAACCTACCAAGATCTAAGATTTAAATTGACCTTCTTTCTTTTTTTTATTTATTTAAATTAAAATATTGTGGGAATTAACTAACGACCTATACCGGATTCGACACTTGATTTTTCATTTAATTCCTCATCTTCCCCAACATTAATTTTGTTTATTTTTTTATGTAAAAAAATAAAAAATTATGAAAGGAGTTTCCCCAATTTTCCTCCCTTCCTTATATAAAGATTTAAGAAAAAATGTGTGAAAAAAATAATAACAAGGACAATCGATTGTATTGAGTGAGACCTTTAAGCCCCGGTTGAAAGTATAAAACATTTCTTGTAATTTTATTGGCCAATAAATTATTATTTAGTTTAAAATTTAATTCAATTGTGGCGATAAGATGCTTCACGGAGCTGTTTTTAAAATCTTCTAAAAAATTCCATGCATTTTTCATAAAATAAAAATTATAAAACACTCTAATATGTTCTAATTAAAGTAGTTGTTTCACCATATGGGGTTTCTTAGGATTTTCTTAAATTTAGACAGATTATTATTTAAATACTTCTGCATCGATTGTTGGCAAAAATTTATGAACAATATAGTTCCGGAGATATTAAATTCCAAAGATAGAGTTTTCCAGACTCTTATACATTGCACTATACGGGATATCGGAAAATGTACATACATTTTTAATTATAATTAAGAAACTCTTCTAACCATTGTTATAAAAAACTAAACCAACATTAAACAATAACTAATACATTTTTAAAGAAAATTTTAATTCCTAGTTACAACACAGTTTCTGAGATAATAATGAATAAATAATGAAAAATGTATGATGAAAAATTTACACTAAAAACATGCTGGCAACAACGCATGTATTTAACCTAAAAAGTGGATTAACTTTAGTACTTTTTTGACGTTTTTCGCTTCAGTCATTGTCGCAACAGCTTTCAATCGCTTATTAAGAACTTTTTGTTTTATAAATTGACCTTTATAATGTATTTTATCTGTCATTTCTATGATAAAAATATTCAAGCTCGGACAATGTTGCCAGATTTGTCAAACGAGAACTGGATTGGCTAGTAGTGGTACATAAACAGCAAAAAGTTTTGGGCTTATGAATTATGAATCCTTATTGTCTGTTCTATATACTCTAGTATTATAACTTTTTGCTAGTATTGTCGCGAAACAACTACATTAAATATATTTATTATGTACAACAAAAACATATTTTCATCAAAAAGCACGTTTTGTTACTAAGACTGAGTTTACCTTATGGAATGAATTCAGAATCACTTGAAACGTCTTCAGCACCAGGCACATTGTTCATTATGATGATAATATATGTCTAATCTAAGTGGTTTTAGATAAAACTTGTCTTTTGATAAATAACTCAACCATCTAAGCATCAAATCTGCAAAAAAACATCAAAATTTTACCTGAATTGTAAATTTACATACCTGCCCTAGAGGAAAATTTAACAATACCCGGTATGTGAATCAGAGTTGAATACACTTGCTTCTTCACGGGTTTTAAAAACATGTTTTCAGATTCCTTTGACGGTTTCCTGATATTTTGCTATTGAAAGTAAACGCTGATGTATTCTGGCTGAGGATACTCAAATGCAGAGTGGAGGGGATTCATAGAAAAAAGTTCATGTTTAGGATGAGAGATGGCGTGCTGCGCGCGGGGGCGCCGAAGGGGGGGGGGGTCGCATCCTCGGAGCCCCTTTTCTGAAGGTCTGGGGCTAAAAAAAACAAGACTTTAAAAAAAAAAAGCTAATATATATTTATATCTATAAATAAATACTCATCTTTTATAAAACAACCTTAAAACGTTTATTGGAATATCATACGTTTCGGGAGAATTTCTTCCTTTATCAATGAAATTTTAAATTAAGAATTTTTAAAAAAAATAAAGTTGCTTTATGAAATAAATATAAACAAAAAGTGCTGTTTTATATTCATATGATAAAGCAACTTTTTTTCTTTTTTAAAAAATTCTTAATTTAAAATTGCATTGATAAGGAAGAAATTCTCCCGAAACGTTTGAGCATTTTCTTTATAAAGATTTGTATCTTAATAAATATAAAAACGGACGGTCAAAATAGGAAAAGACAAAAGCAACGGAAACGGCAAATGATTTTTGGTACGTGGAATGTACAAGGTATATCTACAAAACAGAGAGAAGTGTTCCAGGAGCTAGAGAGATTTAAATTGGATGTGTGTGTTCTGAGCGAAACAAAGAAGAAAGGGTCAGGAATTGAAGAAAAGCAAAATTTTATCCACATCTACAGTGGGGTCCCAAAAGAAAAGAGAGCTCGGGCAGGTGTGTCTGTAGCAATAAATAAAAAATTCAAAAAACACATAAAGGACTGGGAATATATAAATGAAAGACTCCTAACCGTAAATGTTAAAATATACGGAAGGGATATAATGATAATAGCAGTGTACGCGCCAACAGATGATTCTTCCCTTGAAATTAAAGATGAATTTGAAGCTACTCTTACGGATGTGATCTCAAATATCGGGTGTAGGAAGGAAATAATCATGATGGGAGATTTTAATGGACGAACTGGATCAAAACAAAATGACAATTTTATTGGTCAATTCGGAGAAGAAACTACAAATGATAATGGCAGTAGATTGACCGGAATATGTGAAAGCTACAACTTACGGATCTTGAATGGATTCTACCAACACAGACACATCCACAGATATACATGGCATCAACCTACAAGGAAGTTAAAATCCATAATAGACTACATTATTATGAAACAAATGACAACTCTTAAAGTAAATGATGTACGAGTATATCGGGGAGCTGATTGTGGCTCTGACCATTTCCTCCTGAAAGCGAATATCTACTTTAATAAAATCGAAAGGAATAACCAAACCGATTTTGAAGACACTACTGCTGCAAAGAGTAGACATCCGGTCTACAACTTGGAGCTGCTAGGAGATGACTCAATAACTTTCCTATTTAAACTGAGACTTGCTAGTAAAATGAGAGATAAAATTGAGGGAACAGCTGAGGAAAGATACGAATGGTTGAAATCAACAATACACGAGGCCGCATACGAAGCTCTAGGAGAGATCAGAATCACAAAGAAAAAACAAAGAAATTATTGGATGGATGAAGAACTGGAGGGAGCCATAAAAGAAAAGAGTTTACTATATCAAAGATGGTTGAACACAAATGATCCAGAAGACAGAAAAATATATACAAGATCCAGGGCGGAAGTAAAAAAACGGGTAAATGAAAAGAAAATGAAATGTGGCTTAAAGCGTGTGAAGAGGTTGACAGATTTATTGGTACGGGTGGGAGGTCGAGAAAAGCTTGGAAAATAATATCAAGGACCAGGCAAAATTTGCAAGAAAATTGCAATTTATCATTAATTAAAATGAACGAATGGAGAGAACACTTCCAGTTTTTACTACAAGAAAACAGAGAAAATTATAAACAACAAATTGAACTAGGACAAAGGGCGACAGAAGAAGTAGAGGAGATAACGATTGAGGATATTCAAAAGGCTATGAAGAGTATGAAAAATAATAAAGCCCCTGGTCCAGGAGGCATACCAATTGAACTGATTAAACACAGCCCACAAGAAACTATTGAAATGCTATCAGAGATATTTAATGAATGTATAAACGGAACAGGTGAACTACCTTCGGAATGGACTCAAGCGTGGATCACGCCAATATACAAAAAGGGAGATAGAAAAATATGTAACAACTATAGGGGTATAAGTGTAACGAGTACAATTGGTAGGCTGTATGGACGAATACTAAAGGAAAGAATAGAAAAGGAATGGAACGACATTGAAGAGCAGAGCGGCTTTAGAGCTGGAAGATCATGCACGGATAACATATTCTGTCTACGAAACCTCATTGAAAAACGACATGCAAGAAACCTAGAAACCCACCTCATTTTTGTTGATCTACAGAAAGCCTACGATAGTGTTCCAAGACAAAATATGATAAAAGTACTGGAGACAACAACAATCAATAGGCGCTATATCGACGCGGTTAAACATCTATATATAAAAAATAGATCAGCAGTTAAAATAAAGAATGAGATATCAGATGAGTTTCAAACAAATAAAGGTCTACTGCAAGGATGTTGTCTGTCTCCTACTCTATTTCGAATATATGTCTCATATGCCCTGCAAGAATGGACAAAAAAATGTGGATCAATGGGACTACAAATTGACGAGTCGTACCTCTACACATTATTATTTGCGGATGACCAAGTTGTTATTGCAGCAGATATAGATGACGTAAGCTACATGACCCGTAAACTGGAAGAGGAATATAATAGATGGGGACTGGAAATAAACTTTAAAAAAACAGAATACCTGACGGTCGGGACAGAGGGGGAAAATCTGGATATCAATGGAAAAGTGATAAAAAACTGTAAGGAATTTAGATATTTGGGATCTGTCTTTAGCGAGGAGCCAAACTGTGAGAGGGATATTAAAAATAAAATCTGTCAAGGTCGAAGAGCTATTGGGCAACTGAATGGGGTCTGGTGGAGCAAAGGGATCAAACAGGACACAAAAAAATATATATATCGGTCCATAGTGGAAGGCATAGCCCTATACAATTCAGAAACATGGGACATGAATAAGAAAAACGAAAAAAAATTACAAGCGCTCGAAATGGATGCGATGAGAAGGAGTTGCAGAGTGTCGAGATTGGAGCATATCCCAAATACAACTATAAGGGACAGGATGAAAATGGAAAACGACATAATAGATAGAATAGAAAGGAAGAGATTAATATGGTACGGACACCTCAAAAGAATGCCGGAAGATAGGTGGCCTCATAAAATATGGACCTGGATGCCCACGGAAAGACGGAGGAGAAGAGGAAGACCGAGACGAACGTGGAAGCAGGGAGTAGATGAGGCAATGACCAGTAGGCAACTACAAGAGCAAGACATCCTGGATAGAGAGAATTGGCGTGTTGGATGCGGAAAACGGCGCATGCTGTAGAACAAACCGCTTTATATATATAAATATAAAAAGAGAAGGTGATGTTTCATCATTCATCTGTCAACGCACAGCCTAAACCGCTTGACCTAGAAAGATGAAATTTGGAGTGTATTTACTTTCAACGATTTATGGGTGTATGAAGAAGGGCTTTTTTGAAATTCGAACCTTAAAGGGCGGAAAGGGCCCCAAAATGTGTTTTCAGAGTTTTTTAAGATCTCTTAACCAAAAAAGATTATCGATATGGATTTAGCTTAGAATGGTGAAGCATTGAAATACAAAAAAAGAAATTTGAGTATTTTGCTCTATTTGTACCCGAAAGAGAGGTATAGTCTTTTTGGGGTAAATTTTTGAAACATTTGAAGTGCTCTATCTCCTCGAGTTTTTAAGTTTTATCATTAAAATTTGGTACATAGGTTTATTAATGCTAAATCTCGGGAAGGTTTTTTATTTTTTTGAAATTTGACCCATGAATTGAAAATGGGAGATTTTTGATTTTGTGGTCTAAAACACAAAAGGCTTCGTATCTTTCTTGCCCTTGGACCAAACTCAACCAAATTTTGTAAACATAATCTGTGGGCCACTAGAAGGTTAGAAATGCAAAAAATAACCACCCAAAAGGATGAGAGAGTCAAAAAATAAAAGAGGGAGGGGTGTGATAAGATCCAATTCCTGGGCCAGGATAAAGTCTCGGCGACCCGGCTGCATTACTAAATTAAATTATAATAGAAAAAAATATATCTTTTTTTATTATAAACAAAAGGATCCAGTGGGTTTCAAATCCGGGATCTTTTCATATCCGGTGTGATGATTACTAAAGAGCAAGGATTTTATATCCTCTTAGCCATTGATCCCGAACTCAAAAGATAATAACTAATAATAATAATTATTAGCCCGAGGGTTTTGAGTATCTTTTTTTGAAAATTCGATGGATTTTTTCAAAAATACAATTCACGGTGAAAACCTCTCTTTAATACTAGTATATTGCATATCAGTGTGTTTTTTTCTTGAAGGTCGAACTAACAAGAGGGACTAAGTCCTCTGATATACAATGTAAAAATATTCTACTAAAATCTTGGATTTTAGACCTTAATTAAATTATTTATTGATCTAATACAATGCTTCTTAAAGTAGGGGGCCATGGATTACCCGCAGAGGACCCGCGAAGAGTCGCAAATATAACAAATAAATTATTATTGTTAAATAAGTATATTTTTATAAATAGTTTTTTAACCAATCTGAAGGGGCGGGTTAGGCTAGGGGTTAGCGTACCAGTTCGAATCCGACCGGCTAACATCTGATCTGTGGCTAGAGACAAATTAAAAAAAAATAATAATAAGTATTGTAAATTGGCTTATGGCTAGAAAGTCCAAAAAGCCAAAAAAACAAAAAAAAACAATCTGAATTAAAAAAATAGGCCTTGGGTTCCAAGGGGGCCGCGACTTCAAAAAGTTTAAGAAGCACTGATCTAATATCTAATGTTTATATGAATTGAAATATGTTGAAATCAATCATCTCTTCTAAAGCATTATTTGTAAGAAATACGCGGTTTTCGAACGCTCAACATCACTTCGCTAGATAAGAATCGAATTAACACATTCGCTAGCATGTTTATCCCTATGATTTCTAGAAGTCTTGAAACTCACATTTGGCTTTCCCGCGACCTATGATCTTCAGCTGTTTAAGATCCGCATTCATAGATACCTTTGACTCCTACTCTTCTCATAAAATTTCGTCATCTTCTTTTCGTGACTCAGGGGCCAATCTAGGCATGAAGGGGCTGATCCTTCTTGGGTAACTGCTTCTCTCATCGATATCAATGAAAAAAAAAATTAATTAGAATTGTATAAGTATTTTTTATTTTTTTAATGAAAATGATGAGAGAAGGAGTTACCCAAGAAGGTCATCCACTGGCCTGGGTTGGCCCCTCCATCGTGAAAAGAAGAAGAGCGGATTTTATGGGCTGGGCGGGGGTCGAAGGTATCTGTGGATACGGGTCTTAAACAGCTGAAGGTTATAAGTCGCGGGGAAGACGGTGGCTGGGATCGAGTTCCAGTCTCTGGAGGTCATAGGGATAAAAGAGTTGGCGAAAGCGCTTGTTCGATTTTTATCCAATTTGATAGCAAAGGGGTGCTAAGCGTTCGAAAACCCCGTGTTTCTCGTAAAGAGTGCTTTAGGGGGGATAATTGATTTCAGCTCGACTGAACAGACACCATGATAGTTTAGTATCTGTAGTACAGGGAAAGGGCAGAAACGGTTCTTCGGTGAGCCAGGGAGTCGAGCGAGTTAGTTAGGGCAGGGTCTCCTATTAGTTTAATTGCTCGCTTCTGAATTGCATCCAGTGTGGCAAGCTTGGAGGCCCCTCTCCACAGATAAGACCCATATTCGAGACAGGGACGAATTTGAGCCTTATACAGTGTAAGAGAAGACTGGGAGTATAATAGCGTTTAGACCTAAATAGGAGACCAAGCTTGCGCGCTGCAGCTTTAGCAGTGGTTGAGATATGGTCATTCCAAGAAAGTTTTTTTCATTTTTAATCCTTTCTCTATTCATTTTCGTGGCTCTGAAAATTAGTCTTTTTACACCAAATTAGATCAGCCTGAATCGTTTTGTTCACCGTTTGGCGACGGTCCCAAATGCTTGCCGGTTTTCTCCAATAAATATTGATAATTTTGAGGGACCATTTTGGGTTACGGCTTTTGACTGGTTACCACGCGATAAACATTTTCAAATTTAAAAATTATCTTCATAGTACCTATTTTACCTTGGACTTTAATTAATTAAATTCTTGAACTTCAATGTCAATCATAAATGAATCTACTCTAGTCTACTAAATATGTAAAGCCAATATTGTTAGAGTGACATAAAGATATTTATTGTCAATGTGACAAATTACAGGCGAAACAGACTCCATTTAATCAATCATTATAGAAAGCCAACAGCCCACCTACTTCGAATTCAATTATTAATATCTAAAGATAAATTCACGCTTAATTGTCAATTAAATGTATGAATATAGCAACAAATTCATTTAATTATTAGGAATCATAATTATTACCTTAGATTTCAAATGAAAAGAACCTTTTAAAAAAAATTAATTGATTCCAACAATTATGACGTAATACTGTCCAACAATAGAAAAGATGTCGTGTCGGTCGACCATTGTTAATTTAAATATGAATCATCTAATCCAGCTTTGAAATGATCCGATTGGGAGATGATCCTAGTTAAAGTTTCAACGGTCTTGGCATATTCACAGTGCCGGTTTCCTAAAGGGATCAGCAAAGGTAAGCACCATGTGGCCTGGTTGGTCCTGAAGTCGGTGACCTTCTTCTCACCCCATAAGCTTTTGGCGTATTTCCAATCCCACTCGTGTTGCGTGCATACGCAGCATCCCATTGGGATATATCGGAGGGGATAAACTCAGAGATAGATCCGATTCTCTAATCTATTTTCGATTGAAATGCAACAACTATGCCTAAGAATTTTTTCTCATTGCCAGTAAAGGCAGAAGTCGTTCAATTTATAGTGCGAAGTGTTCGCTGAACACTTCACTTTATCTATGTACTGCCCTACAATATTATATATGTTCTGTAAAGCAGACATCGAGCGTCTACAGAAACTACAGAACAAAGCCATGAGGAATATATTAAAGTGCAATAAATTTACAAAGGTCAAATCAATGCTTGATACATTGGAGTGGCTTGATGTGAAGAATGGTATAGAAATGCAGGTTATGGTATTTATTTATAAAATTAAAAATCAATTAGCACCGGAATATCTGATGGACATATTAGATGAAACGAATCCCACACATTCATACGGGACAAGACAGAGAAATGATTTCTACTTGAGTAGAGTTAATAAAACAAGTACAATGAATAATGTATTTTATAAGGGCTTAAGAGCATACAATAACTTACCCGAACATATAAAAAAACTTAAGAACCTAGTTGCATTCAAAAGAGAGATGAGACTATTACTTTTGTCACAACAAGAGTAAAAAATCATCTCGTCAATTAGTATTTATAAACAGTATATTCCTTGTTGCAAGGGTGGATATGTAGGTATATGTTGTGTATTATATATGTATTATTGTAAATATATTTATAAATATATATGTATATGTGTGTGTCCCATTATTTATTTATTATTTATTTAAATGCAGTAATCCACTCCTTGGTCTTGTCTCATATGTGTATGTGTATAGTTACTTATTGTCATGTATTGTGTATTATATATCTGTATGTTTATTATTATATGTTATATTTTAGAATTATGTCTATCATTTGTTTCTCAAAATTGAATGTATTAGTTAAAGATATATATATATATATATATATATATATATATATATATATATATATATATATATATATATATATATTTGTTAATTGTATGAATATAACAGAGTGGCTAATAAAGATTATTATTGTTATTTTTGTTATATTCGTTATCTCATAGTATCAAAATTGTGATTTTTGTTTTTTTTTAATGTAGGATTAATTTGAATTTTTGTTATTATTAATATTAGTATTTATGTACATGTGTTCATTTGTTTATTGTCATGTGTGGTGTGTTATACATTTATATGTTTATTATAAATTGTTATAATTTTAGAATGTATTAATTATCTTTATCTTTGTATCTCAAAATTGAATGTATTATTTAAAAACAAATTACATATATTTGTTTAATTGTATGATAGATAGCTAAAATAGCTAATAAAGAATTATTATTATTATTATCTTATATTATTAAAGTAGTTCTTTCACAAATGCAAAAATTAAAGAACTCTTCGAAACTTGAAATATAAGTCATTAAAAGCATACTGTTAAAATTTGAAGACGATTTACCACACCAAACATGAAATAATTGCAATTAAAAATGACAATTTTTACGTAGGATAGAAAGGGAAGGGTGGGGATATGATCATTATTTTATTTTTTTTCATTGAAGGAATTTCACCAACTTGATGAAAAAGTAATATTTGTTACAATAATATATTTGGAGTAACATAAAAAAATTTGAAATTATTTACCTCTTAGTTTTGATAAAAAAAGAAAAAAAACATATTTAGGCGATTATTTTTAGTGGAGGGGATATAAGCATAATGGCTTGGAAACGATCCGGCAAGTATGTGTGTATCCATATAGAGATTTCGTAGTGTGAGTGTTACAGTCACGTTAAAAAAACATAACCTAAAATTTTAGTTGCGTTCATATTTATAGAGTGGCTACGGGGCTAAAACTTTTTGTGTGGTTTGTCGCGAAAGAACCTCCTTAAATGAGCAATTCTTGTATATATATATATATATAATCGGTTTCTCGAAAATGGCTCTAACGATTTCGCTAAAAATTGGTGATCTTATCAAGTCTCATGAGTTATTAGTCAAGTATAAATTTTAATCCGATTGAAATAAAGGAAGGGGGTGTAAATTAGTCATGTCGCAAAATAAATATTTTAATCGTTCATATCTCGCCTTCGGTAAGTCGCAGAGCCTTGAAATTTGAAACTTAAGCTATTTAGAGGCAAAAAGTTACCGAGCATAGCTCGGTGCTCAAGGCCCTTATAATTATATTAACAGTTCTTTCTTGATTCAAAATTTTAGTATTTCCAAGAAAAAGTGTTTAGATTTCCCTTCAGCACTTGTGGATGAAAAATTAAGAAAATTAGAAATTAATCCTTAAGAAATTATATTATGGGAACACTCAGATGTTGTAGCTAAGATAAGCTTATATTAAATTAATCTACACCTTTGTGCCAAGTTCCAACATTTAACTTAAATCTCTTGAGGATTAAAATAATAAACAACCAAATCATTAAAATTCGAAGAGAGCGTACCAAGTCTTGAAAATATTTTTTTCTCATTTTCCTCTAATTTATTTATTTTAAATCGCATTATAATTTTAAAGAATAAAAAAAACTTTTGATGTTTATTTATAGATAAAAAATAAAAGTTGGCCGATTCCAGGAATTATGACGTAATTGACATTGAAAAAGGGATCGAGAGAGATAGAGAGGTAACGTGCCAGAAATATATATAGCTCACACATTCGGAATTTTAAATAATCCTATTGTTATTATCTGGAAAATTATTTATTAGGTAAACCACTCGTGGCAAATCTTTAAAAAATTTGTAGTGTATCGAAATTTCGAAAAGCAGGCCAAAGGTAATAATAATAATAAAAAATTCGAATAAAATAATTTACTAAAAAGTCATTTACAATCTTTTAAAAACTTTTAAGATCGTCCCTCCTTCTTCAGAGCTTAATAATATCAAAAAAGAAGCTTGTAACCATCCTTCATCAGTCTAATTTAACAGTACTTTCTTTGATGGTAGTCTTTGACATTAATAAAGATAAGAGTAAATAAATATTTTATTTAATATGGATTTACTATGAGTTAAGGATACTGGGTCACTTATTTCACATTAAAATTAAAAAATTAAAAGATATAAAAAAATTTTCTTTTTCAATATATATATTTCGGGCTATCAACCCATCTTCAGGAAATACAGAAAGTAACTAATTCAACTTATTGAATAACAGGTTATATATGTGTTTATTGAACAGAGGGAAGAATTTTTAAATTATTTTAAAAGGACACTTTCTCTTAAGCTATTGTTAAGAAAGAATATCAGGTTGGCCTTATGTTTACATAGGATTGTTTGGGTGAAAGGAAAGTTAATAAGTTCGTTGACTTGGGTCTCTAGGTTGGGAATGATTTTTCCGTTTGGATATTAAAAGATCAATTATTATATTTTGTTTTACATCTAGTTGATTATTGATAATATTTTCGTCGTTCGACAAGGCATATTTTATTTCCGTGGATTCAAGAAGATCCAATCTTAATCCTTTTCTTTCGAAATGAATAGGGATGGGGTTAGAAGGTGAAGGTAAATGGTCTAAAGAATATAGATGATTAGCAAATGCGGAAGTGGAATCTGGATTTATGGGCTGGTTTCTTATTAATTGTCTGTGGGAAGCTAAATGTTCTTTATGCCGTTTTTTAAAAGATCGTCCAGTTTGTCCAATATAAATTGCCTCGCAATCGTTACAATTTAATTTGTATACACCTGATCTATTTATTTTATCAATTTTGTCAAGTTTATTATTTATTAATTGGGAGGATAAATTATTTATATTATAAAGGGCTGAGTGATTCCATGCTGAAAAAGAAAAAAAATTTATATCTTTTAATTTTTTAATTTTAATGTGAAATAAGTGACCCAGTATCCTTAACTCATAGTAAATCCATATTAAATAAAATATTTATTTACACTTATCTTTATTAAAGATGTTTCACCTTGCACCAACACCACAATCTCTACTGATTATTTGACATTAATGATAAAATAGTTTTAATTAAATGTGACTAGAAAGGAGGTGGTTACAAAATTTCTTCTTCTATTGACTCTTGTGAGTCCTGAAGAAGGAAGGAATATCCTCCTATACGTAGGTTTTTTAAATACTTAAAACGATGATGCAATAAATTATTTTATTCGTAATTGTTTTGTTCATTGTTGGGCTGCGTCTTTATTAAATCTTTCTAAAAAATTACCAGAATCTCTCTTAAGGAGGTTCTTTCGCGACAAACCACACAAAAAGTTTTAACCTCGTAACCACTCTATAAATATGAATGGAACTAAAATTTTAGGTTATGTTTCTTTAACGTGACTGTACCACTCACACTACGAAATCTCTATATGGATACACATATACTTGCCGGATCGTTTCCAAGCCATTGTGCTTATATCCCCTCTACTAAAAATAATCGCCCAAATATGTTTTTTTTATCCAAACTAAGAGGTAAATAATTTCAATTTTTTTTTAAGTTACTCCGAATATATTATTCTAACAAATATTAGTTTTTCATCAAGATGGTGAAAGTCCTATCTACCCTATATAAAAATGTCATTTTTAATTGCAATTATTTCATGTTTGGTGTGGTAAATACCAATCTTCAAATTTTAACAGTATGTGTATTATGGTTTTAATGACTTATATTCCAAGTTCCAAAGACATCTTGAATTTTTGCATTTGTGGAAGAACTACCTTAATATATTTTTGGGCCCTCACGTTTTACCTTATCTTACTTCCATGATAGAATCCTTATTAGATATAAAATAAAAATACAAATTCATATTTGTTGATTTTTCTCTAGATACTATCATATACTTTCATTGAATAATCAATGAGAGGCTCGATTTCCATATTAGCATTACGTTGTGGTCTTTTGTTATTTTCTGATTTTATAGCGACTAACTGTTATTTTTAGAATAAAGCTATTATTTAAACAAACAGTTTAATTATTTAAATATGCATAATTTCTCTAATGTCCATTAAAAAGGTAATTTGTTTTATTTACATTATAAAAGTACACTCATGTACTTTTTTTAAATAAAGCGCATAATAAAATTTATTTATTTAATAAAGTAATAGGGGATATTTTTACTGTTGGGTTCCAAAAAAGAGAAAATAACCGCGAGAGCGTGTCAGGATAGCACAGTGGAATAGCCATAAAATTTTCATATGGAGGGTCAATCTACAAAGCAAAATATTTTGTGGGAATTTTTTTTTATTAAAACAAATAATTCAATTAAATTGTGTTTTTACCCGGAAAGTTTTGGGGTAGTTGTAATTTCTTCGATCCATTATGTTTTTGTGTGTGCTGAATCCGAATCTGAGGGTTGCTAACAAAATTTCGTGACGGAAATTTCGTCATGGAAAATGCTGGATATATCTATAAATATAAGAGTTTTAACAAAAAAGTGATCTAAGTAAACGTTCAAGTCAATAAAATTTCCTAGAGAACGAGTTAGAAATCAAGTTTCTAGGATGAGTGGTTTTCATTTTATGAAGGAAAAACTGCGATTTTTTGCAAAAAATTAAAGTTTTCTCAAAACTTCAACCTCATTGCGGCAGGGGTTACCATTATCCAATTAAGAGAAAACTATGTTTTAATTGTAGAAAATTTAATCTAGTTTAAAAATCTATAGAGTGGTCTTTGTCGAAAACGTGCTCCTTCATGGTCAAAATGGGAAAAAATCGAAAAAAGTGCGAGTTTTTGGGATTTGCGGAAACAGAAAAAATATACCAATTTTCAACTAGTGCTTGAGCCCGAACGGTTGGTCGGAGAAAAAATCTAAATAAGGAAATTTGTAGGAAATTTTATGAACTTAGGTTTTGAAAAGGAAGGTTATTTACGAAAAGTTGATAGTTTTTGAGTTATAAACAAAAAACAGCCAAAAAATGAAATTACTTTTTGAAGTCGGTGTCAAACATATACCTTTTATGAATCGCACTCGACGGATCTTACTTAGTACGTTTGGTGGGTACGCTCGCTTATAGGTATAGTTTGTTTGGCACCGACTACAAAAAGTGATTTCATATAAATATTTCGTAGTTTAGTTGTAACTAAATAAGTTAATAATTATTTTATACCTTTTAGTGTATTTTATTTGTTGCATTTAATTTTTTTGAAGTCGGTTTTAATTTTTTCTTAAAAATTATTTTTCTTTTTTTCTTTTTAGTTGTTAATAGTTATTAATAGTGATCATATCATCAGAACTTGTCCAAATTAATATGGCACCATCCCTAAGATACCCCTTTTCCATTAAAAAAGAATCATCGAAATCGGTTCATAAACAAAGAAGTTAGGCCTGAACAAACCTAACAAAAAAGGTCTAATACCTATGAAAAAAAATGGAACCAATCGGAAGGTAGACTGAACCCAATACAATTTTTTTTTCAAAATCGGTTCACAATTGGCGGAGATATGAGGTAACATATGCAGCAAAAAAAATCAGTTGAATAGAGAACCTCCTTTTTTTGAAGTCGGTTAAAAAGAACATAATTCTTGATTAAACATATGAAATATATTTAATTAGGGTTAGTTTGCCATAAGAAACGGTTTGTCGTTGTCTTTACTAATCCCATGAACCCTGCTCTTTGGGGGGGGGTTCTGACCCCTTCCTCCGTGGCTACTCCTTTGGACTAGCATACCATTACACTAGGCCGGTTTATTTTAAAAATATTTAAAAAGGAAATAGAATTAAAAATGTTTTTTGTTTAGGGACGTCAGAGAGCTTCAGACTCTTCGATCCGAATCAAATTCAGACGGAGCTTTATTGGGATTCAGTTGGCGATGATTTTATAGACGTAATAAAATCGAAAATATTTAGCAATAAAATTCTAATTTATGACTATGTGTCTATATAATATAAATCAAATATCATTTAGTTTATACATGTTGTATATTCATTATATGTTCTTTGTTTTCTAGTAATGGCTTATAACCAAAGAGTAAAGAAAACTAATTGTTGATGGTTGATTCAAATTTTGTTTTTATTTTTGTTTTTAAATAAATAAACATTGAAAAAATGTATTTAGTGTGTTGAGTTAAAGTTTATTAAATAGAAGCTTTTCTCTTTGATTCAACTATTATATTATTTTTAATTCCTAGGATCCTGAACACATTCCCTTTGAGGCGAAATTTCTCACAAGAAAGCTCCACTTCCATTTGATTAGATACAACTCCAAAGCCTCAATTAGAAAAAACAAAAAACTATTTTTTTATTATTACAAAAAATTAATATTTATATTAATTATGAATAATTGTCTAATTTCTCCAATAATCCGAAAGAATTTACCAGATTTATAAAAAAATTGATAACCAATTTAATCATGAATAAATATTTACATAAATAATTATTATTCAAATTAATAAAAACATTATTTGTTTATTTATAAATATTTATGATATTTTTATTGTATTTTACATATTTTTAATTATTTATTTGTTTTTCCATTATTGAATGCGTAAACAAGAGTATAAAAAGAAAGAGAGAGAGAGAGATAGTTGAGAAGGAATGAACTTGCATAGAAAATAAATAAAAGAGACGCCACTTCAATCAAAACAACGCCCTTTGACTAAATCGGCGAAATTCCAAAGAATAACCTTGACCTCTTATTAAAATTTTAATAGTGGCTTCTCTTAATTCCGCCTTCGTTAGTTGTGCATCCTCAAGCACAGGCGCCATTAATCTTCTAATAAATTTCTCCAATAATTTCTCTAATCCACTTATTTCTGGTGAGTTTTTTATAATTATTATTGTAAAATAACCTTTTAAAAACTTATAAACGTAATTGGAGATAATTTAATTGCCATTTAATTCGTAAGTAAAATAGATATAATTTTATTTTTTTAACCTCTTCCATTTCCATTAAACAATCCATTAAAAAGCATTTAATTTTATTAGGAAAAATTGCTTTGAGACAGACTAATCATAATTTTATAAATTAAAAAAAATTATATATTTATTTTATTATAAGTAATTTATTAAATATTAGCTTATTAAACAATTTGTTCATTCATGTATTTATAGATGGATTTATTTGTTTATTCATTCTTTTAATTCAATTATTTCATTTTTTTATATTATTTGTTAATATATTTTTTTATGGTAGTAAAATAAATCCATATGTGTAATATATTTGAATGAATTAAAATAATTATTTAATGTTTATATATATATATACAGGGTGTCCCATAACTTAACGATATAAACCGTGAACAGGGGATAAGCCACTTTATGACGATACAGAATCAAAAAATAAATAAACTCACGTGTTCTGATGTGGCCATCTACTTGACTTTACCATACAACCTGGTCCCTCACTTATATTTAATAAAATTATTTATAATCATGTAGGGGAGGGAGGTTAGATTTTGCATTTTTAGACTTCTGGGGGCCCACTGATTATGTATTAGTACAAAATTTGGTTTAGTACAAGAATCTATATTTTCATTTTTTGATTCTACACCCCCCCCCATTTTGGGCGGTTAGTTTTTGCATTTTTAGTCTTCTGGGGTCCCACTGATTATGTATACAAAATTTGATTGAGTTTGCTCAAACGGCCTAGATTTTTAATTTTTAACCCCCCTCCACCCACCTTAATTTTGGGTCGATATGCACCAAAATCTAATCAGCTCTTAATCTCAATGGACCAAAACTACGTGTGAAATTTGATATTCACGCTAGTTTTTGAGCTAGCTCGTCCACAATAATTTGGCAACTCACAGACTGACTAACACACTAACAGACATTTTGAAAAACAATTATTATCTCGAAATATATATAATTTTTTCTATGTTTACTTATTAAGGCTTTTTTGTAGACCAAAATGCCATGGTTTCGCCCAATTTTTTTAATCAAAATAGTTTCAGCCGTTTTTGAGATATTTTGAAAAAAAGCAAAAAAAATACACACTTTTTTTCATTCACGATTACAATACTTGTCCATACCCTCTATGGTAAATTAAAAATAAAAGTCTCATAGTTTTCGAGCTATAGACATTTTTTTGAAAATCGTAAAAATCGCTATCCTGCTCTAAATATTGAGACGCTGTGGTTATAAATTTCGATATTTTATGATTCTAATTTTTACTGCCTGACAGGCTTACCGAGAAAGAAAAGTTAACAGATTCCTGGAATTTTATGACGTAATTTGACAATGAAAATGAGGTCGACGACCTTGACTTGGACTACTCGCAATAAATATATTTATACATCAGTCCATACATCAGTCCAATAATCCTATTTATATGAAATGAAAAATTATTTCAGGACAGACAACTAATGGAGAATTTTTTTAATTATTCTCATTTATAGAGATTCAATGTGTAAGCAGCCCAAGGATAATGAAAAAACAAAAACAAATTTCGAATAAAATAATTTACTGGAATGTCATTTTCAATCCTTTACCCAACAATTCTTATAAATTAAAAAAGTTTTTTTAAGTTTACTGCACGAAAGTAAGTATTACTTGTCTAAGCTTCGTTGGTAGAGTTGATAAAATATAAAATTCTTTCGGGAGCTGATCAATTTGTTAAATTTGATCTAATTTCACAAAATTTGAATCCGAAACATCCTGAATAAACTAAACATTTTTAATCTATTTTCTAATTTTCCCCGTGGATGGTTGAACCCGAAATAATTCTGCTCAATTGAAAGTATAATTCGGTTCGAAGGTAATAATATTCAGTTCGATTCCGTTGTTCTGGCAGTTCAACTAGGTTTTAATTCGGTGTGCTCGTCCATGGGCCGAACCGATTCTGATTGGTTTTGAAATTAACTTATATTTTTCTATGACCTCGGGAGCAAAGCCCATTTAAGGTATGTTTTGCTCGGTGCGACTATCACGATGATCGTGCAACGATTATTTTTGAATAGTTGGTTACCAATTTTGATCGGAACGTCTGCAGTTTATTGATTTTTCCTTAGATGTTTGTTTTCATTCGCAGTCACATCATCCTAAATTTAACGAAATGAGTTTAAATTTGAGTAGAGGTAAAAGATTTTTACTCAAAAATCTTTTGATTGAGGAGGTGGAAGACGATGAAATACTTCTTTATACGTTTGAGCTCAAAAATGAAGAGGGACTGTTTCAAAAATTGGTTGATTTTCCAACTTTATTTGAAATTTCCTTCCATATATTATCTTTCCCCCGTTGGTTTTTGTAAAAAGCATGTGATAGCTGCCACAGTGAAGGATGATTAGCCAATTCCTCCATGAGAATTTCATCTTACGCTTCGTAAAATTTAGGAGCCATGGTATATAGGTCTTCTCTCAAAAAATAAACGTTAGCGACTGACGATTATATTCACCCTTTTCCTGAATGACTATTCCAGACGAGCGATCGTCGTTAACGGCTCTACCGACAGTCGCTCGAAGGAAAACAGCTCCATAAGTAATACAAAGAAATAATGCTTAGCGATTATCGTTGCACGATTATTGTTGAACAATCATCGTGATAGTCGCACCGAGCAAAACGTACCTTAAGATCGATCCTATTTGATTATTATTTTAAGTTTGTGTTTTGTGTGTTTGTGTGTGTGTATGTGAATAGTGTAACCGGTGTAGTGTCATATTACTCTATAGCAGGCCAAATTTATGAATTGTACCTATTTATATTAAAAGATTTTTTTTTACTGAACGACTGAACCTAACACAACTTTTTATGATCTACAACTATAATCATAACATCTCTCACCTGTTACCTTGTTACTTCAGTCTTCTGGTTATTTTAATACATGCATGATAATCAACTTGCTTAGTTATTTATGCTGCTTCGAGTTAAGGCCAGACAATACAAGCGTTCTCTGTTAATTAGCCAAATCTTCAAATAATTATTTATAAAAATTCTAAGTATAATAAATTACACTCTTATTTATACTATAATAATATGAATCATATGAACAATCTGACAGTCTCATTATGTATTATAAATGTTTAGTTGTAGTTTTTGAATTGAGAATATATAGCCATGTATAAGAGCTAAATCATATTTAATCTCACTATAAATAATGAATGTTAACCACGGCAAAAACCCATATCATCATAACATTCTATTGTATTTAATAATACGCGTATTATAGTGGTCATGTTACCATATATAAGAAAAAAGATTGTTTATTGTTTTATTATCCGAGGGGAGTTTTTGATAAATCACTTTGCTTTCATTAACGTTTTCATGGTAAATCCATCTCATTAGTAGAATAACACCGAATTGATGAATTGTTCTTTTAGCTATATTTTTATGCAAACATTTTTAAACTGGTTTTATAAGAAAAAAGAGGGTATTTTCTGCTTGATAATGCCTTTTAATTTTAAACGGATTTATTGAATGATTATTGCTTAATTAAAACGTTTTGGATTTCCACTGATTTAAAACTTATTCTTATGCCGTTCCTAACCCATTGTACGCCCTGGTGCAAGTTAGGATTTTCCACCCTTTCTAAAAAATACTAGAAAATAAAGTAATCGGAATGGGCCCTGCCCACTAAAAAATTTTGGGTATTTCGAAATTTTTTGTTTAAAATATAGATAAATTAATGTAATTGGAATAAAAATGATAAAAAAGTAGCAGATATCCGAAAACTTATTTATTGTAGATGTAAAAAAATTAAATATTATAGAGTTAAAATTTGGAAATATGCATGGAAAGCCTTTTTTACCCAAAGCTATTTGAACCTGGGTTTGAGGACAATAAAGTTCGCTGTCTTTTCCCAACATAATACAATGGAACAATTTCTCCCACCAAAATTCCAGACTACCTTAATATTTTCTTTTAATTCTTGATTTTAAAACTAAATTTAATTTTCTGTCCGGGACGTTACAAGTCCGTCTATCGAGATTGAGCGCCGTGGTATTTCGCACCACCTGCACCACCCTGTAGGCACTGTCCTGCAAGAGACAATAAGGGCTAAAACACCTTGAAAAATTTTTTAAAAAACGTATCATTTATTTAATTTTTTAATATTATAAATTTGGTACATACCTACTGTCTTTTAAAATGTTGGTTTTCATTGAATATTTTATTGCTTGAGAAAATTGTGTTGTTGGTTTATTTATAATAACTAATAGTCTTACTCTATTGGGCGCTATTGAAGACTTATTAGAAAAATTACGAGTGTGTCCTCTAATGAATCCGCGATGTTATCGATAACTTGTATTACCTGTTGAAAGAGTTGTTTGTATTCACCATCTACATATATACATATTACAAAGGTAGATAAATCCATTTGGAGATAGACAAATCCTTCCATTTATGTGTGGTATCTTCCGCAGACGTTTCATAAATAGAACTGATCTCGCAGACTCAGGCACCACTAGAATAGTTTTCTTTTCTCTTCAAACGACCAGACTTATCTGCCCTGCCACCTTAGCTTTTAGCTTCGTCCCTGATTCCGTCCGGGATTCCTCGCTCCTTTCAAACAAAGACCCCATTGCCTGTCATGTACCAACACCTGTATACTTGACTCTCAGACATTTATATCAGATGGGTCTTCTTCATCTGCTACTATCGGCAATTATTTTTTATTTTTTTTATTTCAAGTCTCATTTGTTTTTGAAATTAAGTTTTTAATTTTAAAAACATTTATATACCTGAGAAGCAAGTATTTAAGTAGATATTTCTAATTCCATTCCAGGCTTGTTGAGCCTTTTGTGCTCAGATGCTTGACTGGAGAATTTTTTCGGAATTGACCAACCGTGAGAAAATTGTATATTATTTAAAATATTTTCTTGATTCCGATCCATAATTTTATAAAATGATGAACTTTTAAGAGAGTAAAGAATTATATAAATAAATGTTCATTTGCAAAGTTTCGTCTCTAATTAAACTTCCTCAGGCTTTTGACCTTGTACTTTACACTAATATACCTACTTCGTTTTCGATAAATAACCTTGCCATTAGATGATTTCTCCATGTCTTCTAATAAAATAAATAACTCTTTAGAATTGAACAAACGTTTTATCATGCCGTTTTACATACATACATTCTAATGAATTTTCTCATGCATGAAAACAATTATTAAATATTAGTTAAAATTTTATTAGTATATTCTTGATATTTCGGCTTCTAATTTTAAGTGGTGAGAGAATTGATCTGTTAAGGTAGTTGTTTCACCATATGGGTTTTGTGTTAGGAAATCTAGACAGATTATTATTTAAATACTTCTGCATCGATTGGGGCCAAAACGAAATTTATGAACAATATAGTTCCGGTGACATTAAATTCCAAAGATAGAGTTTTTCAGACTCTTATACATTGCATAATACGGGATATCGGAAAGTTTACATACCTACATATTTAATTATAATTAAGAAACTCTTCTTACCATTGTTATAAAAAACTAAACCAACATTAAACAATAACTATTATATTTTTTAAAAAACTTTTAATTCATAGTTACAAGACAGTTTCTGAGATAATAATGAAGTACCCGGAGCCACCAAGCGATGCACGGTAACCCCTGACCCCCCTCTCCCCTCCAGAAACGACACACCTCGACCCCACTACCCCCAATCCGCCGCACCCCACCCGAACCGCAACTCCTATCCCCGGATCCCCCACAACTGCACCTCACCTCCTGCATCCACCCCACCCCGCACTCAGTTTTTGCATTTCTAGCTTTCTAATGGTCTACATATTATGTGTATATTTGTTTACTCGTACACCAATTTGCCCACATTCGTTCATATTGATAAACATTATAAAAATAAATAGGAAAATAATAATAAAAAAATAATCGTATAGGATCTGAAATAAAAACATAAAATTAAATAAGATTTGTTTCCAAGTTATATAAAAAAAAGCCACTTCAACCACTTTATTTGTAAACACACCTGTAATGTTATGATTTAGACACCTGTTAATTAAAAACAAACAAAAAATTTCTAATTTTAATATAATATATTAATATTTTCTATAACCTATTAGTGGGTTTTAAAATTAAAAACCAATTAAAAATAAAAGATAATTGAAAAAAATGTAAACAAAC
This sequence comes from Forficula auricularia, assembly GCA_024734495.1. Classification (NCBI taxonomy): domain Eukaryota; kingdom Metazoa; phylum Arthropoda; class Insecta; order Dermaptera; family Forficulidae; genus Forficula; species Forficula auricularia. The sequence goes on from JALMQS010000128.1 coordinate 20,282,499, forward strand.
TTTTTTATTGAGATTTTCATCTGTCAATAATTACTTTAATTAAGAAAAGATCAATTAAGATTAAATTTGTCGAGGTCCAGACCTAGACAGATCGCTTTCTCATCCTCAAAACTTGTTAATAGAATTTGTTTCATCAAAATCGGTAGAGCCGTTTTCAAAATAGATACAAATATATATATAAATAAACAAACAATTTTTGCGCGTTTAATAAGAGTAGATAGATAAATAAAGAAAAAATCTATAATGAAAAATTTACACTAAAAACAAGCTGGCAACAACGCATTTATTTAACCTAAAAAGTGTGTTAACTTTAGTACTTTATTCGCTTCAGCCATTGTCGCAAAAGCTTTCATTCGCTTATTAAGAACTTTTTAATATATTTTATCTGTCATTTTTATGATAAAAATATTCAAGCTCGGACAGTGTTGCCAGATTTGGCAAACGAGCACGGGATTGGCTCGTAGTGGTACATAAACATCAAAAAGTTTTGGGCTTATGAATTATGAATCCTTATTGTCTGTTCTATATACTCTAGAATGAACTTTTTGCTAGTATTGTCGCAAAACAACTACCTTAAAAATTGTCATAAATTTTTACTACTGTGAGTCGGAGAGAAAGTAAATTCATGTCTATACAGATTTTAACACATGTTGAGTTGACTCGAAATACTAACATCTAACATCTGAACATGGTTTCAGAGTTAGAAGCTGAAACGTAGTGAATTAACTAGAGATTTTCAACTAATTTTCTCAGATCATTATGGTTAGTCTAACACGAAAGCATTTTCCAGCCTCAGTTTTCTTTTTATTAACTTGATGACAAACTTTTCCAGTTGGCTTATTTCACTGAAACAAATCTCAACCCATTGAATCTTGGCGACACATCGAGAAAAATTCATTTTGTTAGCTTTGAAGATTATTTTCTGGCCTAGTGAATGCTCTTTTTTTATTTTTATTTTTTCCTTCTTTATTTGGCTGTCATGGTATTTTGAGCCGGGGCTTCCTTATCAACGCCAGCAGCATATCAGGATTCCCTCCTATAGTATAACAGGCTCATGTTTTTTTACAAATTTTTTTTTTATCCATCAAACAAACGAATACAAGTGTATTGAAAAGAGTCAATTAAAAAAATGTACTCATAAATCACGATAAATAAACAAATAAACAATAGAATAGTTCATAAAAAATGGATAAAAAATATGACGAGAAGTTTTTTAAATATTTGCTATTTTATCAGTAGTGGGTCGGCTAATGGTTAGAGGCTGGGACGATGTTTCAAAAAAGAAATAAAAAAAGCCGGAAATTTATTTTTAAATAAATACATCCGGATATTTTCTTTTCATCTAGTTGAAATGATTGATGAAATTTCTGTATTATTTTATGATTTGGGTCTATCTTCCAATAATTATATTGAAGTGGTTTTTCTATTTGGATATCAGATTCAATCAAAACAAAAATTACACTTGTCATCGACGTTTTGGTTTCTTTGTAATGACTTTTTTCAACCTTTTCGTGAAGTTTCGGCTGAAATCACCTCTATTGCACATTTTGAGAAAAACTCATCAGAAAATCAGAAATGTTCCGACCTTTAGTTTTCAAGAACTAGGTGAATCTAAATGAACACGATTGTTAGTTAAGAAGGTCCTTTCGTTCCAGTTGAGTCAAAAGAAGTGTAGTATCTAATATTTAATAAAATAAGTTAAAATACAAATGAAAAATAATAGAATTAAAAAATAAATAGTGTGAAAGCCGAAAATGTTTGAAATAAAAACAATTATAAAAAATAATTAAATACAAAATTTAGTTTGATTTATTCAAATCAGCTGATAATGTTTTGGCAATGTGTTGTATTAATACTATCTAGACACACGGCAGTGTGTCAGCCAAGTTCGGAAAACGGACGACGCACCGGTAAATGGCCATATGTGTATATTTACACGAACCATTTCGAGCTATTTTCGACCCCCCATAACTATTAGACTTACATATTTGAAATTTTGCATGCCTAATAAGGCCCACTAGAACACCTAGAATCCCAAATTTCATGAATAAATCTATTATAGTTCTTGAGTTATTAAGCTCTGAAAAGTGCCATTTTTAACACTACTCACTCACTCACTGACTGACATATCAAAAACCTAAAGTACTTCGGCTGATCCTAGAATGCTGAAATTTGGCATACTGGTAGAGTTTGGGCTACAATTAAAGGAAAAATCGAAAAAGTGAAACTTTCCCTTTTTCAGGACCTAAAATGAAGGGGTGAAATTTATTATAGGCTTAATTAACATATAGTGAAAATACAATCAAGCTAGAATTCTGAAATTTGGCATACTGGTAAAGCTTGGAACATTAATAAAGGAGAAAATTGAAAAACCGAAACTTTCCCTTCTTCGGGGTCCGAAATGAAGGGGTGAAATTTATGAAAAACTGACCGGGTTTTTAACAGATATTTTATGAGAAATATTTAATTATTATTAATATAAATGTTTAAATGTAATTATTTAGATAAATTAAAGGATAAAACTTTTCAAACATTAATGATATCTGACCAAGGGCATAAATGTGAAATCAGCTACAAACGGCTTCGCCGACAAAAGAGTTGAGATCTAAACGGGTACCAAGTTCCATAGCAGTTGCTTAAATCATAGCTATAGGGATGAACATCGATCTTCAATTGATTTAAAAGAAAATTTGTTACGTTCTTTGATATTGAATTTATAACTTGGCAAGTTTTATATCCAACTAAATTGTTTGTAGTATAAAATAGAACAACTAGCAAAGCTAAATTTTAAACTTGTATTAAATCAACGTTACAGAAAAAAGTAACATACTTAAGTAATAGGAATACTTAGTTATTTCCCAGCGCTGGTTATCAATTTTATCAGCAATTGGAAAATAGTATTTGTTCTGTTAGTCTCATATTCATTCTCTTTTGACTCTGATTATTCCAGTTCTCACAATATTTGACCTAATTCACAAGACTCTGGATTTTCACGTCTTTATTTTCTTGTTGAGTTTTTATGTATAAATTCAATCATTATTTAATATATTATTACAACTGTCAAACAAAAAAGAATATTAGATTATATTACATTTATCTTGGAAATTGTTTTACGTCATTCATAGATTTTTTCTTTACCTTCAAGAAGATGAAACAAATGTTTAAGTATTATCGATAAGAAAACAATCCCACGAGAAATAGAAAAATGCCAAGAATTGCATCCGTCACTCACTTAAGATAAATCTCTCCACTGGGAATCGATATTTGAAGAATTTCAAATTCCAGTAGGTTTTTTGTGTACAATCTTTTTTTTTTAGAAACAAGTTAATTTTGCCAATTGAATTTATTGTGATTTTATCAATTTCATTCTAGACACAATCATGGTCCAGTGAATTTTCTATTTACAATCAACTAATTAGATTTTATATGAAAGATATTAATTTGCCGATGGTAATAGGATTCAAATTTACTAGAAAATCATAGATCAAAGATGGTGTCATCTATTAATTCCGATGGAGTGGAATATTTTTAATTATATGTCAGAGGGGTTGTTTTTCACCCCTCGGGAATCGAACCCGAGTGCCAGTAACAGCAATCCGGGCCACCTGGCTCACCTGCGGGATACGAACCTCTCTGACATATGCAAACGCGTAAAATATTTTACTCAAAGATTGTTATCTTAATTTGTAAAATTTCGCGATATAGTGATTCTAAATTTAAACATATAGCCATGCCATATAATTTAAATAAAGGTGGTTGAGTGTTTCGAATTTTGAAGAAATTCAAAATTCGAAGGGCAATGGAATGACTTTTCCTAATTTAATATGAAAGATATTAATTTGCCGATGGTAATAGATTCAAATTTACTAGAAAATCATAGATCAAAGATGGTGTCATCTATTAATTCCGATGGAGTGGAATATTTTTAATTATATCGTCAGAGGGGTTGTTTTTCACCCCTCGGGAATCGAACCCGAGTGCCAGTAACAGCAATCCGGGCCACCTGGCTCACCTAATATTATCTAAACGGCATATAATTAAAAATATTCCACTCCATCGGAATTAATAGATGACACCATCTTTGATCTATGATTTTCTAGTAATTAGATTTTGTGTTTTCTTACTTCTGAACTTCTGGTCTCAAAAATGTAGGAAAAAGTTGAATTGATTGAAAAGATTTTGATTTGCCGAGAGTAACAGTGTTGTTAATTCATAAAGAGAAATCAATAAGATTGTCCTTGATGCAAATAAACATATATCTAGAAATATTTTATCTGTGGTGGCGCCAACTTTTTCTTTTCGGTTGGGCTAAATCGGCAGAAAAATTTTGACGGTGGGACAGCAAAAATGTGCATTATTTCGAGTAATACAGATTTTTGTAAAATTTAGCTATTTTATATATTATTTTCCCCTCCCTTCCTTGGCTTCTGCCCTTAACCATTTAGCCAATCACTTTCTTTATATTATTTTATCTAATTAAGAATATATACACTTTCATTAGATCTTAGGATTAACTAATTATAATTATAATGTAAATTTAATACATGAATATATACAATTTTAAATATTTACACAAGCCCATCGTACAAATCTCTGAAGAGCCATAACAACTTTTTCACTACACACACAAGCACAAAAGATAATTACTATTTATTGGGAATTTCAAAAGAATAGAAAAAATTAAAAAAGACTTATTTTCTCGTGGGGTGAACCGCAATCTAATATTGTGTACATCTACTTCCACTTTCAATTTCATTTCCAAGTAGAAGACAATAGATGAAGGGCCATATCTAATCAATTCCAAAATGATTCCACATAATTCCAAAGACGTTGTACACCTAATTCCAATCGCACTTCACTCCTCGTATTTTCCTATTATCATGTTTAGTGGCAAAATAATCTACAACTACATCCAAGTCAAATATTTTTACAATATTTTTTCACACCTACAAACATATTTCTTTTTTAATTGTTTACGTATAATGTATAATTATTTTTAATTATATAAGGTCTATTCTATAGCATTGAAAGGGATAGAGTAATCTTTTTTTTTCTGGATTTTTCAATGCTCATGGGTTAAATATCCTATTGGATTTAGGTAAATTCGTTTTATCTCAATAGTAAAAAATAATTTTTAAGAAAAGAATAAAACCGACTTCAAAAATTAAATGCAACAAATAAAATACACTAAAAGGTAATAAAATAATTATTATCTTATTTAGTTACAACTAAACGACGAAATATTAACATGAAATTACTTTTTGAAGTCGGTGCCAAACATATACCTTTTATGAATCGCACTCCACGGATCTTACTTAGTACGTTTGGAGGGTATGCTCGCTTATAGGTATAATTTGTTTGGTACTGACATCAAAAAGTAATTTCATGTTAATATTTCGTCGTTTAGTTGTAACTAAATAAGATAATAATTATTTTATACCTTTTAGTGTATTTTATTTGTTGTATTTAATTTTTTGAAGTCGGTTTTATTCTTTTCTTAAAAATTATTTTATTTTCTCTTTTTAGTGATGTTATTAATAGTGATCATATCATCAGAACTTGATCAAATTAATATGGCACCATACCTAAGATACACCCTTTCCAATAAAAAAAGAATCATCGAAATCGGTTCATAAACAAAGAAGTTAGGCCTGAACAAACCTAACAAAAAAGGTCTAATACCAATAAAAAAAGATGGGACCAATCGGAAGCTAGACTGAACCCAATGCAAATTTTTTTTCAAAATCGGTTAACAATTGGTGGAGATATGAGGTAACATAGACACAAAAAAAAAAAATCATTCGAATAGAGAAACTCCTCCTTTTTTGATGTCGGTTAAAAAGGTACCTGAACAATATAATTAAAAAGGCTGATGATAAAAGTCAAACCGAGGGGTGAACCGAGATTGGAATTAGGTGTTCACTTCTTTGGAATTATGTCGAATTATTTTGGAATTCATTAGATAATGCCACCTTCATCTATTGTCTTCTAATTGGAAATGAAAGTGGAACTGGAAGTAGGTATACACGATATTAGGTCGCGGTTCACCCCTTGGGTCAAACCTTCGAAATTATAGTTTCAAACAATTAAATAAAATATATTTAAAATGCATAATATATGTTTATTCATATCAAGCAGAGGACATCATTGATTTCTCCTTATGATTAAATTTTGTATTTTCTTGCTTCAGAACTTCTAGTCTCGAAAATGTAGGAAAAATTCGATATATTCAAGCAAGAGCATTTGAACGATTTTAGCTAATAAGCTTAAAATTGCAACACAAGTTTTTATTAATTAACTGCACCTCTCTGAATAGTTTTATCTTTGTATTTCAAAAAGTTTGCTCACGAAAAAATGCCTCGGGAGGTGAAAAACAACTCTTCTGACATATAATTAATCAACTGATGTGTTCACTACACGACTTTCACATTTTCATTTATTTGAAATCATCACGACACTACTAATTTAGACCTCCTTCGTTTATTTCGTTTTTTTGATTTTCTCAAAAAAAGCTCTAACGATTTTTTTTGAAAATTAGTGTATTTATCAAGTGTCATGAGTTATTAGTTGTGTCAAATTTTTAATCCGGTTGAAATAAAGGAAGGGGGTGTAAAGTAGGAGTGTCGCAGCGAGTCGGATTAATCGGTTTAAAAAATTTGACACAACTAATAACTCATGACACTTGATAAATACACTAATTTAAAAAAAAAAATCGTTATAGACGTTTTTGAGAAAATCAAAAAAAAAAACGAAAAATCTTTAATGCAAATGTCCACTTCCGGTTATCCGATTTCAACCAAAAGCTTGCTGTACTCCTAGCCTATATCAAGCTTAAGTTTCGAATTTTGTAACTCTGAGACTTATGGTTGCGAAACGCAGGGGGGTACCTACGTGCATACGCACTGACTAATGGATTTTGGACACCTTTTTGGCCTCTGGGAACCACAATATCCGGTTTTTTCCCAACCCGATTTCCAATTATTAAGGGCATTGATTCTTTCCACCTAGAAGTTACAAAATGAAATTAACTTTTTTCATCTCTGAGATATAAGCTCACAAAGAGTCAGGATCCAGACAGGGCATCGCAATACTTCCACATTATATTCTATGAATATAAATGTGAAAGTAAAAATAATCCATTCCATCGGATTTAATAGATGACGCCATCTTATGATTTTCTAAGGAAATTTGAATCAATTACCATCGGAAAATTGAAATCTTTCATACTTTTGGATACATAAATCCACGATTGAATTTTGTAAATAAATAACAACATTACTAATCTCTCCAAAACTATACATAATATATCCTATAATTTGAATGAATTTTATATTTAATTCATGGAGTATTAATCCGGAAAATTATTTTAATTTAATAACTGTGGAATCACATAAAATGTAATCAACATTCTCAAAGAGTAGATTAATTTCTCAATGTTCATCCAGAAATTGTTTATGAACAAAAATTATAATAATCATTTCAACTCGAATAATTCGTCAGGAATACTTTACTTTAAACAATCTACCTTTTAAAACTTATTAACGTTTTCATGCGTAAAATACATGTATATGCAATGAATTATTTCCAGCATCTCTCACTCTGGAACAAACTAATCTTATTAAAATAACTTATTATTCTTTATATAAGCCTATTTTCTTAATTAAATATGTCATTACGCTGTTCCATTTTCCTACATCCATTAAAAATTTTAACTTGAATTTATAAAACCATTTTAATAAAAGATGGGCGTCTTCCAGAAATGCGGTAGGTAATAATTTTCAAGGATCATAGAGGATTTACGCGTAATATACTTTAGTTCTTTATTTTTAAAAAAAAGGACTTGAAAAAGTCTACTTTTTTACATATTTTTAATTCAGTAGAAATTCACATTTCTTATTAAATATTTGTTATGAGTTATGAGCTTGCTGTACAATTGTTACTTAGGGTTGGAATACAATAATATAATGCGGTAGTCATTAAATTTAACACTAGAACGCCCGAAGCCGTCAATTTGACGGTTTTCACATTTCATTTCTCTTTCATTTCGTTACTATTTAAGTTAGAACTTTGAAACTCGCTGACTTTTAATCATTTTTGAATAGCTTTCTAATAAAAAAAATAGCACCCTATGAATTTTTATTTAGGAGAAAATTATGGATTTACCAAGAACGCCCAAAAGCCGTCAATTTGACGGTAACACTTTTTTACCCCAATTTTTATATTTTAAATTAATTTTTCAACTACGAATAATTCCCATTCTTTTTTTGGAACATTTGCATCCTTTTTGACCCTCGGATTATTTTTTGTTCTGGCTTTTTTTTTAATTTACAATCTTCCTTGAAAAACTTGTGGTAAAATAAAAAAAATTATGTTTCTTTGTATATCACTTTTTTTTATCTTTTGATGTTTCACTTTATTATTTTACAACATTTCGAGGGAACCTACTGTTTTGAAATCCATATATATATATATATGTCGAGCCCCTAGTCTTGCCATATTAATATGTATTTTTAATATATAAATTGATGATAAAATTATATTTATTATTAGAAAAAATAAAAAAAAATATTAAATAAAAGGAAACAGAATGATTTTATTTAGTTTGAGTGTTGAAAAATGCAAGTCGTCAAATTGACGGCATCCGGGCGTTCTAGGGGATCTGAAAGTCCGGGCGTTCTAGTGTTAAACTCCATAATCAAGAGTTAGATTTCATCTTCTAATGTAAGCGAATAAAGTAAGCAAAAAGCTCAATTATATTCCTGATTACCAGGTTACTAAGTCAGTAAATACCATATTTACTAGAATGTTTTTTGGGCGGGTCTTTTTTCGAAAATAGCATCTCGTATAAGATTTAACAGAATTAACAGACTTAATCTTTGACCTTTTGATCCGAGGGGTGAAGCGCGATTGGAATTAGGTGTACATCTTTTTGACATTATGTGGAATTATTTTGGAATTCATTAGATAATGCCCCTTCATCTATTGTCTTATACTTAGAAATAAAAGTGTAAGTGTAAGTAGGTGTACACGATATTAGGTCGCGAGTTCACCCCAACTTTAAGGCCCCACCCTTTTTTCTCGCTATGAACTCTCTTAAAAATAAAAAATAATAATAATTTATTTAAAAAAATATTTATTTTAATCAATACCTGCTAATTAAAATAAATAATACAAATTCTTTGGCTTTGAAAAAATGTTTAGAAAATGAAAAAGTTTTAGTTGAAAGCAAATTCAATGACATGACGTCAGAAGTCACCTTAGACAATGTTATCCTCGAGGGGTGAACCGCGATTGGAATTACGTGTACATGTCTTTGGAATTATTTTGGAATTCATTAGATAATGCCCCTTCATCTATTGTCTTCTACTTGGAAATGAAAGTGGAAGTGGAAGTAGGTGTACACGATATTAGGTCGCGGTCCACCCCTCGGTTTTCCTATTTAAAATTGTACAGAGGAAATTTTGAAACAAATAAAACATAATGTTTTGTTTTCCAACAGCAAAATTTTTTAATATATTCCTATGTCGGAGAGACACAGATATATATTTATTTATTTTATTTTTAGCTTAAACATTTTCAAATAGGAAAAATATTGTCTAAGCTGACTTCTAACTACACATCGTGGATTCTGATTCATCTATTTTTTTAAATCAAAAATTGTAAAATACTCAAAATTTTATTAAGGGAGAATGGTGTGGATTCTTGGTGAAACATATCTAAATAAAGTAAAAATACTCAAAAGGTGAAATGAAAAATTCTCTATCTAAAAAAGGACGTTGCAATTTAAAAATATTTTAAAGCTTAAGAAACAATTTATACCTTGAACATATCACCATAAAAAATATTTATTCACACTTTGAGATCTTTTAACACATTACAAGCGGGTGCGGGTATTAGTACCCGTTTCACGGACTGCTCTCTATCAGCGGGGCGGGTACTAGTACCCGTCGAAAGACGACTTACGTTAATTGCGGGATAAGGTACTAATACCTGTTACTTAATGAATTTAAACATATTTAAAATGAAATAAATAAAAAGCAATTATTTGGTATATAAAAATTTTAAGAAAAAAATAAAAACCGACTTCAAAAAATTAAGTGCAACAAATATAAAAATACACTAAAAGGTATAAAATAATTATTATCTTATTTAGTTACAACTAAACGACGAAATATTAACACGAAATTACTTTTTAAAGTCGGTGCCAAACAAACTATACCTATAAGCGAGCGTACCCGCCAAACGTACTAAGTAAGATCCGTCGAGTGCGATTCATAAAAGGTATATGTTTGGCACCAACTTCAAAAAGTAATTTCGTGTTAATATTTCGTCGTTTAGTATGCAACTAAATAAGATAATAATTATTTTATACCTTTTAGTGTATTTTTATATTTGTTGCACTTAATTTTTGAAGTCGGTTTTTATTTTTTCTTAAAAATTTTTATTTTTCTCTTTTAGTGATGTTATTAATAGTGATTATATCATCAGAACTTGACCAAATTAATATGACACCATCCCTAAGACACCCCCTTTCGGATAAAAAAAGAACCATCGAAATCGGTTCATAAACAAAGAGGTTAGGTCTAAACAAACCTAAACAAACCTAATAAAAAAGGTCTAATACCTATGAAAAAAAATCGAAAAAAAAATGGGACCAATCGGAAGCTAGACTGGACCCAATGCAAAAAAATTTTCAAAATCGGTTGACAATTGGCGGAGATATGAGGTAACATAGGCACAAAAAAAAAAAAAAAAAAAAAAAAAAAAAAAATTCAATCGAATAGAGAACCTCCTCCTTTTTTGGAAGTCGGTTAAAAAGATAATCATTAATAATCATCAGCTCAAGGAAAAAAACCACTCGTGCACGATTACATTACTTAACCATACCCTGTATGGTAAGGTAAAATATTTTAAAGCTTAAGAAACAATTTATACCTTGAACATATCACCATAAAAAATATTTATTCACACTTTGAAATCTTTTAAGAATGTCTACGTTCTATTTGTTGGTTCACGAAATCGAACTTTTGGGTCAACACTTTTTTTCCCTCTTTCCTTCATCCCCATTCCCATTACCTGCTCCTTTTCGTCTTGCTGACATCTTTCCATCCTTGGCTAGCCTTGAGCCTTTTTCCTTTAAAGTGCGGACGCAGTGAATACGGAAGAAAATCCGCCGCTCTGGGAGTATTCGATGATTATTTGAAAGGTCCAGTGCGCTGACGGGAGAAAATCTAATAAATGACAAATCTCAACAGGTCTAATGGTGGAGAGATTGATCCCACATTACAACCATGATAATGGATCAATTTAAAACTTATATTGGAATATTTTTTTTTCACTTACATTTGAAGGATATAAATAAAATTATTAAATTAATAGGTATTTTGAATAAATTTTATATTTTATTAATTTTTGCACAACGTTTCGTCCGTTTCAGACTTTATCAAGTGCTGAAAAACAAAGTACAAGAAAAATAGATTGGGAAAATTAAATTAATGCATATTTCAAAATACAACTATACATGTATATATATACTATATATACATGTATAGTTGTATTTTGAAATATGCATTAATTTAATTTTCCCAATCTATTTTTCTTGTACTTTTGTTTTTCAGCACTTGATAAAGTCCGGAAACGGACGAAACGTTGTGCAAAAATTAATAAAATATAAAATTTGTCCAAAATACCTATTAATTTAATAATTTTATTTAAATAAAGAATGGACATTAACCAAATGAAGATATAAATAAATATAGAGCAGAGATGGGCAACCCACGGCCTTCTAAGATCTTATCTGCGGCCTTTGTCACACAAAGATTAAATAATATCATTAAATATCTTATTACTTTTAAACTAATATTTTAAAAATTTTCAAACTAAAAAAACAAGTTTGCTGAATCTTAAGCTACTTACATATACATTGGATACTAGCTCATCAAAGAAATGTCTCTGCCCTTTCCCTTTTCTATAGATACTATCACGGCAGGTGCTCTGATGAGATAAAATCACTAATCCACCCCCCCCAAAGCATGCTTTGTGAGTACACGAGTTTTGCCGACTCCCAACACTCTTTCGCGGTCAAATTAGAAAAGTGCCGGACCACTTCATTCGCCAATACGTATATACCCATGACCCCAAGGAACTGGAACTCTCTCCCAGCCTCCATCTTTCCCAGCAATTATAATCTTCAAACCTTCAATACCCGAGTGCATAAACACCTACGTCTCTACCCCCTCACTTAATCAACTTTTCCTTCTCTTCGGTAATGCAAAGGTCTTTCGAGATCCATAGGGGCTGCTTCTTTACTGGTGCGCCCCTTCTTGCATTCGATTGCATTAAAAAAAAAACGAATATCCGTCAATTCGTACATTTTGTTGTATTCTTTTTATTTGGCGGAGGGGTCGAATCGACCGATAATCGTCCAATGTGTACGTGGCCTAAGGTATTTGTTTCTCGACAATACTAGCAAAAAAGTTAATGCTAGAGTATGTATATAGAACAGACAATAAGATTCATAATTCATAAGCCCAAAACTTTTTGCTGTGTATGTACCACTACTAGCCAATCCCGTGCTCGTTTGACAAATCTGGCAACATTGTCCGAGCTTGTATATATTTTATCATAGAAATGACAGATAAAATACATTATAAAGGGAGATTTATAAAACAAAAAGCTCTTAATAAGTGATTGAAATCTGTTGGGACAATGGCTGAAGCGAAAAAACGTCAAAAAAGTACTAAAGTTAACCCACTTTTTAGGTTAAATACATGCATTGTTGCCAGCTTGTTTTTAGTGTAAATTTTTCATTATTTATATATTATAATATTATTTCAGAAACTGTGTTGTAACTATGAACTAAAATTTTCTTAAAAAATGTATTAGTTATTGTTTAATGTTGGTTTAATTTTTTAAAACAATGGTAACAAGAGTTTCTTAATTATAATTTAAATATGTATGTAAACTTTCCGATATCCGTATAGTGCAATGTATAAGAGTCTGAAAAACTCTATCTTTGGAATTTAATATCTCCGGAACTATATTGTTCATCAATTTCGTTTTGCCACCAATCGATGCAGAAGTATTTACATAATAATCTGAATAATTTTCAAAAAATCATAAGAAAAACCCATATGGTGAAACAACTACCTTAAATATAATCAATATTTAAAATGAGCATTATTTTTCTAGGGGAGTGGTTTTTTACCTATGGGTCGCGACCCAAAATTGGGTATCGGACTATGTTCTTTGGGTCGCGCAGAGTCGTTAACCAAACATTTTACTATATTTATTTTAAATAAGTTTAAAAATATATTTTCATTTATTCAATGATATTAAAACACGTGCTTTTTCATTAAATTTTTCTTCGATCGAAAAGTACATTGTTAAAAAATTGCTTAAATATGGTGATTACAAAATCCCCCCCCCCCCTCTTTTTTGTGTGGCGACATGAACAACAACAAATTTGAGTCCCAGCTTAAAAAGGTTAAGAGCTACTGCTATAGGGGCTAAAATGGGGAGGGGGGGTCAACATATAAAATTAACAATATAAACCCTTTGATCGATTTGAACGAAATTAAGCATATTATCCTCCTTATACGGCCTTACTGAAATTACTCTCAATGTGAAATTCATGTTGACCTAAAGGGAGGGGGAGGGATCAAAAATAATTAAAAAGATAAAATTCTCAAACAAAAATATTACAAAGATATTTTCCTAGCAGGATCACATATTTAAAAGGAGATATGATTAATTGCTAATGGCCCAAAATTAAAAGGGGCGGGGTTCTTTGGCAAATGATTATAAATGATTTTATTAAATATTAAATATAAGAGAGGGACTAGGTGTATGGTAAAGTCATGTGGATAGCCACATCAGTTTATTTCACTTTGCTGAGTTGTTTCTTAACCCCTGGATTTTATGCATTCAAATTGACAGCTCTGTTTATCGAATGCCGATCCTCCAGGAATTTAACTTTACCATCTATTTTTATTTATATTTTATTAATGATGTTATGTACATAGGTCAAAGTAGACCCTTATAGTGTACATACAAAAAAAACAAAAAAACAAACTTACAAATATAGAGATTAACAATATAAAGAAAAATAAAATACAAATTAGATATAAAAATACAAAAAACAAAACAAAATATAAACAAAATATAAAATACAAAATAAAAATACAAAATATAAAATACACAATATAAAATATAAGTTAGAGGCTATAGTATTAGCATGATTAAGCTTCATTGATTCCACGCAAAAAGCGGGCAGCAGATCTATCGTCTGGTATTCATCAGGGATAAGGACAGCCCCTCAGTCCCTAAAAAACATGACATTAAAGAATATTGACTAAATGTCTCTGTCGATGTGTGTGTGTGTGTGTGTGTATTTAAACCAACAATAGAATACTTTTGATCAAGGTAGTAATTAAAATATCTCCTTGATATAAATAGTAATTCATTTTTGATAAAATTTTTACTTTTTTCAAATTAAAATTTGTCATTTTCGACCACAGGGTATATAAAGAAGTGAATCTCAAATATAAATTCAAATTAAAAATGATAAATTTCGATCTCTTTTTACTTAAAATTTATTTTTATCATTGACTAAATGTCTCTGTCGATGTGTGTGTGTGTGTGTGTGTATTTAAACCAACAATAGAATACTTTTGATCAAGGTAGTAATTAAAATATCTCCTTGATATAAATAGTAATTCATTTTTGATAAAATTTTTACTTTTTTCAAATTAAAATTTGTCATTTTCGACCACAGGGTATATAAAAGAGTGAATCTCAAATATAAATTCAAATTAAAAATGATAAATTTCGATCTCTTTTTACTTAATATTTATTTTTTATCATTGACTAAATGTCTCTGTCGATGTGTGTGTGTGTGTGTGTGTATTTAAACCAACAATAGAATACTTTTGATCAAGGTAGTAATTAAAATATCTCCTTGATATAAATAGTAATTCATTTTTGATAAAATTTTTACTTTTTTCAAATTAAAATTTGTCATTTTCGACCACAGGGTATATAAAAGAGTGAATCTCAAATATAAATTCAAATTAAAAATGATAAATTTCGATCTCTTTTTACTTAATATTTATTTTTATCATTGACTAAATGTCTCTGTCGATGTGTGTGTGTGTGTGTGTGTGTATTTAAACCAACAATAGAATACTTTTGATCAAGGTAGTAATTAAAATATCTCCTTGATATAAATAGTAATTCATTTTTGATAAAATTTTTACTTTTTTTCAAATTAAAATTTGTCATTTTCGACCACAGGGTATATAAAAGAGTGAATCTCAAATATAAATTCAAATTAAAAATGATAAATTTCGATCTCTTTTTACTTAAAATTTATTTTTATCATTGACTAAATGTCTCTGTCGATGTGTGTGTGTGTGTGTGTGTATTTAAACCAACAATAGAATACTTTTGATCAAGGTAGTAATTAAAATATCTCCTTGATATAAATAGTAATTCATTTTTGATAAAATTTTTACTTTTTTCAAATTAAAATTTGTCATTTTCGACCACAGGGTATATAAAAGAGTGAATCTCAAATATAGAATTCAAATTAAAAATGATAAATTTCGATCTCTTTTTTACTTTAATATTTATTTTTATCATTGACTAAATGTCTCTGTCGATGTGTGTGTGTGTGTGTGTGTATTTAAACCAACAATAGAATACTTTTGATCAAGGTAGTAATTAAAATATCTCCTTGATATAAATAGTAATTCATTTTTGATAAAATTTTTACTTTTTCAAATTAAAATTTGTCATTTTCGACCACAGGGTATATAAAAGAGTGAATCTCAAATATAAATTCAAATTAAAAATGATAAATTTCGATCTCTTTTTACTTAAAATTTATTTTTATCATTGACTAAATGTCTCTGTCGATGTGTGTGTGTGTGTGTGTGTATTTAAACCAACAATAGAATACTTTTGATCAAGGTAGTAATTAAAATATCTCCTTGATATAAATAGTAATTCATTTTTGATAAAATTTTACTTTTTCAAATTAAAATTTGTCATTT
>JALMQS010000128.1:20298570-20438074 GCA_024734495.1 Forficula auricularia
AAATTGTTTTAACAAAAATACTAGAAAACTGCATATTTTCTCTGGAAGAGGTCCAAATTCTAAAAGGAGTTATGATTAATTGCTAATGGTCCCAAAATTGAGAGGGGGTCTTCTTAAACAATTATAAATTATTTTTATTAAATGCGTTTCGAATCCAAACATCCTAAATTAAAATGACATTTTGCTGATTTTTTAAAAGCTCAAATCTAAGGGCAAAAAGATTTAATTCAAAATTCGCTAGATCAGTAACAATATCCCTTCTGTAGTTCGGCCTTCAAGATCAAAATTTTAAATAATTTTCATTTTCTACACTGGTTTCATTCTAAACGCCTCAAATATTGTAAAATAAAAAAGAGGGGACAGGTGTATGGTAAAGTTATATGGATGCTCACATCAATTTATTTTATTTATCATTATTAAAATTACTTAAAAATGAAGTTTTAGTTCTTTACTAAAATTGCCTCATTAATGATAACCTTTCGGAATAAACTATATTAATTATTAAATGCTAATTTATATAAAAATTATTATTTTAAATCTATATATATATATATATATAAAATTAAGGTTTTGTCTGTACATTGCTCCAAATCACGCCAAATTTTGGTTGCACACGTTTCAAGCAAAGTT
Organism: Forficula auricularia; assembly: GCA_024734495.1. Lineage (NCBI taxonomy): Eukaryota > Metazoa > Arthropoda > Insecta > Dermaptera > Forficulidae > Forficula > Forficula auricularia. The sequence continues at coordinate 20,299,201 of JALMQS010000128.1, forward strand.
ATGAACGAAAATACCCTCAACAAAATTCCTGTCTGTCTGTCTGTCTGTATGTTTCCGTGGGTTCCGCGAAAAGTTGCTCACGATTCACGTAAAAACGGCTGAAGGGATTATTATGAAATTTCATATTTACATCAGATGTCTTCTAACTTACGTTTTTAGCTACATAACGTTTTGATATTTTGACCCCAAAAGGGGGTTTGGGGGGCGCACGAATGAAAATTATCAAATAACTCCTAAACTATTAACTCTACGGCAAATTTTATAATGAGCAAAGTTGTAGAAGATGTGATTTCTGACAACTTTTGTTTAAAAAATTTCCCCAAAAAACCACCCAAAAAGGGGAGAGGGTCAAAATATGAAAATTCTTGCTCTTGGACCGAACTCAACCAAATTTTGTATACATAATCTGTGGGTCACTAGAAGGCTATAAATGCAAAAACTGGGTGCGGTGGGTGGGTGCCAGGGGTGGAATAGGAGGAGGAGTGAGGGGGAGTAGGTGGGGTTGAAGTCGGTGGTGCGAGGTGGAGTCCAGGGGGCATAGCGGGGTGATGGGGTCCAGGGGGCTAGGCGGGTGTGTGGTGCGTGCAGGGTTGGAGGGCATGGGTAGGGTCTGTGGTGGAGGGGGTGCGAGTGGTGGTGTGGAGTGCGGGGGGTTGGGAACGGGTGCATGGTGCGAGGTGCCGGATTTTTTTTTTTGGGGGGGGGGCCAGTGGGCAGAATGGAGTGTTGGGGTGGGGTTCGAGGGTTAGGGGTCCAGGGGGCGCTCAATTAGCCAAAAAATATTTTTATTTGATTAGAAAATTAAATTAACTCGATTAAAACAAGAATTTCAAGAAAAGAAATTCTAACAAAAAAGCAGTTGGGCGTTATAAGAAGAGAATTTATTCCTCTTTGGTCGAGAGAATGTGTAATTGGGGCATTCCTAGATTAATCCCTACCCAATTGATGAACCTATTTTGTTATCAATCCAATTAATACCAAGATAGAATAAACAAGTTTAGAATTTAATTTAATCTATTAAAAAAGAAATAATTAGAATTATAACAACTATTACAACATATTTAAATTTTATTTAAAAACAAATGTTTGAATATGTTAATCCAATTGAAAAAATTATGAATATATTAAGCAAGTATCAGATTTTCTGTTAAAAATAACACTGATTCTTCCCTGATAAAAGCCCTTTTCACATAGTCTAAGAGAGAATTGCTTCTTGGCATTTCTGTTTTCTAAAGCCGAACTGGCCTTCCCCCAGATTTTCTTCAACTCTTTGAGTATAAATTGCCAATCTTAAATAATTTATCTAATCAAACTCGATTCGAGTTTATGTATTTTCACATTAGACTGTACTAAATTTTAGCTTTATACCCGAATACATTTCGGAAAATATACATTCTTTTGCATGACTGTAATATTTTTTCTTATGTTTATTTTAATATCTTTTATATTTGATTGAACAGAAAAAGATATGATTATAAAATGGACCAATGAAATAAATTCATTTATTTTATTTATTTATTTATTTATTTATTTATTTATTGATGTGTTTAATTTTCTAAAAGTAAATTTTTCTTGAAAAAGCGTCTAGATTTTTTTATCTAAAGTAGTTTCCAGGACTTTATGGAGTTACATTGAACTTTGATAATTTTTGTCACTCATTTAATCTGATTCATCGCTACTAAAAAAATGTCTTGTATCTGTTGATGCTATGATCATTCTATAAAAAGTTAATCAAAATCGGTGTTTTTTAATTGAGTAATTTTCGTAGACCGCGGGGCCGGTTTCCGGCGAAAGCGCTGAACCTGCCTTGCGCCGGCCCTGTGTACTTAGTTATATTGTGTAATTTGTTGTTTGTGTTCAATAAATAACTAAAATTAATACGTGTGATTTAAACAAAATTTCAACTCTAAATATGACCAATAGGTATGATGTTCATTAAATTGGTTAGAATTTGATTGTCTAATATGATTTTAGTGGGGATACATTTTCTACTAATCTCCTTTAGAATCATAAATCAATTGCAATGAGATGCAGTGAACATGGCTGAAATTGGCTCTGTCCTATTATAGCAAACAGTGTTTCTTACTCGGTTATGCATTCAAGAACACTCTGTTTGCTTAACTCCGGAATTGATGGGATGTACTCTCAAGCCGTTGGCAATTATTAATGTTCACATTCAAGTGAAAGAGATATATCATCTTCTCACTTGAATTTGTGAGAAGCTAATATTGATTAGACATAATTCATTTTAAGTATTACTTATAAATAAATAAGAAATCATATCCCAACCTAAATTCCACCTTATATACTTAAGCCAATGGCAAAAACGTTATTCTAACGTCTAGCTTTAAAAGTTCCTGTTCAAAAATGCAAAAAGAAAAAAATTTATTGAGATTTTAATGCGAAGTCATAATATAGGCATAAATAAACAATTTATATTTAAGTTTATTATTAATTACTAGGGCATATCTAGACGTCTTGGAAAATGTTTCACTTTTTTTCTTAGTTAATAAATGTGTGTGTATGGAGGGGGGGGGGGCAATTCTTTCATTAGAATCCGATCGAGGAAAATAACTAAAAAGGGTGTTGATAGAATTATCTAACTTCTTCCTTTATAGCGAAGGAAATGCAAGGATGCCAAATACCTACAAGTCAAGACCTGTTCAGACTATTAAAGGTTCAATTTTTAATTTCTATTATTCTAGGAATGGCCTTTTGCTCTTGGATCACAATTATTCTAGTTATAGAGAAAGCAAATATTTAATTGAACTTCAATAAAATTCAGACAATAATGTGAAAAAATACTTGTTCTTACTGGCGAACGTACTGGGTCGTTAAAAAGCTTTTACTTTTTTCTTCATTTTTATCATTCAATAGAAAATTTAAATTCATAAAAAGAAATCTTCTTAGAAAGTTTGTTCTGTAGCAAAATTTTTGTATTTTCAATGCGGAGAACTGTTTAGATTTAGGGCTCTCTAAGCCAGTGTTTCGCAATCTGTGTGCCGCAAGAGATTGTCTAATGTGCCGCAATCGTTTTTGACAAATAATTAAAATTGCATGCATTTTTTAAATTTTAAATAGTATTTTTAATTACTTCATTTTTTTTGTATCATACAACTTTAACTTTTTTTTTTATATTTGGGTGTGCCGTAAATGATTTCAAATATTTTTAGTGTGCCGTCAACAAAAAAGGTTGAGAAACACTGTTCTAACTTATCTAGTTCACGTAAAAGAATACAAATATCAAATCCTCGAAGCATGGCGAATTTAAAAATTAACATAATTATGATACTACCTACTTACTTCAATGGAATAAAAAAGCAATTATAAATTCTACATTTTTTTAAATGTCTGCCTCAAGATGGTATCAATAATAATTGACATTATTTTAGAAGTATTTTCTTTTTGGAGAGACGGATTGGTAGAAAGGATTTCAATGACTAATTGATGGTAGGCAGCCCAAGAATAATACAAATGAAATTCCGAAATAAAACAAATTTATTAGAAAGTCATTTTTAGAGTCTTAAAAACACTTAAATCCTCTTAAACTCTGAAGAAGGAGGGAAGATCATTCGAAACGACGATTTTTAATACTTTAAAAATGACTTTCTAATAAATTTGTTTTATTCGGAATTTTATTTTTTCAATATTCTTGGGCTGCCTTCCATCAATTCTCCAAATGGCATTATTCTTACACACCAACTCTTTAAAAGACATATAATTCAATTAGAAGAAATTAAAATAAGCCAGCCAAATGCAATTCGGGCTCATAAAAATTTTTGTATATATAATATTATATTGAAAAAAATTATTGAATGTTTTATTGAATTAAGAAAATTCACTTCTTTTATCAAAACAATCTTAAAACACTTATTAAATTTATAACCGTTTCGGGAGAAATTCTCCATTTGTCAATAAATTGTTTTTAAAAATAGTTGTTTTATGGATGATTTATAGTTTAGAGTTGCTCTATAAATCTTCGATAAATCATCTATTTTTTAAATTTTCCAAAAAATGATTTTTAAATTTATTAATTAACACTTTTTTATTTTTACTTTTTAATACGAAACAAGGTCCTACTAACACGCTCGGGTATATCTTAAGAGATGTTCGACCCCATATTCCAAGAGGATACATGTACACACTCCATGATATTGGACTGGTCATTAATAAATTGATGGGTGGCGCTTATAGGTAGTAATTATATAATGATATTATAATTATTGATTAAAAATATGTAAGTAAATTTATATAATATTCCCTTTTCAGAGCTGCTTATACTCGCCGTAAATTTCGTCTTATCTACGCAAAAGTCATGAAGAAATCACCGCATGTTCACCGAAATTCTGCTTCATTTATTCGTTATTATGGACATACGAATTTGACGTTAAGTCTTCTTGCAGAAACTTTACCAACGACCAAAGAGACGGCACTTTTTGATTATCCATTCAATGAACTTTTGGTATATATATTCATTCAATGATTAGTAATAACAATAATATTAATGGATCATTGAATTTATATATAAATTATTTTTTTAATAGACATGGGCTGTCTTAACGAAACGCCAAGCGATGGCTTTACTAATGTGGCAACATGGCGAGGAGGCTCTCGCTAAAGCACTTGTTGCCTGTAAATTATACAAAGCAATGGCTCATGAAGCTGCTGAAGATGATCTGGAAACCGAAATCTACGAGGAGCTGAGGAATTATGGAAAAGAATTCGAGAATATAGGTAAAGAGATCATTTTTTAATAAAACTTAGAAGTTCATTTTCTTGTTTTTAATTAAAAGTTTGTTACTTTATGTTATGTAATTAAATTTTCATTTAACTAATCTCAATTAAAAACTCTTAAATTAATAATAATTCCCATTCATTGATGTTCTACTCTAAAGGGGACATAGTAATTACCTGAATAATTTCCCTCTTCATATGTTCTCCTTATGTCAAATCAGAGAACTTTATCAAAGTTGTTTGTCTGAGGAACCCTTTATACTCTTATTAAATCATCGAAGACCTTAAATGCTGCTTAAATTCGTTTATTATAATGCTATTAGTCCGCTTTCAACAAGTCAAGTCATTTGAATTTTTTTATCATATTTAGTTTGAATCAAGTAATTTTTTTTCGCTATATAATTTGAATTGAAAAAATAATTAATAAAATAAATCTTGAAAAGTTAAGATAAAGTTATTAGGATATTAAAAAATTTTATAGCTAGAATATTAAATTAAATTATTAATAAAGTTAATTAAAGCTTACTATATCTAATTTAAATCACTTTTATTATATTATACATATATAATAATTCAGCTCACCCATTAACTTTTCGGAAATTTGCAGCCATTCCCCTCTTTCTAGAAGAAACAACATAAAAATTTAAGTTTATTTTTTTAATTAAAATTTAGCTTAATTAAAAATAATATATTTAATTTTAATTATTTGTATTCTAGTATCTTTATTAATTCGGACCAAACATTAATTTTCCAAAGCTCTGTAACGAGTATACATTTTTCAGAATAAACAGCACCTAAATAGTGGTCTATTCTTTTTGTAATTCTATGATTCGTCTTATTAAACGAGCCAAAATTTCATATTTATTTTTATGAATCCATTTCTCGAAAACTGCTTTAACGATTTTGATGAAACAAATTTTTTTAACTATTTTCATAGACAATAATAAATGGTTTTAAGTGGATCTCATTTTAAGGAAATCATATTTAAAGGTTTTTTAATTAAACTAATTATTATGATGTGGGTAATTAAAAATAAAACAAGAGGCTGAATAAATAAATTAATTAAAAATAATATTAATATAACGCTTTTAATTAATACAAAAAATTACAGAGCAAAGCTTAGTATACCGGGTACTGTATAATTAAAAAGAATAGGCCCTTATTCTAGAAAGAGTACAGAACTGGAAAGGGTTAATTATTTAACAGAATTATATAAATATAATAATAAATATTGAGTTTTAATCAATCCTTATTAGTGATTTAAATATTGTAATTCAATTAAAAGGTTCAAATTTGGCGCCTGATGATGCAACCCGCAACTTAGAGCTTTCTATGAATGAATGAGGCTCGAGATTTTTCTAATCTTGCAAATAGCATAATGTCTTGACCAGCTTTTCTTAAACTTTTATATTCAAGGACCTCTTTATACTCGAGAAATCGCCTTTTGCTTACCGGATATTTCGAGGGATATATATCTTTCAATTTCATTTGCCGTAGTTAATAGAAAATTAAAGTAAGAAATTTTTAAATAATTTTTGTTTTATCCTATTGAATATCATTTTAAAAATAATATTATACACTGAAATTTTAGAATTAATTAATTTTTTTCGAATAATTAATTATTGGTGTTAATTCGGTTACACCAATGATTAATTTATAACCGATTGGGTTTGAACAACCACAAGCACTCAATGTTTGTGGCCTAGCAATATTGTGTGCTCAGCCCCTATAACCATTTCAACTGCTCTGATGTTTTGTGGCTAATTCTAGCCGAGTATTGTTTTCATTAATTTATTTTTGAATTTACAAATAGTGGTGTTTTCAGTTCTAAAAATCAGAGTTTTCTTTAGTTTTATTGTTGTAGACGTCAAAAAAAAAAAAAACTTTTTCAGTTAGTGATATTTTATAGTAAAAATTAGAAAGAGTGTCAAGAAACATGACATTCAATCTACTAAAAAATAAATTATAACGAAAATCCGTACCTCTAACTCGCTGACCCATTTATTTTTATACTGCTATACCCGCACCCCATCCACCCCGGACCCCACCCCGTGCCCTCCAGTCCTGCGCACCACACCCCCGCCTAGCCCCCTGGACCCCACCCCCACTACGCCCTCTAGACTCCTGGAGATTACCTACTGATTCGATTCCGAGTAGCTGCTCAAATTTCCATTTCTTTTTTTCATTAAAAAAATCATTTAAAAATATACTTGGGTTCGACTATCTGAATTGTTTAATAATAATTTGATTCAGATTGCTAAATGTGCACAGCTATAATTTACATGGGAATTTTTTCTTTCTTGTTTGTTAATTATTTATTTCTTGTAATTGATTTGTATTGATGTTTTATTAATTTCTGTAGCTAATTTGTATTGATGTTTTTGTTGACCTAGCTACCGAGGACTTGTGCCTCTAAGCAGGTCGAGTAATAAAGATTTATTTTTTTATTTATACTTTTACAGCGGAGGACCCAAAAATTTGGCCACGTTACAAAATTTTATAATTAAAATTTATATTAGTCAATTACTGTGTCTTAATGAAAAAGGGTGAATTGGAAATATATTTAAGAACAAAGTAAATAATAATAAAGTTTATCTTATTTCAATATATCTATCCAATTTTTCTTTTTGATTTAATACCCAATCTTTCGGTCTTGGTGAGTTATTCTATTTCAAATAACATTAACTTTTCGTTGAATCATTGAATTTAAGGAAGCAGAAGTCATTAGAATTGTCACCTTAAATGCAAGTTTTTAGAGGTGGCAGAATTTTCGTGTCTTCTAGTGTAGTATAAAAGACATAATGCCAATTTCTTCTTCTTTACTTCAATTTGTGATAATATGATAAATTTCATTATTTTGTTTTTTTGTTTTTAGCTCTTGAATTATTGGATTATTGTTACCGTCAAGATGATGATCAAACTCAACAATTGCTGACCTGTGAACTTCAAAATTGGAGTGGACAGACATGCTTAAGCCTTGCCGTTGCTGCAAATCATCGAGCTTTATTGGCTCACCCTTGTAGTCAAATTATACTGGCTGATCTCTGGATGGGTGGTCTTAGGACTAGAAAAAATACTAATCTTAAAGTAAGTAATATTATATTAAATACGGTTTATTATGTATGATTTGTTTAAGCAAAGAAAATTTTGAAAAAATTTTGAAACTTTTTAAAATTTAAAATATAAAATACTAAGTAGTTTTCACAAAAACAAAAGATAAGAAGCTTGTTTAGGAGGACTCTATATATATATATTTCGTGAGTATGGAGCCAGACTACTAGAGGAGATCACAGAGGAAACTCATCTAGTATTTTATATTTTAAATTTTCAAAAGTTTCAAACATTTTTCAAAATTTACTTGACTTTATTGAAAATGTTTCACCAAGAACCCACACCATTCTTCGTTAACAAAATATGATTTAATAAATGAATTTATCTTTAAGGACCAATCATAGATTTTAGAGAAAATATTTTTACATTGCATATCAGAGAGGTTCGTCCCCTTAGGAATCGAACCCAAGCGCTAACTAAGCTTGCCGGGCCGTTAGCCATTCCAATGTGGAGAAGTAATTAGATTTTGGGCTCTATAACTTTATAATTTTCGGTTCAAAAATGCAAAAAATATAATTTTTTCTAATTGAATGTAATGGAAGGCAGCCCAGAGGTAGTGAGGAAAGAAAAAATTAACACATATCAAATAAGGTGTAATTTATTGGAATCCTTCCGCCTTTCTTTTCAAACCGACGTTTCAGGGGATTTTTCCTTCCTTCTTCAGGGTTTCAAAGGGTCAATGAATGAAACAAATAAAATGTTTCTTTCTTCTTTCTTTCCTCACTACCTCTGGGCTGCCTTCCATTACATTCAATTAAAATTTCTACCAGTCCGTCTCTCTCCAGAGAAAATTTCGTTGCAAAAATATTTTTCTCAAGATAATTTAAATAAAAATAAATCTCTAAAAGTTAAGGGAGAATGGTGTGGGTTCTTGGTGAAACATTTTAAATAAAGTAAAGAAAATTTAATTTATTTTATTTTCTTAGTAAGACGGACTGGTAAGTGAAATAAGTAGGTTATAATGAACGGCAGTACATATATTATTTAAATTTTATTCAATTTCGACGACTTCTTCTTTCCTTCTATAGGGTATTGAATAGTTATTGATTGGTGAGTATAACATAAAAGGAGAGACAAATGGGAACCCAGCTATACTCATCCATCAATAACTATTCAATACCCTGAAGAAGGAGAGAAAAAGTCTCCGAAACGTTGAAAATTGAATAAAATTTAAATAATTTATGGACTGCCTATCATTATAACCTATTTAGTAAAGACATTTTTTTTAACTTTTTAAAATATAAAATACTGTGTAGATTTCACATAAATAAAAGATCAGATGCTTGTTTAGCACGACTCTATATATATTTTGGGGTATAAGCCCGTCTTCAGGAGTTCACAAAGGACACTGTCTCCGAAATATATTTATATAGAGTCGTGCTAAACAAGCATCTGATCTTTTATTAATGAGAAACCTACCTAGTATTTTATATTTTAAATTTTAAAAAGTTTTTAAAAAATAATTTCAAAATTTTCTTTACTAACGAAATTTTCTCTGGAGAGAGACGGTCTGGTAGAAATTTTAATTGAATGTAATGGACGGCAGCCCAGGGATGGTGAGGAAAGAAAAAATTAACATATATCAAATAAGGTGTGATTTATTGGAATCCTTCCTCCTTTCCATTCAAACCGACGTTTCAGAAGATTCTTCCTTCCTTCTTCAGGGTTTCAAGGGGTCAATGAATAAATCTAATTAAGAAAAGGAGGAGAAAAAATTGTTTTTCTATGCCTTTGCTAAAGAAGAAGAAAGTTTTGAACACTGCTGTGGAGAAACATTTTATTTGTTTTATTCATTGACCCCTTGAAACCCTGAAGAAGGAGGGAAGAATCCTCCGAAACGTCGGTTTGAATGGAAAGGAGGAATGATTCCAATAAATTGCACCTTATTTGATATGTGTTAATTTTTTCTTTCCTCACTACCCCTGGGTTGGCTTCCATTGCATTCGATTTCTTTACTAAATCTTTAAAAGTTTATATTTAAATTCATTACTAAGATGGCTCTAAGTGTCGAGCGTACCGCGTATTGAAAAATATTTTACGTTTTCTCACAATATACTCAATTGTTTTCACTAATGATTCCTTTCTTGTTTCGTTTTCAGGTAATCTTAGGTTTATTTTTCCCAGTATATATCCATCGATTAGAATTCAAATCGAAAGAAGAATTACAACTAATGCCACAAACAGAAGAGGAACATCAATTAGGTCTTGAAGAGGACGAGAGTGGTGAGAGAGGAACTAGCGAACCTGATGCAGAGGTGCGTTCACTACAACCCCTCTAAGTCATATTAAATAAATCTATATAATACTTATATTAAATTAATATCAAATAACTAATAAAATATACTTCACTATTAAATATATTATATTTATATATAATAAAATACTTATACTAATCATATCCTTTACCAGCATTTTTCTCTCTCTCTCTTTCTCTTTCTGTATGTTTCTCTTATATTCTTCTTCACATTTTTATCTTCTCGAACAAGTAAATATATAATATATAAATATACATTAATATATAGCTATTATAAAACTATATTTTTTTAGTTGCTTTGGCAATGGCTGCTTCTTAAATGTAGTTTTATGAAATAATAAAATTGAATTAGTCAAAGGAAAACGTCAAGAAATAGGAAAAATAATCTTATGAAATATATAAATATATATTTATTTTGTTAGGTATTATTGTAATTGTAATTGGTATAGATCAAACCTGGGTCAGAAAAACATAAAATTTGAGATAAATTCAGCTGGTGAAATAATAAGGAAATAAAATTTTCAATGAATTCAACTGGTACAATTTTTGAATTTGAATAATTTTAAATGTTCATATAAAAAATTAAAAATAAATAAAACTTGTTCCTCTGTTGTTTAGCCCAGGAGATTTGTTCTATTCTGTTTTTTACTCTGGTGAGGATAACTAAAATCTCTCCTTCCATAATTATTAATTATTTCATTATTATTCATTCTTCTTGGCCTTTTTTCAATAATTCTTCGACTAAACTTCAAAAATATATATTCTCTTAATCTTAATAAATTATTTTTATTAAGTTCGAAACATTGATACAAAAAATAGTGAAATTGGCTGAAATTGGTTTCAATTTTGATAAACATCAATTTATATAAGTATCTAAGTACCTACTTATATTGAAATATCTAAAATGAATAATGAATATTCTTTATAACAACAATTTCAAAACGTTTAATAAGAAATCAATACTTTTATTATTATTCATTCATAGAGCAGCTACTCTTTAAATTTACATTTGATAAAAATTGAGTTTTCCCGTAATGTTTTGATTTTTATTAAATTTTTTGAGTTTGATTTCATAAAAAATTGTATTGATTATATATAATATAGCTTTTAATTTAACTATACGAGCGTTTAATAATCTCCTCCGAGCCTAATAATTTTTCAATTAGATAGATACATTTCAAAATTATGAAACCTAGAAAAAATAAATAATATCGATGCTACAGATATGTTTGGTGCAAATTTTAAACTTTTACATGATGAGGCTTCAGAAAGATAGCACTTTAGAGTACGTATTATAATAAGAAACAGTAGTCAGATTAGCTAAACTAAAGCTCTGGCAATTAACACATCTGGAAGTTAAATAAAGCTAGACATGATAATCACTTGAGTTTATTGAACTGATTTTAAAAAAAAAATATACTTAACGTCCTATGCCCTATAGCATCGATATTTAACTGTGGAAATTTATTGTTTGAGGATCCAAGGACTAAAGAATTACCAGTTCAGTAAAACTGGAAGAAAGAAGAAAATTCCAGTATCTTAGAAGTAAGCGAACTATAAAAAACTTGATTCGATTCAGTCACAAATAGTTGTTGTATCCAGTGATGAATTAAGCTTAACTAGATAGACATAAACAGTTAAAATATATCTTGACGATTTTCCTCTTAATAGCGAATTTATGTTAGAGAATGTCGCTTGTGCTTCTCATTAGGAGTGTAGCGATATTATTGTACTTAGATATGTTTAGAGTGTAAGATTTGTCTATTGAATGAATATAATTATTTACAATGGCATTTTGGCTTCAAACGTTAATAGCGCCTTTTCTTCTAGAAGAAGACGCGAAGGTTTAGCGTGAGAAGTCGTTCATCCAGCCAACAAGGCATCAAGGTACAAGGCTTGGCTGCTTATTATTAAAAACACTATAATATTTTTTTTTGGGTTCATATTAATGTACTAATTTTTTTTTTTTTTTTTTTATTACTAAAACCCTAACACTCTTAACAAAACGCCTGTCTTTCTAATTTCCATCTAATCTTTAGTTTTTAATGTATTTCTTGCTGCTTTTGTTTTTTCTTATTGTGTACCGTTTTTGGAGAATGGGCATGTAGGTATGAGTTTGCTGTGTGTGTATTTAGGCTCTCATCAATTATGAAGCGTTCCCGTTCAAGGACACTGTGGTCCACGAGAACGGCAAAGTGATCGCCGAGGGCAACGACGACGCCATGCATATCTATCATCTGCCACTCGACTATTTTGAACTCAAGAATAATCGTCCTTTAAGACTTAAAAAGAAATTGTATGAATTTTATACAGCACCAATTACGAAATTTTGGGGCCATTCGGTATGTGTAAATTATTAGTATATATTTAATAGATGTACAAATATATAATCTAATTTCATTTCCTACTCTTCTATATTTGGTGACTTGAGCAACCTAAATAAGTAAGGGGCTCCTGTGACTTTTCGAATACACTTGCAGGTGGTAGAGACCAATAATTTTGAACTTAACTATTAAAAAGTTGACGAAAACCTTATTCAGTTCTAACTCAATTAATATTTTTTAAATTGTAATTATCAAATTACCTACAACAAGAAATAGATTTCTCTTTTCAAATTCCTTAGTTATTAAGAACTCTTATAATTTCATTAGCTTTAAAGGTCCTTCATTTGTCTTTTGGGACGAAATGTCATAAAGCAGGATTTCGAATGTGTAAAGAACGTTTAAAAAATAATTTTGAAGCAAATTCCCAAAAGAAAATAATGACGAAATAATCATATTCATGCAACTCATCGGGCGGAGGGTCGTTGAATAGGTAATTTGAAATCCAATTTAATATGTCTTTTGAAATTTTTATTTGGCGCCTTGATTCGAGACGCTAGTCCTCTTTTAACTTTGCAATCTTTTAATTTGAAAATCAGTAAAAATCAATGAAAATATCAATAATAGTGAAAATATTTTGGTTTCTATAAAATAGTTTGGATGACAGATGAAAAACTAAGGGTCTCGATATTTAAGTCTCTCTTGCAAATAGTCGTATATTTGTTTCCTAGTTGAATCAGAAGCCTAAAATTTTTAGAAAGCAGCTACAAATTTTCTTTTACTTCTTCTTAAAATAAACTCTGGCCTAAAAAAATTAGATTATTTATTTGTACGCTTAATATTATATTCATTTTATTAACAATTTATTTATGTTTTTATTTCAGATTGCATATATATTATTCCTAATGCTTTATTCGTATGTTGTCTTGGTTAAAATGGAATCAGTACCATCGTGGCAAGAACTTTACGTCATTGCATATATTTGTACTTTGGCATGTGAGAAAATACGTGAAATTGTCTCTTCAGAGCCTGCTACCATAAGTCACAAATTTTCTGTCTGGGCATGGAATATGTGGAATCCATGCGATGCAGCTGCGATAATATATTATCTTATAGGACTCTGGCTTCGATTACGGCCATCCACAATGGCAATAGGAAGAATAATTTTTTGTGTCGATATTATTTATTGGTATTTGCGTATTCTTAATATATTAGGTGTCAATAAATATTTAGGACCTCTAGTTACAATGATGGGCAAAATGGTTAAGAACATGATCTATTTTGTTGTGTTACTTTTAGTTGTTCTAATGTCCTTTGGTGTTTGTCGCCAAGCAATTCTTTTCCCTGATAATGAAGCAAGCTGGAAAGTGATTAAAGAAGTTTTCTATCAGCCGTATTTTATGCTTTACGGAGAAGTGTTTGCTAGCGATATCGACCCTGAGTGTGGAAATGGGCCTGGACAGCCAAAATGTCAACCAGGCCGATGGATTACACCAATTGTAATGTCAACGTATCTTCTCGTCGCCAATATTTTATTAATTAACTTATTGATAGCCGTTTTTAATAACATCTTCAATGAAGTGAATGCTGTTTCCCATCAAGTTTGGATGTTTCAGCGATTTACAGTTGTTATGGAATATGAACAAAAGCCAGTGTTGCCTCCGCCATTGATTGCGTTTAGTCATATATTTTTGTTGCTCAAATTTTGTAAACGAAAAGCGTCAGGAGTACGAGAACTTTATGATAATGCATTGAAATTATTTTTAGATTCAGATGATTTAGAACGCTTATATGATTTCGAAGAGGAGTGTGTTGAAGGATATTTTCGTGAAAAAGAAACAAAATTACTTTTATCAAGTGATGAACGAATCAAAAATACATCTGAACGTGTGGAAAACATATCACAAAAAGTTGAAGATATAAATCAAAAAGAGAATACGCAAATTTCTTCTATACAAAGTGTAGAATTTCGAATTCGAAAATTAGAAGATTTGGCCGAACAGACGTTAAATCATTTGGCTGTGATCCATAGATTTATGTCAACATATACAAAAGATTCGGGAACATCTGGTGGGGAAGGCGGTGGCGGAATAGGAGCCATTGGAGGATTTACCGGTTCAGCGGATCATGTGGACCGACTTCTGCAACTTCCGGTGAGAAGACGGCCGACACGATCGCTAACCGAAGTCCGTCCAGATCATGAGTTAGCTCTACATTTGCGTCTCGATGATGTAACCAGAAATGAAGTCTTCCATGAAGAAGATGAAGGCGCTTCCCCACCAGTAGAGTCCGAAGAAGGTCCAGCAGTGACCAGTTTGACAAGTGTGGCTGCTAGACGTTGTTCGGACACCAAGCCTCAGAGACAGGATAGTGTCACGGTGAGTGAGCCTACCAATTCTGAAGAAAGACATGACGAATTGGACATTCTAGATAAAGTTGAGATCCGTCGACGACGACGGCAAAGTCTCGATATGGGAGGTCACGATTTAGGCGGTCCAAGTACAAGCAGTGGACATGGTATTGGGGGCTTACATCGCGCACCTCTACTTTCGAAACGTCAAATAAGTAAAACTTGTTCAGAACCAGATAACGCTTCTTCGACGGATCCAGCAGCTGTATCGGGAGCTGTTGAACGAAGTATGACGTGGGTGGAACCGAGAATTGTTATTGCGGGAACAGGATCATCAAAGGCTGGCGGAAGCGGCAAGGGCCGCGGTGGAATGTTACTTGCAATGCATGCGGAATATACGAGCATTACGGATGAATTGGAGACGGTTTGTGGCCTCCTTT
This sequence comes from Forficula auricularia, assembly GCA_024734495.1. NCBI lineage: Eukaryota > Metazoa > Arthropoda > Insecta > Dermaptera > Forficulidae > Forficula > Forficula auricularia. Next base: position 20,314,411 of record JALMQS010000128.1, read on the forward strand.
CTCCGCCGTGCACACCCCGGCTCTTGTCGCCCCCGCGGCCGACTGAAGCTGGCATGCCGCGTCGCCGCACACGTCACACTTCGGAAATGTCAAATCCAGAGATGGCGCTTTATCTAGAGAAGGAACATCTCCGGGACGCTGAAGAGAATGATTATCAATTAATGGCTCGGTTAATTCGCCGCAGAGAGGAAGAGGATGATGATCAAGATGATGACGATGATGACGATGATGATACAAGTGGTCCAATTATTGAAAGTAGTATTCAATATTTAACAGTAACTAATGAAATGCCTGAATTCAGGAATACACCGAGATCATTGCGCCGTAGTAGCGCAATAGAGATCAAAGATTTTCCGACACCAACCGTACAGCATCCAGCACCAACAATTTTTTGTACTGATACCGAAACCGATCAGCGACGATTATTAACCGATAGCACAGGAAGTCTTGCCGCACCTACAACAGAAACAATGTGTTGAAAAAAATGTTATTTAATTATTTAATATTCTCTACCTGTCTTTATCTCTTTCTTTCTATTTTCATTTCCCTCTTACTAGAATAATAAATGTATAGGCCTACTTCTAAATATTACTACTATTACTACTCGTGCCTCTTAAATCTGGTCCTTGCACCGAAAATTCTAATTCTAAGCATATCATAAATTAAATATAAAATTATTATATATCTATTCGATTTGTTCAAATATAAATATAAATCTATATTTATTTGTTATAAATTGACTCTCTTTTTGTCGTATATGAATATACATTATTATTTAATAATTATTGAATGGTTCACTTACAACGAAGAAAATATAGAAGAAAAAAACTATAAAAAGTTTTAGTTTAATTTATTTGCACAAAGAGAAAAATTATTGTCAGACAGTAGCGGATTTATTCAAAGAAATATATATTGAATAATAAAATACATAAATATGATAATTTCTGACATTATAATTATTAACTTATCTTTTATCTGTAAGGAGATTTCGAGCTAGGCCCTTCATTTGTAAATTATATCTAGTACCTACCTGCCTATATACCATGGACTCGATATTTCGGTTTTTGAGCTGTTTATCAAAAGACAAGTTTCGGCTGAAATCGTAGAGATTAGACATTTTTGATGAGATATTCTCATCGGAATGCACATCGTTTCATTTTGGAGTCGTTTTCAAAAAGGTCGATCTTTGAAATGACTTCACAAGCACTTGAAAACGACTTCAGACTTAGGTAGCCAAACGATGTGCATTCTGATGAGAATAATTCATCAAAAATGTCTTTGTTAGGTAATTCCAGAAGAAGCTTCTTTTTTGATATTATAATGACGTTTAGACCTCTCCTTCCGTTTTCAAGCCTTATTAAAAAATTTTACAAACAATTAAGCATGGTGCATCTGAATCTCTGAAGACTTAAAAACGGAAAGAAGTAGAGGTTGTGATGGTAATTTTAAATTAATTTAACTTTTAGGTCTAGCTCGAAAATAAACTTCCAATGCTGAGAGAGAAACTAAGTATAGCTATATTGATTATCTAAGAAAATCTTCAAGAAAAAAAAAGAAAGAAGAACTTTTGAATTGGGAAAAAAGATAGATGTATTAAAGAGCCATTTATTACGTAATTTTTATTTATTTAATATATAAAATATTCACACATATTCACTAGAATTTAAGTAAAGCGGATCTCTCTAAGCATCTGAAAACTTGGTCCCCTTAATTTGTTAACGTCTTAGTATTAACTTATTTATTTATTTTTTGAGAAATGTAATGCTTATCGTTATTTATTATCATAAACTAAAAAAAAAATCTCGGGATTTTTCTTTGAACAAAAGAATTTAAAAATTTAAAGATTCTTTATGAAATCTAATTTCTACATAAAATTCCTGTTTCTAAGTCAATTAATAATTAAAAAATATATATATTTATTTCATTATGGCCTCTAACTATAACTGATCAATTTGAACTCAATTAAATAAGATACTGCCAAAAGAGGCTTTACGACTTGTTTAGACGAATCGCAAAATTTCCAGTTGTATTTGTATATATAGAGATATTAAGATGGGTCTATGGATGGAAGATTGAAATTTCTTTTGGGATTTTTGTGTCATTGTTTTTAAAAGTTCTTGAATTAGGCTAGCTGATTATAAGAGTTATAATAAGAGTTGTTTTTCTTTCAGCAACTACATCTTTTATTGAATTTTCAATATTTTAAATATTTTTCTCAAATTCCGTTAATTTAAGTCACCAAAAGATTTTATAGACATTATAAAATCGTTTAAGAATTCTAGTTTGAATTCTCTCAACCTGAAATATGGAGTTATGAATTATTCAATCCTTCCTTAATTGGTGGTCCTTTGAATTTTAAAAATTTTTATAGAAGATTAAAAAGGCAGTTTCTTCGACTTGTAAAATTGCAAATTAGAGCCGCTCTGAAATTGAACAAGGCCTAAAATCTCTATTACTTAAAGAGATTAGCGCCTTTTCTCCTTTTCTTACAATTGATTTAACATTGGCATTGTCTTAATAAAAACTAGCCATTCATAAATATACTATCTATCTTGGCTAAATTTTATGTTCCTAAGCTTGAGTTCATTATTTTCTAATTATTAGTAGTTGAAACATTCAAATAATGTTAAATCAAGTGCAAATAACCTTTAAACCTCCAACAACTGCATGTTTTGGGAAAAACCTTATAAAACGATGTAAACATATCAGTGAAAACTTGGTTATAAAAAATCCTAATTTGAGGGTATTTCTCATTGGTTTTTTATTCATGTATGTGATAATTAATAGCGATTCGCTTGTTCAAATACCCAAATTCAATATTCGTGATCATTTATTGTAGTTTTAAATATTCAACACCCAAAAAGATTGAAAGGTTTTTAATAGATCCGCTACTGCTTTTCAAATAAAAATGCACATAAAAATGACCAAGAAAAAAATTATAGTAGATAGTGTTTTCCAATTAGGGGATACTTTATGTACAAGAATACTTAAACTAAAAAAGTTGTTGCCATTAAATAAAAACCTAAGGCAGTGAATTTGATCATATCGCAACTATTGCATTTATCCGTAACATTACTTTCCTAATCTATCATCAATTTTCTGGAGATTTTGATCCCTGACCCCTTTTTAACTACAACATTAAATTATCTTCATTTAATTTATTATAGAATTGTTTTTGTATTTCATCTTCACTTTAGACAATATCTTTCATATCAAAACAAAAATAAAATACTTTCAAAAGTAAAATACTAGAAAACTTTTACTAGTATGTAAATATTTGTATATTTTTAGTAAATCAAAAAAATCTATGAATCAAACGAAAAAGAAATAATAAATATATGAAATACATAAATAAATAAGAAAAATAAAAACAAATAAATCCTAGACAATATTTTTGAATTAAGTTAATATAAAGATTGGTAAAATATAGTTAGATCCACATTTTACATTTTACAGGGTTTTTCTATATTTTCCATTTATATATAAATTAATATAATAAAAATTTACATATTTACATATACCTAAGTATATGTATTTATAAAAATAAAATAATTGTGAATATCTCTATAAATATACATATGCAAAATTTTTATACATACTTCATAATTTATTTTTCTTTCATTTCAATCGATTTTAAAACGAATCAGATGAAAAGAAAAAAATTCATATTCAAATGTATAAGAAAATAATTATAATAATAATTTTTATTTGTCTTGACTTGATTTATAGTGTACAAAAAATTACACTATATATTAATAATATTTTATCTTCTATGTAAAAGATGCTGCAGGACAATCTGGAGTATAATATAATTGATAGTGAAATGATTCTAAGAATCTTCAGATAAATAAAAAAAATATATTAATGTTTATTCTATTTTTATTCTCATATAAGAATGTCGCGACACCATTTTAATAATAATAAAAAAATATATATTGTGATTATATATTATATGAATAAATAAATATATATATATATGCAATATTTATAATAAAATAAACCAAGGCAATAGAATACTAAAAAATTTAATTATTTCCTCACTTATTATTTATTTTAATAAATTATTTATTTTTCTCAAAAAAAGCCTGGTCCATTCATCGATGGTGTATTATTCTGCTCTATTTACAAATACCCAATCAATTCCCATTTTTTTGAAAAAATCCTTCTTCCTTCTCTTGTGCTTCAATTTCAGGATTACAAATTATTTGTTTCTCACAAACATGAGATTTTTTTGTTTCGTTTTTTAATGTTATTGATTGCGATTTGTGCCAAGAAGTTCCAACTTGTGTAGCCCGGTGTTGAACCCTTGCTTATGGTATCGTGAAAGAAATGGAAGTTAGAAAAAAATTTCAGGGTTCGTGACAGAGCTGAAGGTCTCTGTGGATTCGAGACTTAAATCATCATCATCATCATTGAGTATACAGTCCTAAGACTGGTTTGATGCAACAATCCGTCTCCACTCGACTCTGTCCCCCGCCAGCTGTTTGACCTCTCTAAATGTCTGGCATCCCATATCCCCAATTATTTGGTTGAAATATTCTAATCTGGGTCTTCCCCTTCCCCTTTTCTTTCCACCTCCCCCTCCAAGATATCCCTAAGCAGTCCCCCATGTCTCAGTGTGTGCCCCATCATCTGACCTCTTCTCTTCTTCAGACTCTTCCACAAGGTTCTTCTTTCTCCGATTCTTCTTGAAGAAGTTCTTGGAAGAATCGGAGACTTAAAAGATAAATTAAAGTATTGTTTATTGTTTTAGTAAATTTTTGGCCTTCGCTAATTTAAAATAAGATTAATTTTTAAAAAATGGTGATAACCAACTTGATATTCCTAAGGTTTGATTAAGTGGTACATTTGAGAAAACTTTTCGTATAAAAAATAGTATGTGTATCAAACACTAAAATAACTCTGTAAATTAAAAGTTCATTTTGACTATAATAGTAGAATGACTATTCCCTCCATAACAACTCGGATTGAGTAGAAAATGACCCCGTGTTTTTTCCCAATAACTATGTAAGGACAGGTATACAAATAATCCACGATTCTTAACGCTATAGGTAATGTTTAAATTTAGCGAAATATTATTTTATTTAATTTAACTGAACTTTAATTCATTTGAATAAATAAATGTATAAAGGTTTCACAGATACAGAGTTCACAAACTAAAGGCGTATAAAATAGAAAAAACATTCTCAAATACATTTACAAATTTATGCTCATCTACACTTATTTTTTTTTATTCATCCTCCCCCTAAAAAAAATAAAAGGTCAAAGGGGTAAATGAATTCAATAATCTTCATATTTAAACAAATCAATAATTTAATCTTTTATTTATGTAATTTATTTGTAAAAAAAATTAACTAAATATATTCAATATACGTATATACAAGTACATATTTATTGTGTATTTTATTTTTGTATTTTGTTTGAATTTTTTATAAAAAAAAAAATAAATAATAATAATTAGAACTACAGTGATGAATGGTAATTTAAGGAAAAAAAACTTAAATACTGCCTGAGCGATCGATTGATAGTAGTTAGGCTGATAATTAATCTAGAGATCCAAGTAGGTGATAAAGTATGAGGAGATTGCTCCGCAAAAAGACAGTCCTGCTGACACGTACACTACAGCGGTTGTAGTTCCGACCCATGTGACAAATGGACCCATGCCAAAAGAGAGCAAAAGTTGCGCAAGGAAAACCATTGAGGACACCACACCCACGTCGGTGCCCAGACCACGAATATCTCCTCCGGCGAACTACAAAAAAAGAGTATAATTACAAATAAATTAATATATGGGTACAGTAATCCTTCGATTAACGCGGTAAATTGATTCAATAGTAACTTTGCGTAAAACGAATGTCTTATACGATACTCATACACTTATTATCTATCTATATATATATATACTATATATAAAATTAAGGTTTTGTCTGTACATTGCTCCAAATCACGCCAAATTTTGGTTGCACACGTTTCAAGCAAAGTATGAACGAAAACACCCTCAACAAAATCCTGTCTGTATGTCTGTGTGTTTCCGTGGGTTCAGAAAAAGTTGCTCACGATTCACGTAAAAATGGCTGAAGGGATTATTATGAAATTTCATATTTTCATCAGATGTCTTCTAACTTACGTTTTTAGCTATATAACTTTTTGATATTTTGACCCCAAAAGGGGGTTTGGGGGGGCGCACGAATGAAAATTATAAAATAACTCCTAAACTATTAACTCTACGGCAAATTTTATTATGAGCAAAGTTGTAGGGAATGTAATTTCTGACAACTTTTGTTTAAAAATATTTCCCCAAAAACCACCCAAAAAGGAGGGGGGGTCAAAATATGAAAATTCTTGCTCTTGGACCAAACTCAACCAAATTTTGTATACATAATCTGTGGGTCACTAGAAGGATAGAAATGCAAAAATTAACCACTCAAAATGGGGAGGGGGTCAAAAATGAAAATTCTTACCCTTGGAGTAAACTCAACCAAATTTTGTATACTTAATCTGTGGGTCACTAGAAGGCTAGAAATGCAAAAACTGGGTGCGGGGGTGGAATGGAGTGGGAATGGGGGTGGGGTGAGGGAGTGAGACGAAGTAGTGTGGGGGTGCAGGGGGGTCCAGGGAGCTAGATGGGGGTGTGGTGCGCAGGGTTGGAGGGCACGGGGTGGGGTGCGGGGTCCGAGGTGGGTGGGTGGTTGGACACGGGTGCATGGTGCGGGGGTGGGGGTGCTGGAGGGGTTTCTGGGGGGGTTCGGATGGAGTTGGGGTGGTGCTGTAGGGCGGGGGGGCATGGTCCGGGGGTGGGAGGTGGCTGGGTGGGTTTCGGGGGAGTGGGGGTTCGTGGGTTGGGGTCCAGGGGGCGTGCTCCTGGCTAGCAAGAGGACCGAAGGCGGGCCTTGCAGCTAGTATACCTATAGAAAAAGAGGGATGGATTCTGAATGAAGACTTTTTTTTAATTACAAAACAAAATAAAATATATTATAAGAAAATTTTAATCCATTAATTTACTACAGATAAAATAATGAGCGTTTTTATCACCATCGTTGCTTTCGAGTCTTAAAAAATTATTCAAAAACCATCGTTTTTTTTTTTAATTTTCGAACCTAATCTTATTGGTACAAGAATAATGCTGTTTTTCTTCTGAAGAATCCTGACCAAGTATTATTAAATGTTCATAAATTCTGAGATTTTCATCCAAAGGAATTTTCTTTTGAGAGTCATCTTCTAATCAAATCATCACAGATTTTTCATTTTTTTTAATGAAATATTGTAAACAGAAACGCGATTTGAATTTCTAATTTTTTTGTTCATTTTATTTGATTGTTTGAATGGTTGATTCATTTAAATCAAAATTTAAGATTTGTCTCCATTTTTTCAGATTTGAAATTTTTGTTCTACTAAAGAAATCACTTTTCTTTTTCAGTCTTTTGCATTCACCTTTATCCCTTATTGACTTCTAGAGATTAGAACTTTCTTCTCGCATGTCTTTCCAGCAACATATAATCTTCGGTCTTTCAAAACTCGCATCCAAAGGTTCTTTTATTTCTATTCTCCTTCTTCTTCTCAAGATGCAAAAAGAAAGGTCTACTCTGGATTAAAGAGTTGCATCTTTTTGGTTCAACTTCTTCTTGCAATAATATCATTAAAAATAAAATAAAATAAACTCAAGAACAGAAGGTCGAATAAAGTTATTTTTGTTCTAACGACAAAAACTGTTTAGATTTTGTTCTTTCTCGATTTAGATCTTCTGGTTAAAAAATACAGAACAACTAAAACATTATAAAAGGATCTCTTGATAACTAATTTAATAAAAAAGTTTGTATCGATAAGCTGTACCTATGTTCCTGGCAAGTTTCAGTTTTCAAGCTCAAACCGTTCAGTGACAGAAATAGTTTCCAAATCATCAAATTTCTAGAACGCATGCTGAGTCTTGAAAAAATTTTCATTTTTTTCCAGCAGCTTATCATTAAAATAAAAAAATTAAAAAAAAAATATTATTTATGTAATGAAAAACATGAAAAAATATCGTAATTAACCCAAGATTCACCATAAAACTAATTTATTGCCAAGACACCCTTGCCCTTTAATAAAGCTGCAATACTGCCAAACATATGGTACATTCATGTGGGCAATAATTTAATTTAATTAGAAGAGAGGCCACACTCTTTGACTTATCCTTATAATTTAACAGTCATTCGTTAAATATAAGTACCTTATCTCCACCTAGTATTATTTTAAGTTACCACTTCCCTTCATGAGATCCTTGATGGTATTGAATTTCCAAGAAAGTTGATAATTATAATATATTCTCTATGAATCGTTTATTATATCCCTATATTTATAAGGTACTGATAATTTGAACTTCCTTTTACAAAATGAACACTTGATTCTCAATTATTGAAGTTTCATCTCATATACTTAATTAGAACTCTTGGTAAAAATGTTTATAAATTTCTCGTAAAATGTATAACTTGTTTTACTTTTTTCCCTTTTAATCCTTCTATTTAAAATTAATAATTTATTAAATAATAAAATAGAACAAATAATTATACTGGGGGTAGTAGGTTTTTGATATAGAGTCCGTCCATTTTCCAGTCGTTCTTCATTTCGCTTTTTCTATCATCTTACCAGCGATATAAAATTATTATTAATTTTTTAACTACTAACAAATAAATATTATTCTTTGATTTCTGCTCACTGGTGTAACTAGTAAATATTTTGGGATCCTGTGGCTCTCTTGGATTTAAAAATTAATTTGAGATAGAACTTGGGTTTTAAAAATTCCATAATACTAATGTAGAAGGAAAATTCGTATATCTGTTGTTTATTTTAGGCACTAAACTCTTATTTTAGTGAGTGGATACTTTTATAGACCTATACTAGTGATATAAACTTATGTTAAACTTTGTATCATCTCCGTTTTATCAAAACAGGGTTGAATAATGATGGTTAATTTTTCTAATCAAAAGAATATTTTACTTCAATCATTGGAAAAAAAAATTGTTTAAGAACATATAAAATTTAGTTCAGAACTATAAATATTGTGTTAAGCTAATGGGCTTTGCAGTGTGTATCCACTCCTGAATCTACGCTAGTCATTGTTCGAACTGAGTAAGACCTTTGTAAATATTTTGTAACAAGAAGTTGATAAAGTATCATTTTGGGAATAAAAATAGCGCTATTGGAAATAAAGTGTCATTCATTTGTATAAGATATGAGTTCAAATTTTCACAACATTAATATTATTTCGTATATAAATTTTTATAATTTTTCTAACTGATATAACAAAGAATAATTGACCTATCAATGAGAAGTGTTTTGACCGCGCTTTATTTGAAAAAGATATTTTATCACAAGACTACTGCGGATAATGCTATTAAAGTCTGTAGAGTCTTAAGTCTGGACCAAGACAGAAAAAAAGATGTGATCCACTTAGCTACAATCCAACGTCATTGCGTATAGCCCGCTAGACATTCGGATGGATCACCAACAGTTGATTCGTGATTGAATCAAATGTAGAAAACATTCGGTTGATTATTTCTTATATTAACTTTATTAATTGAAGAGCTTATAGTGGATGTATCAACTTGTTAAGCTACAAATTCTTAACTCTTAAAGTTTATTTGTTAAAAGGTTTTAACTATGTACATAAATAGCATCTTCATTTTCTGAAAACACCCTCTTTTAAAAGGTTTATAAAAACAAAAAACAAAAAAAAACATAAGAACAAATGAGTGCAACATGTTCTTCTATCTCTATCGAAAATTTTTCAACTTTTATCAAATGTAACTTAACATACGTTCATCCACTTAGGTATTCAATTAAAGTTGAGTGTTTGTTTTTTTCGAATTATGTTTTAAATATGTGCTCCCTATCAGTAAAAATAACAAGAGAGATTTATTTTACCTGTCCGCTTGCGTGATAATGAGCCACAAGTAGATATGGCATAGTAAAGAGAGTTGAGTATAAAATTCCAGCTGAAGCACTAAATATAACGACAGCGATAGGGTGACATGTAAGGCCCATGGCCACCATTCCAAGCGCGTATGTTATAAGTCCACCAATATAAACTGGACGGGCTCCCAGTCGTTTGATTAATCGTTCAATGATTAGAGAATAGCCAGCACAGCTAATAGAATAGGCAGCCATACCCCAACAACCAAAGCGAACACCATCCTTATACCTGCAAGCAAAAGTTAATAATAAATTAATATAATAAAAGTAAATAAATATAATTTAGTGATTTATAAGAAATTATTGAATAAAAATTCATTAATCTATTTATTAATTTTTAGATATTAAATATATTTATATGGTATTTATTAATAGATAACAAACAGATTCAATGTAGGTTTAGCTGCTAATTAAAGGAGAATAGAAAAGACAATGGACTGGACATTATGCGCTGTGCATTCTGATGAGATTAAAATATCTAATCGGGGTGGTCTCTCTTTTACAGCATATACAATAAAAAATACACGATGTTTTGATCTTTTATTTGTGATCTGAAATTAAATCAGATTGATTCCCTTCTTCTATGATAGCATCTTTACTTAATAATAATCAGAGATCGTAACGTCGGGCATTTATTATCTAATAAATGTCTATACCAATTTAAGGACGAAACATGTTTTTATAATCAAATTTTCAACAATCAAGCTTTAAAAAGTTAGTTATTATATGGAAATGTGTTTCACTCGATAATGGAAAATTAAACGTTTATAAATACTATCAGTAAAATAGCACATATTGATATTATTATTAAATAAATAAGTTTTGATAATTTACTCCAAGCCATGAAGCGGAAGGGAAAAAGAAATAATAAATAAATAGAATAAAATAATTATTACCTCTGATAGGCTTCTGAATCTGAAGGGGCGGTTGGATCGCCTTTATAAACCGCTTCTCCAACAAAATCCGTAAAATATAGTGAATAACAGACATGAGCCATCCAACAGAAGAAATTCGTTAAACAAAGAATTCTCAACGAATAAGGCATTTTAACAATCGACCAAAGATAATGCTTGAGACTGATTGGACTCTCGGACAAATCTTCACTTAGCACGATCGACTGAAGAAAACAGATATAATAATATATTAGAAAACCAAATAAAAAATTAAAAATAAATGAAACAATTAATGTATACGTTTATTATTATTATGTCATACTTGAGGTGAACTGCACTCTTGATTCGGGTTCGATCCATTTGATTGTTTTGGTGTCTAAAGAAAAAATCAAAATATTATTATACAACCATAAACTCTTTTCCGAGTACGAAAAATTGGGTTTTCATCATGTTAATGGGTTCAGTAAATAGTGGCTATTTCTATAGTTGTATTAAGATGTATTTACTTATTTTTCAATATTATTTAATTATTTTGAGTTTATCAAGAATTCATTCATATAGTCAACAGAATTTGAAGATGTGGAAAAATAGAGTCCATGAATTGTTGGAAATTCCAATTCCATATCCCAGTGAACAAGACGGTTTCATGTCATAGCTAAAATTGTTCTTGATTTTTTTTTTCTATAGTGATTTAAAAGAGCAATTTACTCTTGAATAAGAATTATTATTTTTAATATATTAGGTAGTACTAGTAAGTACTAATCATCGATGTAATAACGAGTTTTTGCTGAGGTGAGAGATTTTGTGTTTTGATTATAAAAAAAAAAATATTAAATGTTCAATTAAATCAATTAATAATTGTATTTATTTATTATAATGAAATATAAGTAGATCAGGACTAGCCTTTTCTGGACTCTATAAAGCTTCAATGACTTGAACATGATCAATTGTTCTGAAAATAAAAAACTTTTTCCAGCCTAGTTTTAATATAAAAATATATAAATCTATAAAAAATAAAAATTTATTTACCGATATTTCAGCTTCAACCGATCCATAATCAGTCTTTTTTTTGCTAGTCAATTGGAATGACTGAAAAAAAATTAAAGACAAAAGAATTAATTAAATAATTTTAAAATTTATAGTACATTTTAATTAATAATAATAATAATATAATAATATTATAATAATAATAATTGAAGGAAAAGTAGAATCTTTTTCAAAACTTAGTACCTTTTTCGATTAGAGGTGGTCAGGTAAACTATTAAAAATGTATATATATTATATTTTAATTAACTTGGGATAAATTTACCTTTCTAATTACATTTATGATTTGTAATAAACTATTAGTCGGCTTTAAAAGAAACAAGCTAATTAGTTTATTAAATTTGAATTTGAAAATCACCAGTACATTTATGTCTATACTATTATATGGCAATGCTGTAAAATCAACAATAATTATAATCATTCCCAAATGATATTTTCTGCATTTTTAAACCGAAAGTTCAAAAACTAGACAGCCAAAAATGTAAACAGTTCTCTGCATTAGAAATACAAACATTTTGGTATTAGAACAAAATTTCTAGACGTTCTATTCTTGATTTATTGTAAATAACGGATTCCAAAAAAGATCAAGGCTGAACATGATATTGTTCGAAGTTTTAAAAAATTTCAAACACTAAGAGCAAAAAAATTCGAGTAAATTCAATACTAGAAACTTTAACTGCCTCCCAGCTATACCGAAACTAATAATATTTTAGTATAATTTAACGAATTCACTATCATAAGATAAATTTAACGAAATATTTTAATAATTAATGTAAACGTAACTAAAATGAAAAAGATTTGCTTAAATTTCAAAATACAAGGTAAAAATAGTCTTTTACTACTTATTATATAATCACGTCATCAGTGGGTATTCCTTTATTCATCGGATTCATCTATTTCTAGAACTTCCTTCTTCTATTTCTAGCACATGATAATAATAGTTGTTTTAGTCTAAGCATTAAAATTAAATCTTCTGTATAAAAGAATTTTTAAAAATACTTTCATTAATACAGTAATTTTTAATTAGTGAATTGTTTGTAATATGGACAAAGAACTAATACATTAAATAAAATTGTGTTTAAAATTTTGGATAACACTAAGTACTTTTTCTGTACCTAATGTTTTAAATAATTTAAGAATTTTTTTAGAAAAATCTTGGGTAGTATTAAATGAAAAATTTCGAAATATTTAAAAGGTACTAATGAAATAAAATGTTACAGATATAATATATAGTTTCACTTACCGATAATTAAATTAAAATTACAATAAAATACACATTGTGAATGATTACCTGTTTTGCTTCCAGCATAGTAAGCGGCATTTCACGAAAACTTGTCAGCGTTAACGTAATACACACCACTAGAATTATTGCGACTAGAGAGAATACTGCTCGGAGTTGACCACCCATTATTACCCCTATTTACGAAAAAAAAAACAATAAATTAAAAATAATTATTATCAATTTTTAATAATATTTGAAAATTGTTTTTTTTTTCAATTTATAATTATCATGATCATTTATTCTATTCTTTTTCCAAACACTTCTCTCTTTTGATAAATGCAGGAAAGGGTAGATAAAAAGCTTAAATATAAATACTAGTGTACCTACAAGAATATGATTAAAAAATATTATGTATTTGTGCCTATATTTAATAATATACTTTGAAAAAATTTAAGTATTACCTTTTTGTTAAAAAAAAAATAAAATAAAATAAAAAAATTGAAGTAGGATGAAATGAATAATTTATAAAAGAAATTATTCATATTAATTCCTTCCTCCGGTTTTTAGATTCTTGACCAAAGATGCGAAATGTTTATATCTTCATAGTTACATGGCCCAGGTTTGGATGGACAATTGATGATTTGTCGAAGGGTAAAATTGTTTGATATTGATGAATGAGATCGATTTGTTCTATAATTAATAATTAATAAATTTCGTCCAAATTTTTATTAAGCCATTTATTTTACATTAATTAATGTATACATTGTATTTGAGCTTCGACTCCGGAGATTACTTCTCCACCATCGACTGTCCTTGATAATCTTTTTAGTCCTTGTTTTTAATAAGAGGAAAAAACTAATTAAATAAAAAAACCTCTTTTCCGATTTGACTCAATCCGTCCCTCTCAATCGATCGATTTGTTTTTGTTTTTTTTTTATAAATTTTATTAAACCAATTATTTTACATGAATTTATGCATACATTGTTTTTGAGCTTCGACTCCGGAGATTACTTCTCCACCATCGAATGTCCTTGATCATCTTTTTAGTCCTTGTTTTTAATAAGAGGAAAAAACTAATTAAATAAAAAACCTCTTTTCCGATAATTATTTCAATTCTATCATATACATTGTATTTTAGCTTCGACTCAGGAGATTACTACTCCACCATCGAGTGTCCTTGATTCATCTTTAGTCCTTGTTTTTAATAAGAGGAAAAATCTAATTAGATAAAAAAACCTCTTTTCCGATAATTATTTCAATTCCATTATTCCCCAATCAAGTCGATTGGTTCCCAATCATATCTCTCCCTTCCATATTTCTCCCCGTTTTTTTTTTTTTTTTTATAAATTTTATTAAACCAATTATTTTACATTAATTAATGTATACCTTGTATTTTAGCTTCGATTTCGGAGATTGCTTCTCCACCATCGAGTGTCCTTATTCATCTTGAGTCCTTGTTTTTAATAAGAGGAAAAATCTAATTAGATAAAAAAACCTCTTTTCCGATAATTATTTAAATTCCATTATGATCCTCTCAATCAAATCGATTGGTATCCTTACCTCTGACATCTATACTACCGATATATTCATAAGACTCCAATCGTTCTACCTTTGATATTTGCTTTATATGATATTTTTGATTATTTTGTTGATGTGATTTAAGAGGACTAAAAATCCATTAAACATTATTAAAATAAAAAAAAAAAAAAAATCAGAGTAATTTTAAAATTATTATCGAAATTTCTTTGTTGGAAAATTGAACAATTTATGAAATGAATTTAAGTCGAATCAAAGATTTTAATACCATAGTTATGTTTATATTTCAAGTTGATTTTGAGAAAAAATTCGATCTTTCTTTCTCAAATAGTTAGTCATTTATTTACATTGAACAATTTATGTTAAAATATTGAAGTTGTTTAGTATTCTGGAATGATATTTAAAAAGTTGAACAAATTTTTGAGTTATATTTTCATATTCCATATTCAGATTTATTTTGTTATTTGTATTAGAAAATTTAAGGCATAAGTACACTAATAATTATTTAGAATCACACTATAGAAAGGCTGAAAATTCCTCTAGACTTTTCGATTCTTATTTTTGATGTGGCTTAAAGCAAGGATTTCATTTGATTAGGGAATCCTAGGACCTAGAACTTAATGTCCACTAACATTTAAGAATATAAGAACATATATATTATTAGAGTGGGTTATTTTAAAGCCATTTTTTGTGCTATTATCTCGAGATATAATGAAATATTTATCTTTAACAAAAGTGACATTATCGAAGCTCAATTAATTACAATTTTTTTCATTTGTTTATCGAAAGACAAATTTATATTTTGAATTGGGATTACTTTGCCGGGTTTAGTTTCAAAATATAGATGAAGCATCTCTTACATGTATTTCTAGATAATCGCAAGAACAATCCTAAATGTTTTAACTATAAGTGAAAAAGATAAAACGAATTAAATCTTCTTGGAGTACGGAACTGATTGACGAACGAAGAAAATTTAAGAACAGAAAAGACGAAGAAGGGAAAGAAACATATAAAAAATTAAGATGGAAAGTTATAAGAGAATGTAGAAAAGCAAAAGAAAAAATGATTCAAGAAAAATGTAAAGAAGTCAACGAAAATCTAGTATTGGGAAAAGTTGATGTAGGCTATAGGGCAATAAAAAGAAATTTTCAAGAAGACAAGCCAAAAAGCAAGAACATAAGAGATGAAGGAGGCCACATTATTCTAAACGAAAACCAACAGGCAAATAGATGGAAGGAATGCCTAGAAGAACTCTATGGAGAAGAAAAAACAATGAACCCAATAGAAGAAGAAGAATCTGTGGACGAAAACGAATTAGGAGACCCCATACTCAGGTCAGAATTCGCGACAGCTTTGAAGGAACTAAAAAATAATAGAGGACCCGGCATAGACAATATACAAGCTGAAATCCTAAAGAACTCTGGAGAAAAGGCACGTAACAAACTTTTTGAACTAATTAGCAAAATCTATAAATTGGGAATCATCCCAAAAGATTTCCAAAAAAACAAAATAGACACTCTTCCCAAAAAGACAGGCGCGGATAAATGTGAAAATTTCAGGAACATTAGCCTAACCTCACATGCCTCCAAAATACTAACCAAAATAATCCAAAGAAGAATAGAACAAAGAGTTGAAGAAAATCTGGGGGAAGACCAGTTCGGCTTTAGAAGAAACAGAGGCACCCGAGAAGCAATTCTCTCTCTTAGACTAATAATAGAAAGGGCTTTTATCAGGGAAGAATCTGTCTATATCGGATTCATAGACCTAGAAAAAGCATTCGATAACGTCAATTGGGAAATTATGTTTAAAATCTTAAAACAGGCGGGAATAAAATTCAGGGAGAGAAGACTAATCTACAATCTATACCAAAACCAGACGGCAATTATAAATATTGGAGATGAGCAAAGAGAAGCCAAAATAAAAAAAGGTGTAAGACAAGGATGTGTGCTGTCACCCATGATTTTCAACTTATACATAGAAGAAGCGATTAAAGAATTCAAAGACAAAATTGATACAGGTATCGAAATCCAAGGTCAAAAGATCGCTATGTTAAGATTTGCAGATGACATTTCCCTTCTAGGAAGCAATAAAAAAGAATTAGAGGACGCCTTGAATGGAATTAACCAAATCCTAATAGAAGAAATCAAAATGAAAATAAACAAGAATAAAACCAAGGTCCTAGTATGTACAAAAATAGAACAAACCAGACAGGAATGCATCAAAATTAACCGAGAAAACCTAGAAGGAGTTAAGGAATTCCGCTACCTAGGAAGTAAAATAACATGGGATGGGAGGAGCAAAAACGAAATTAAATCAAGAATTGCCCAAGCAAAAATTGGGTTTAATTCAAAACAAAAACTACTATGCTCCTCCTCAATCAGCTTAGGAAACAGGAAGTTGCTATTGAAGACATATGTATGGAGCATAGCCATGTAGGGGTGTGAAACCTGGACAATTAGAAAAGCGGAAAGAAAGAGATTGGAGGCTTTCGAAATGTGGTGCTACAGAAGAATGATGAATATCATCAAATGGATGGATAAAATTACAAATGAAGAAGTTCTTGGAAGAATCGGAGAAAGAAGAACCTTGTGGAAGAGTCTGAAGAAGAGAAGAGGTCAGATGATGGGGCACACACTGAGACATGGGTGACTGCTTAGGGATATCTTAGAGGGGGGAGAAAAGGGGAAGGGGAAGACCCAGATTAGAATATTTCAACCAAATAATTGGGGATATGGGATGCCAGACATTTAGAGAGGTCAAACAGCTGGCGGGGGACAGAGTCGAGTGGAGACGGATTGTTGCATCAAACCAGTCTTAGGACTGTATACTCAATGATGATGATGGAGTACGTAGATCTCAAAATGTAAACAATCCATTTTGTTGTTTTATAGGTATGCTTTATTTTTTAAAGTCTTATTAAAAGTTTAAAAAACTACTATTTATTAATTGTTTAATTAATGAATCAAGGCCAATTCTGCGAAGAATGAACGAGAAAAAGATTATAGAAATTCCATAATTCATATAGACATTAGGGATCAGTGGCTAAGAGGATATAAGCTCTTATGACAAAGCATCGCAGTACACATGCGAAGCTCCCGGGTTCGAGCCCCGGCTGATCCTTTTGTCTATAATAAAAATAATCTTTTATTCGTCCCCTAAATTTAACTACTATTTATTTTTATTAAAATTCTTTATTGTAGGTAAAACATAAAATGTTCCATAAATCGTTTGTTCAAGTTTCTCTTCTAAAGCCACGTGATTAAAGATAGAAAATCGACTTTAAGGCCTTTTAAGCCGTTGAATTTATTAAAAATATCTTTGATTCTTTAAAGATGGTGTATTGCAGAAAATTTTGAAAATAAAAAATAAAATATTGCTTTAAAATGACAAACTCTAATAAATATATTAATAGAAGAGAAATATTTACCAAAAACATTATCATCCCAATTAATGGCACCAAGAATGTATCCAAGAAAACCACCAAAGCCTGCCATTATAGTAAAAGTACTTAATCCACGAGCATGATCCTCTGAAAAAATTAAATAAATTAAAAATAAAAATATTAAAAACTATTATAATAATTTAGTAAAAATAATCTGACCAGGAATAGTAATATCGAGGAGGTAAGCACGTGCAGGACTCTGACACGCGTCCGCATCAAAATCGAGAAGTGTTGTGCCCAAGATAGTGAGAGCAATACTCCATGGATGATATGCAAGTGTTGTAGCAGGCGTTGATGTCTCTATCGTTGTTTCATTAGTGCCGAACGGATTTTCAAACGCCCCCGAAGATTGAGTTTGAGTAAATGTGTCTCCAAAATAAACACCAATATCTTGACTATTTGGAACTAGAAGTAAACCTGGAAAATAATATTCAAAAAATATTAATTTTCATGTTATCATTATCTTAAAAAAAAATTGTTAAAATCGGATAAATATTTGACCGGGTAAAAGTCTCATGGTCTATATAATGTCTATTTAATTAATCTATATAAATAAAAATGTACTGTAACGCCTAAGTGATACGTTGAAGGATCTCCGAAAGGTCTTCACCGATTTCTTTGAAATTTTCCCACAACATTCCATTCAAATTTTATAGATTTTTATAGATATTACACCTGTGGCATGTAAAAAATATTTTTTTCGAGGAAACAACGCTAGCGCCTCTCTGGGGGGTAAAAGCAAACAAACAAGATGGCCGATAATAGCTTTTTGGAAATCTTTCAACTGCCAATATTATTTTTGGTTAAGGGAACAATAATTATAAACCTGGCCCAAAATTTAGATATACCAATCGGAGCACCAAACAGACATATGTTGCGAATATAGTTTTGATGCGTTCAGTGGTTTAGGTGTGAAGCATAAGAGTTAGTCACAGCAAAGCGTGGTCGGGTCAGCTATTATCTATCTAAATTTTAACCATAAAACGAGACGCTCCCCGCCAGGGGCTAGCTGATGCCGGACCGAAGGGCCGGGCGTCAGCTAGTAATTAATATAATTATAGATAGGTATACAAATAGATAATAAATAATACGTAAATACTATATTTAGATAAATTTTGAAAATAAAGGTAATATATAAAATAGATAGAAATAATTACATTTATTTGATTATATCAAGAGGAAGAGATTTTCTACGTAAATCTTGTTTTAATTAAGTTTAAAAAATAAAACAATAATTAAAAAGTGATATTACATTCATATTAATTAGACTAGAAATCATGAATAACTAAA
The DNA here is from genome assembly GCA_024734495.1 of Forficula auricularia. NCBI lineage: Eukaryota > Metazoa > Arthropoda > Insecta > Dermaptera > Forficulidae > Forficula > Forficula auricularia. Next base: position 20,333,786 of record JALMQS010000128.1, read on the forward strand.
TATTATTTTTAAAAGTCTATAATCCTAGTGTCTCCACGTCACAAGTCAAGGCTTAATTTTTTCTACGACAACTTTTGCATGTGTTTAATAAGTGCTTTGCTATTTACTCAAATTTAATTGGTTTGTAGAAAATTAGATGAGATATTATAATAAAATATTAATTATTATTATATAATTTAAGAAAATGTTAAAAAATGAATTTGTTATCTTACAGAGTGTCTTGAGATAATAAATTAATTCCTCTTAATAATTATTACTGCTTCTAAAATGATAAATAATTGTCTAACATGTGTCTTGAATATTTGATCATCAATCCACAACGCGTCATCTGTCTATTCAAATGTCATCAAAAAATTAATATGTTTTTTTAATTAATTATTATAATTATCTTAGATTTTCCTATTAGTTAGACCAAGAGCCTAAAGCACAACACAAGAGTTTAATAAATATTCATATATGTACTTATGTTTGACTATAAATATTGAAAATAAATATTTAAATTAAAATCCCATTCATGTTCAAAACAAATTTAACTCCCTTTAGGATTGCAAGTTCAACACATTATTTGGTGGATGAGATGTTTATCAGAAGAAAAGTTTCACCTGAAATTATCTAGTTACTTTTAATGCGATATTCATATCAGAATCTACAGTTCCACACTGTGAGTCAAAACGTAGGCTTCTTAATAATTCTAAATGCTTCATATGAAAACGATTCCAGAATATTAAGTCGAAAGTTTGTTCATTCTGACAAACATATCTCTATGGTAAATGTTTAAGTGATTTTGGTTAAAAATTTTCTATTAACTATTATCTCTCAAAAATAGAAAAATAGACTTACATTTAGTCTTATTATTTATTGTAATGACATTAGAATTTTAGAACATACATATATACAGATAAAATATAATCAAATACAGTTAAAATCGCTTAGCACGAAACTGAGGGAACTGAAATATGTCTTAGTGTTAAAAGAATTTCGTGTTAACATATTGAATTGCATACAAAAAAAAATGTATTCTCACCAAAATTATTTTTATTAGATTATATCATATGAGATACACTACATTTGAAATAATGTAGGTATTATATAGTACATTTTGTACACACATAATTATGTATGTACCTATGTTTGCATATAAAAAATAATAAAATGAATAAGAATTTTAATAAAAACTTAATAAACTTTAATATGTGTATGTAATTTTAAATTTTTACATACAGGGTATGGTCAAGTATTGTAATAGTGCATAAAAAAGTGGCTTTTTTCTTCCTTTTTTCGAAATATCTCAAAAACGGCTGAAACTATTTAGATTAAAAAAATTGAGCGAAACCATGGCATTTCGGTCTACAAAAAAGCTCTAATAAGTGAACATCGAAAAAATTATATTTTTCGAGACAATAACTGTTTTGTCAAAATGTCTTTTAGTCTGTTAGTTAGTCTGTTAGTATGTTAGTCTGTGCTTTACAAAGTTTTGTGGGCGAGCTAGCTCAAAAACAAATGCAAATATCAAAACCAAATTTCATACATAGTTTTGGTGGATTGGGATTAAGAGCTGATTAGATTTTGGTGCATATCGACCCAAAATTAAGAGGCGGAGAGGGGATTAAAATTTAAAATTATAATATTTTCAAACTAAAAAAACAAGAAAAATGAAATATACTATAAAATTAACCTATAATAACGAAACACTAAAAATACAAAAACAAACCGCCCAAAATGGGGGGGGGGGGGGTGAAAAAATGAAAATCTAGGCCCTTATACCAAACTCAACCAGAAGTGTATGGTAAAGTCAAGTGGATGGCCACATCAGAACATGTCAATTTATTTTTATAAAAACAAATAAAAATTTATTGATTTTTTGGTAAATAACATATTTTATTAATTCCGTGAAGCGAAATCTATTCATGTTAAGAGATTTTTGTTTCGTATTAAAAGGAAAAAAATGTATGAAAATACCTAGTATTTTGTCGGGAACGCATTATTATTTTGTGTTAACAGATTTTTCATGTTAAGCGTTTTCGCGTTAAATGATTTGCACTGTAAATATATAATAGTATCTCTAGCATCTCTCATTTTTGTTAAGATCTATAGAACACCGAGTCGGCAAAGCCAACTCATAGCATATTTTTACTACTTAAGAGTATATGACATTCCCAATATAGGAGAAGCAGGTCATAATAATTGGCCATCATTATTTTTAGTAAACGTCTAAGTTCTAAGATAATAATAATTAAATTTGAATTGCATTCGAACCTGTGAGAATGCCTAATCCTAGAATTATAATGAATGGCCTTCGTCGTCCTAAGGAAAGGGAACATCTATCACTGAGAGACCCCAAAAACGGGGTAAGAAAGAAGCCCAGAATAGGAGAAGATGCCCAGACGAATGTCATAGTACTGCGATCGATTCCAAGTTCAAGAAGACGGGGTGAAATAAAAGCCGTTTCAGCAGCGTAGGCAAATTCAATCCCGGCTACGGCCGCTGATATTCGCACCATTTCAAGATGCGTTTTTCTCCTGAAAAATAGAAATATTTCATTGAAGTAAAAATTTTGTTATTGAAGAAAAAAATAACTCAACATTTACAAGACGTATTAAGACTTTTTAATTATAACCATACATTATACACTATTAAATATATAAAGACGTAAGTTGAATGTTTAAAATTGTTCACGGCTGCTCCTAGCGGCCGTGGGCCAAAAATAAAAATATGGAACGAGGGCAAAAATTGAAATGCAGGGTCATCATTAAGAATATTGTAATTACAAGAAGGTTTCAAAATTTGATTTTCTATAGCTTATTATTTTATTTATTTATATTATTAAAATTGACCTATTATATTAGGACATTTGATCATAAAATTCAAAAATATTACAAAATTTAGATATAAAAAAAGTATTTTAAGATATAATTAGAAAATATGTGATTTTACATTTTTGCCTTTTTTTAATGTGACTAATTATTCCTACATTAATAATGATAGTAAAAAAAAAAACAGCTGAGAATTGCGACCCTTTATCTTCTTTCGAAACGCAACACCTATCCTCTTTATGAGCATATTGAATTACCGGTATAGGCAGAAGATTTCTAATAATAATAATAATAATAATAATTAAATTTTTAATCAAATGCCTTTTTATTTATGAACTTATGGGACGCCTCGGGGTGGTACCCTAGTCTGTGAAAAGTGTCCGTAACGTTAAATAAAAACAAGCGAGCCAATGCTCATGCGCGCGCATCCACTCAGCCACTCTGGGGGCGGGGCCTCTGGCTTGCGCTCTGGTCGGGAATCGATGCTGTTCGATGTTGAATCTTTCGATTCAACAGGTATTATTTCATTACCCTCCTCTACCTCTCTGCTTCTATTTATCGAAATAATCCTCTTTAAAAATTTTATTAATTTAATAGACAGAATAATAGAATTCAATAAAATGGCATCGAATTCAGAGACAGAACATTCAGAACATTTCGTTATTCAGCAACAAATAACAAAGGTGTGCTTACTTAATTAATAAATAAATGAAAATGAAATGAAAATAAATAAAAGAATATTGCAATAATTCTACTAATTTATTTATTATATTTCCAGCTAATAGAAGAAAATAATCAATTAAAAAAAAATCTACTAAAGGTAAGCGTTATATATTAATCGTGGGTGTATGTGTAAAATCCCCGTGAATCCCTAATTGATTTCATAACTAATTCCTATAATTTATTTATTTATTTAATTAATTGAATTTTATTATTTATTTATTCTATTTAAGGAAATAAAAATTAAAGAAGAAGAAAAATTCCTTGGAATTTGATTTCCAACGAGGATTTGATGAATTATTATTAAAATATCTAAGATTATTTATTTATTTATTATTAGAGTATCTATTAGTTAGATATTTATATAATATACTGAGTAAAACATTGTATAAATTCATATACTGTTTTTTCTCAAATTCAAAAATATTTCCAAACAAGTTTGTTCAGTACCCACCTCTCCATCCCCTCCCTCGATTAGCACTCATGGATTTAATTTTAACATTTTTTTATTTTATTTTCTTTGAAGGAAAGAAATACGAAAAAAAAGCCGAGTACCAAAAAAGGTATCGGGAGCGTGAAAAAAAAAAAAAACAAGGTACGGTATATAATTTATATACCGTATATTATATATATTATAATATTTTGCAGTGTAATTTTAAATACGACTGTAAAGTTAGTAGACATCAGACGAGAAATTAATGATTTTATAATCAATTTCAGTATCGGAGAAAAATATAAAAAAAAAAAACAAGTAGGCAATATCAACAAGAGTATCGACAAAGAATAAAAGAAAAAAATACAAAAGATCCAAGGTATGGTATGAAAATTATATACATTTTTAATAAATTTATTATTACCATTAATAACTGTAATTAATTTTAGTACTTACTACTATCGATGCTGTTTTCTCGAGATATTTGGCAAAAATCGAATCACAAATATATATATCTTATTTTAGTTACCATAAAGCTATAGTTTCTATGATAGAACATAATTAGGCTTAATTATTATTATTCATATAAATACCTGTTTCTTTTTGTATATTATTATTATTATATATTATATATTTTTATAAATCATTGTAAATAAAATAAAGGTGTTAAGATAATTTTATAAAGTAGTTTCTTTGCTTTTTATCGATAAAAAAATCATAATAAAAAATGTATACCCGAATAATTATTTTTCTTTATACCTAGAATAGAACTTAAAATTAATATTTTTATAATAAGGAACTTCGTTCCTATCCGGTGTCCTACGACACAGATCGACTTTTTTTTTAATAAAATAAGAAATTTACTTATTTCATTAAATTGAGATTAATGTAATTATTTAGAGTTATGTACTAATATCTGAAAGTTAATATGCTAAGTTGTTTAATATTTCATGTTATGAATCACTTCACGATTATCTTTTAGTCACTTTCACTAAAATTAATAAAATAAAATATGGCTTTCAAATTCTTAAAGATTTCATAAATTAGAATAAAATACAGTAAGTATAATTGACAACCAAAAAAAAAGAAGCGAAATTTAACAAAAAATTCAACCTACAAAAGTTAACGTTAAAATCATTAATCTAAATAAAATACATTCACATACATTTAATAACATTTAAGTGAAAGTAAAAAAATAATTATTTGAAATGTAGAAACTCTCAAAATGAAGGTTTCCAAATTTATTTGAAATTCTGGTCAATAGCAGGAAGGATTGCTTTACAAAAATTAGAAAAATTTGTAGCCACAGCAGATATTTACGGCAGGGTACCGATTTTAACCATTTTCAAAAAAAATGCCTATAACTCGAAAACTATTTTCATCTATAGAGTATTTTAGTGTTTAAGAATGAGAAATTAATATAATTTTTTCAACCAAAAAAAATTTTATAAACAAAAAATGTAAATAGGTCTGATGAGCCAAACAATGGCGAAACTAGTAATTTATAATCTATATATATAAAATTAAGGTTTTGTCTGTACATTGCTCCAAATCACGCCAAATTTTGGTTGCATACGTTTCAAGAAAAGTTATGAACGAAAACACCCTCAACAAAATTCCTGTATGTCTGTATGTATGCCTGTCTGTTTCAGTGGTTTCCGAAAAGTTGCTCACGATTCACGTAAAAACGGCTGAAGGAATTATCATTAAATTTCATATTTACATCAGATGTCTTCTAACTTACGTTTTTAGCTATATAACGTTTTGATATTTTGACCCCAGAAGGGGGTTGGGGGGCGCACTAATGAAAATGAGCAAATAACTCCTAAACTATTAACCCTACGGCAAGTTTTACAATAAGCAAAGTTGTAGGGAATGTGATTTCTGACAACTTTTGTTTAAAAAATTTCCCCAAAAATTCACCCAAAAAGGGGGGAGGGTGAAAAAATGTAAATTCTTTCCCTTGGAGCTAACTCAACCAAATTTTGTATACATAATCTCTGGGCCTCTAGAGACCTAGAAATGCAAAAACTAACCACCCAAAATGGGGGGGGGTGTCAAAAAATGAAAATTCTTTCTCTTGGGCCAAACTCAACCAAATTTTTTATACATAATCTGTGGGTCACTAGAAGGCTAGAAATGCTAAAACTGGATGCGGAGGGTGGGTGTGGGGTGGAATGGGAGTGAGGCGGAGTAGGGTGGGGGTGTGGGCGGTGGTGCGGGTTGGAGTCCAGGGGGCATAGCGGGGGTGGGGTCCAGGGGGCTAGGCGGGGGTGTGGTGCGCAGGGTTGGAGTGCACGGGGTGGGGTCCAAGGTGGGGTGGGGGGCGGGGGTTGGGAACGGGTGCATGGTGAGGGGTGGGGGTGATGGGGTTAGTGCGTTAGGGTGCGGAATGGAGTGTTGGGGTGGAGGGGTGGGGGTTGGGATTGGGCATGGTGCGGGGTGCTTAGTGGGTTTCGGGGGGGGGGGGGGGGGGTCGAGGATTGGGGATCCAGGAGCGTGCCTCCTGGCTAGCAAGAGGGCCGCCGAAGGCGGGCGCTTGCAGCTAGTAATAAATAATTCAACATGAACATTTATTAAATTTATCCATTTCAAAATTTTCTATTATTAATATGAAGGAGCTAAACATAAAAAGATAAATTATATTATTTTCATCTAGTTCATATAACAGTTAAAGAAAAAAGAGCCAAAAAATTTTAAAAAAATAGACTGGAGATCTCCATCTTAATTCTCAAAACTTCCCCTAACAAACAAAAGGACCAACAAGAGGGAGAGAAGTAAAATCCTTCACTACCCTCCCTAATGTCAGATTGGTTCACCTCGGAGCATAATCAATTGACCCGGATTATTTTTTGGCACTCGAGTTCAATTTCCAAGACCACCGTCTTCACCCTTTTGAGATGTAATAAAAAGTATCTATAACAGCTCGGATTTAGTAGAAGAAAATCTCTGGTAATTTTTTAGAAATTTTTAGCTATCATCGGTAATTTAAATTTGATAAACGATTTTCATAAATAAAGTTTGAAAAATATTTGTAAACATTGCGAAAAGCGTCAGTCAAAGATTAATCAGATAGTGAAGTTCTTGACTCATGTTTGCTTACTAAATCCAGATCAAAATCACGTTTATTTAAACATGTTTACGTATGGCTTAACATCGATGTTATTAACCCTTGAGCAAACAAAACAATATTATTATTATCAATGAAAAGATATAATTAATGAAGGCAAGGATTAGAATAAATTTCAAAAAAAGGAATTTACCTATAAATATGTTTATATTTTTCGTGTTCTGGTGGCACTGTGGGCTGACTGAGTGTCGTCGCAGGTTCTTGAGGGACTTGACCACCGCCGGCCCCACCGATTGTCACTTGTGTCGATGCATCTTGATTCTCTTTATAATCTTGCCATTTCGTACGTAAGTCGTCACGTAATTCATGCCATCGACCTGCCAGACCTTGATACGTATGCAATTTTTCCATATCTAGAACAAGAAAAGATACCCAAAATATTATCAGCTGATGGATGAGATATTATTGTGTTGTTTTTACTTTTAGTAAAAAGGGATAATTTGTTTAAGACTTGGCACGATTCTGCAAATTCTAGTGATTTGAGAATTTTTGTCAGGGAACGGTTGAGCTAGAAAGTTGAAACTTACTACAATGATTCAGTTTGTTAATACATGTTGCGTGGCAAATTTTAGCTCATTAACTGCAACTAGGACTATATATAAAAATTATTTTTTTGAACCGGAAACAACTAATAAAGGTAGAAAGCTCAAAATATACCTTTTTTTAAGAAAATACAAATATTTCGACATCGGAACAAACTTTTTATGATATTCTGTTCTTGAGTTATCGTAGTTCAGAAAGATACCCAGACAGCTTGCAGAAAAAATAATACTTGATAAAGATTTCTTTATGTTACAAGAAGAAAAAAATTGTAAAATTTTAGAATGAATTCAATATTTCTGTTCTTCGTCCTTGAACTGGAAAATTCTTTCAGGGTGACCATCCATGTAGAAATTTAAAAAAAAAATTAATTTTTCTAGTTTATCCAAAGCATTCTGGGTTCTAATTTTGAAGTGATGATGGTAATTGAAGATTGGAAGTATCAAACGTGCTAAGTGCCATTTTTTCTGAAACTCGCTTTTGTACATTATAACGATTTATGGGCCATCGCCAATTTCTGATAAAATGAGCGAAGTGCTAGGTCCACATTTCACGAGTAGCATAAACAACAATTTATTGTTAACACTCCTCTGTATTTTCACTAACAAAGATATAATAAAGTTTTTTCAAAGTATCTCTATTTTATAATTTTGGCACTTAAGCACCTTGATACTTCCACTCTTCAATTATAGTTCTATGTAACCTATTCCATTGATCTGTTAAATTTAATGTGCTCTATATCAATTTACTTTTACTAGATGCTATTGAATCAAACTCATTGATTTAACATATCATTGGGCGGAAATCTATTAGTTGAAAATGGCTTCAAAATTAGAAATTAAAACGTCTTTAATGTTCTAAAAACAAAATTAACAGCCTGATCTCAAAAGATTAAGAACTTTGGTATTCCACCCTGGTTAAATTTCTTTAAGATTGGACCTCCATTGGTGAAATTAAAAAAATTGTTTAAATATTCTAGTTTATTCACCTCGTTTCAGCTTCTTATTTTCAAGTTTTTCTAATGATTCTAGGTATCAAGTCAACTCAACTAATATCGATCTGCTAAAATCTATCTATAATTTATAAACGTCTTCAAAATTACAAAGCTACAAAGTAGGATTTTAACAATTTTTTTAATTTAAAGTGAGTGGTCCTGCCCGAAAAAAATTCATAATCTAAAAATGTTATTAACGAAAATGAATTTAGGTCGAATCAAAGATTTTAATAAATAGGAGGGTCCTGTCCCCTCGGGAGTTGAACCCAAGCACTAGTTTGCTTTCCGGGTAACTAGTCAAACACTTGAGAGAATCACCTTCAAACATGCAACATTTAACGAAAGCCAAAAAATTTAACTCTATTCAATTTGATTGGAATAGTAAAAATGACTGCTTAACTGAAATAAAAATTCAGTACCGGATATCGGCATTGCGAAGGCTATTAAATGCAAAGAAATGAGTGTCTATTTGAGAAAGAAAGATCGAATTTATTAAATTATTTAATCAATGTATTAACGAAAATGAATTTAGGTTGAATCAAAGATTATAATAGACATGTTTATATTGCATGTAGAAGGGTCCTGCCCCCTCAGAAGTTGAACCCAAGCACTAGTTTAAATGTCTATTAAAATCTTTGATTCGACCTAAATTCATTTTCGTTAATAAATAGATAATAAATTATTATATAATGCGAGTTGATTTTTGAGAATAAATTCGATTTTTCTTTCTCAAATAGACACTCAATTCTTCGCTTGAAATAATGTTATGTTTTTTGTAATTAATTAAATACTTCTTAAAAATATATAGGGGCCCCACGAGGTTTTTTGAGGAGAGGGAGGGGGAGGTTGGAAAAACTATTACGCCTCTGTATTTAAAACAAAAGTCTCAAATAAATAAAAATATATTGAATTTATATTATGGAGAAGATATAACCTTTAATTTATTTAAAATAAAAAAAATATATTATATTATTGGAATCCAAAAAGAAATTGAATCAATTTAATGCTTAATGAACAAGTTCCATTACTAATAGTTTAAAGAAGGAGACAATAAAAGAGTGTGTCTTCTGCTGGAATTATAAATTTTATTTATTTATAACGAGACTATAGTTTCGAGGGCTTTGCCCTCTTCATCAGTCTATTACAATGGATTCACAGGAATTAATTTATGAATGAATTCTCGTTATAAATAAATAAAATTTATAATTCCAGCAGAAGAAACAGTCTTTTATTGTCTCCTTCAATATATAAAAATTCTGCTACTCTCGGCAAAAAAACTTTCAATTTAATAGTTTAAAGACTACTTACTGCACGAGAGTCGTCTAAACAACGGAAAAATTAGTTCGTCTGGGTTTATTAGTAGAGATAGACTAATAGAAATAAAAAAATTAAAAAATTTCCATAAATTATTATCAAACAAAACAGAATAAAATAAATACAAAAACTAGTGTACATATTATCATATTACAAGGAGCGAAACGAATAAGGCGGTCCCGATTGTAATCTGATAGCTGTGATAAAGAAAAAATTTGATATTTTTATTAAAGTGATATTTTTTTAGCTTTCATTCAGAAAAGTGTTAGCTTTTGTGCTTAAAAATCTCCTAGGAGAAATCGGTGTATTTGTATTAATATAAATTTTTTTCTTATTATGATTACACTTGACAAAGATAAGGCTTAAATAAATAACGATGATACCTAAGGTAAAGGTTAAAAATTAGTGGAAATATACTTTTAGAAGTCTTTTAATTGTAATAAGATCTATATGCTTTATTCTATTTTCAATACTAAGCTAGAGGAAAAGTTTTTTCAGAACTTGGTATAATCTTCATATACAGGGTGCTTCAAAAAAAATGTATACACACTTTGAACTTCCATAGAAAATTTATTTACCGTTCTACAAAGTTAAATTTCAGGAAAATAGAAAGCTGAAAGTCAATGTAAATGAAACATAAATAACAAATGTTAATACTGTTCAAATTGGTGACCTGCAGCATCAATACAATTCTGAGTACGAGTCACCACTGATTCTGTACATCGTATCAAAACGTCCAATGAGATTTCTCTACACACTGCTTGAATCTCATTCCAAAGAATGTCTAGGTTACGTGGTTTACGTTTGTACACCTCATCTTTTACTGTGCCCCACAAGAAGAAATCCAGTGGTGTAAGGTCTGGAGAGCGTGCTGGAAACTCGATTGGCCCCCTGCGTCCTATCCACTGGCCCGACAAATTTTGATCCAGGTAAGCTCGTACGTCCGGTAATGATGATTTTTATTTTCAACAAGATGGTGCCCCGCCGCACTATCACAGGGACGTACGAGCTTACCTGGATCAAAATTTGTCGGGCCAGTGGATAGGACGCAGGGGGCCAATCGAGTTTCCAGCACGCTCTCCAGACCTTACACCACTGGATTTCTTCTTGTGGGGCACAGTAAAAGATGAGGTGTACAAACGTAAACCACGTAACCTAGACATTCTTTGGAATGAGATTCAAGCAGTGTGTAGAGAAATCTCATTGGACGTTTTGATACGATGTACAGAATCAGTGGTGACTCGTACTCAGAATTGTATTGATGCTGCAGGTCACCAATTTGAACAGTATTAACATTTGTTATTTATGTTTCATTTACATTGGACTTTCAGCTTTCTATTTTCCTGAAATTTAACTTTGTAGAACGGTAAATAAATTTTCTATGGAAGTTCAAAGTGTGTATACATTTTTTTGAAGCACCCTGTATATACTTAGATATATACCATTTTTTTATTTTTCATTGTTTATTTATTTTTTATTGTTCTATTTATTTATTTATTGTTCTATTTATTTATTATTTAGTTATTATTTTATTTATTTATTATATATTTATTATTTTATTTATTTATTTATTATTTTTATTCATTATGTATTATTTTCATTGTCTGTGATACAATTTGATTGTTTGTAATTGATTTTTTATTTATTGTATATTTGATTGTACACAATTTTGTAATTGTTATGCATAATTTATACGAGTATTTGGCTGTGAAAATTTTAGACTCATGGTAGACTGGCTACAATAGGCCATTAAGAGGAGAGAAAAAAAATTTACCTAAAAAGATGTAGCTAATTAATACAAACTTGTGAGTCAAATTTCAGTTTATTAGCTATTCAAGAGCATATTAAGATTTTATTTTTTCTGAAACAAGAAAGCCGAAAAGTGAAACAATTCATAGTTTTGGAATTTAAACTTTTTAACACTAGAACAAGCTTTCTAAAATATTTTATTTTTGAGTCATGGTATGTGTCGTATTCAAACGAAATTAGAAATCTTCTGTATAAAGAAGCTTTGTTTCCTATTTAGGTCTAGGCGAATTTTTACGCCCAAACAGCTTCTCACCCTCTAGACTAGAAGGCTCGAATCGGCCCGTCTCGAATATAGTTCGCATCTGTGGAGACAGCCTCCAAGCATTTTCTTGCCCCCTTGGAAACGAGCTATCAGACTAATAGATGATCCAGTCTTTATTCATTGGGCTATCGAAGAATCGCTTCCGCGCTTTCCCTATTCTATAGATAGTAACACGGCCATAGGCGCCGGACCTAGGGGGGGGGGGTTCGGGGCTTAAGCCCCCTTGATCTTTGATGTGGCTGGCTGAGGACCCCGCTACCCGTGGACCATATCGTCTTCTTTTTTGTAATCAATTCTTTAAAACATTATATATAGAGGTATATCTTATATTAAATATTAATTTTTTGTTCACTATTTTAACTGTTAAAATATATTTATTTATTTTTTTAATATTTAAAAATATATTCATCTTATAAAAGTTTTTTTCAGTTTTTAATTGAAAGTAATGGAAGGCAGCCCAGGGGCAGTGACGAAAGAAAAAATTAACACATATCCAAATAAGGTGTAATTTATTGGAATCCTTCACTCTTTTCCCTTCAAACCGACGTTTCGGAGGATTCTTCCCTCCTTCTTCAGGGTTTCTACGGAGTTCAAGGAAACAAATAAAATGCTTTCTTCCTCTCTCCACAGCAGTGTTTAAAACTTTTTCCTCTTCCTTAGCAGAAGAATAGAAAATAATTTTTTTTCCTCCTTTTATTATTATCTATTTTTTCTTATTATCTATTAAGAAAAGGAGGAAAAAAATTGTTTTTCTATACTTCTGCTAAGGGAGAAGTAAAAAAAGTTTTAAACACTAGCAATGCAAGAGGAAGAGGAAGCATTTTATTTGTTTCTTTCATTGACCCCTTGAAACCTTGAAGAAGGGATGGAAGAATCCTCGAAACGATCGGTTTGAAAGGAAAAGGAGGAAGGAATCAAATAAGTACACCTTATTTGGATATCTGTTAATTTTTTCTTTCCTTTCTACCTGGACTGCCTTCAATTACTTTCAATTAAAAATTTCTGCCAGTCCGTCTCTCTCCATAGAAAATTTCGTGCAAATTTTTCAGTTTTATTTGCTTGTTTTTTGAGCCCCCACCCCTTTAAACAAAATCCAAACTCCGACGCCTATGATCATGGCATGTGCTCCAATGAGTTAAAATTAATCATTCTCGCCAAAGTCTGTTTTGTGGATAAATTAGAAAAGTGCCGAACTACTACATTCGAAATACTTTTATCCTAGGGCAGAGGTCGGGGAACTTTTCTAGTAATTACCCCAAAATATTTTTGCGTAGGTCGCTGTTACCCCTACATTCTAAAAAGCAAAAAAACCCAAAGTAAATGTATATTATTTAGTATTTATTGTTAAGGTAGTTCTTTCACAAATCCAAAAATTCAAGAAGTCTTTGAAACTTGGAATATAAGTCATTGAAAGCATAATAAATACACTATTAAAATTTGAAGTCGATTTACCACACTAAACATGAAATAATTGCAATTAAAAATTACATTTTTAACATAGGATAGATAGGGAAAGGGGTGGCAAAATGATCATTATTTTATTTTTTTCATTGAAAGACTTTCACCATCTTTATGAAAAACTAATATTTGTTAGAATAATATATTCGGAGTAACTTAAAAAAAAATTGAAATTATTTACCAACTAGTTTTGATAAAAAAAAAAACATGTTTGGGCGATTATTTTTAGTGGAGGAGATAAAATATCAATGCCTTGGAAACGATCCATTCATAAATAGAATATAGTAGCCTAAAAAGTACAGATGCACGTTAAAAAACATAACCTAAAATTTTAGTTCCGTTTATATTTATAGAGTGGTTACGAGGCTAAAATTTTTCGCGGAAAGAACACTCCTTAATTGGAATTTACATGAAAACTATCTCTAAGTAAATAAACATTGTAAACATTAACATAATTCAAACGCTTTTACGTTTTAGAAAAATGATGTTGTTTCATTTTCGCTAAAATGACTTCAAAATTAGGACTTTTTGACGTGAGCGCAATTTGAATACAGTCCTCGGCTATCAAAGTAAAAATACTATAATAGTTTATAAAATAGAAAATTTTAAAAATGTCCTTATTACCCCCGATAGTTTCATTGTTACCCCATTTGGGGTAATTTACCCCGGTTTTCCGACCGCTGTCCTAGGAGTGTCTATATTTTTCCCACGACCCAATAAGGAATACGACAAAAAAAAACTTAGATTCTCTTTCATCCATCATATATTTTAGTCCTGATTACAATAATATCAATATAACATAACACAAGAAATAATTATGACTAATAGCCATAGTAGTAGTAGTAGGTGATGTTAACAAAATATAAAATATAAATCGAACAAAAATAAAAATATAAAATAAATAAATACTATATTTTTTATATGAATAATGGCTAAAGAAAATTATTAAATAGATATATATCTATAAAGTTAAGAGAAGCAAACTTATTTATTTTTATTGTACCACGAGTACTTTTCAGAACTCTTTGAATCGCAATTAACAGTTCCTTATTACTTTCTATTTCTTTTAAAAAGTCATGTACACTTTTTGTTGTTAAATACTCAACATATTATAGCATAAGCATTTACTGTCGCTAATATCTAATCTATTTCTCCCATCTGACCATTGACTATTTATCAATGAAAACGCACGTTCAGCCTGCATTGTGCATATTTTTCTCTATTTGAAAATTCCCCCTGTATATTTTCAAATACGAAATAAATATCTACACAAATCTGCCTGCCGCTGGTTCTGGTTTCAGCTAAAACTTTTTTTATTTTCACTATTTTCCAAAACAAAAATACGTATTCAATATTCTAAATTAATAGATCAATTGATATTAACATTTTTAACTTTAAATTCTTATACACACACACACTTTAATCAAAGTAATGTGTATGTATCTCTTTTAGCTATTTTCCTTTTTAATCGGCATTTCGATTCAAGCCTAGTCATTATACTGTTGTCCATGTTTTCCTATGCTGTCCACAAAGAAACCGCTTGGACATTATAAAATGTGTTAACTAAATCTATTTTTAAATTAATCAGTGAGTGTCATCTTCACATTTGTGTCACTCTTCCCACCATAAAATTTTATTCAAAACAAAAACAAAACACATATTCCCTGGTTTAGTTAGTTTTTTTATTTGTTATTCCACATGTCTTTATTATTTTATAAAGTGACATAAAATTCAACATATCAAGTGTAATGGCGTGTAATTTCACACTGAACTAATTTAGACTGAAGAATATTAAGCACCTGGTGAATATATAAGTGAATTTATAATATTTTTCTTTCTTAAAACAAATAACATAATTTCAAAGCCTAAATCAAAAAGTGTGTCCTCTGCTTGATGTAATTAAATAGATAAATGAATACGGTTTTTTTAATAAAAAAAAAAACAATAATAAAACGTATATTAAATATTCAAACGTTTCTGGTTTACGAAATTTTCCCTTTTATCATTGAAAAATGTAAACTAAGCTGCTTTATGAAAGAATAATAAAGCAATTATTTGGTTTTTTTATTTTATTTTTTTGTCTCAAAAAATGTCCCCTATTGTTTTTTTTCTTTTTTTCTAAATCTCTGTCCTTTACAAGTATTACAAGTTATGTGAAATGTATTTTACTATCTTGAATGAAACACTGTGGGGGGACTTGTCGTGTAGACAGAAACTACACCTGTGGTAGGTCGCATAGCAAGGTAATTTTAATATTACACTAGAGATAAGTTAAAAAAAGATTACATAACATGAATTTGAATCGACCAGCCGGAATTAGGTACTCCTTTATTTCTGGATTTTTTTAGTAGTTTTTTAATCTTTTTTCTCTTTTTCTTGTGGTTTTCAAAAAAGGGGGTAGTAATTGAAAGTGGTGTAGTGCACAGGCCAGTATATTATAATTGTGACTATAATGGACCCCAGCACCCGAAACCCAACCCCACCCCCGCACCATGCACCCGCGTCCCACAACAGCAGCCCGTCACTGCAACCCACCCCCGCACCCCCGCCCCCGCACCCCATCCAGCTACGCCCCTGGGCCCCCGTCCCGTACCACCTCCCCGCCCCCACTATGCCCCCTGCGACCCCGAACACCCCACTCCAAGAACCCCGCACCCCACCCACCTCCGCACCCATTTTTTGCATTTCTAGCTCTCTAGTGGCCTATGTATACAAAATTTGGTTGAGTTTGGTCCAAGGGCAAGAATTTAGATTTTTTCACCCTCTCCCCATTTTTGGGTGGTTTTTTGGAGGAATTTTTTAAACAAAAGTTGTCAGAAATCACATCCCTTACAACTTTGCTGATAACACAATTTGCCGTAGAGTTAATAGTTTAGGAGTTATGTGATAATTTCCATTAGTGCGCCCCCCAAACCCGCTTTTGGGGTCAAAATATCAAAACGTTGTATAGCAATAAACGTAAGAAGTCATCTGATCCAAATATGAAATTTCATAATAATCCTTTTGGCCGTTTTTACGTGAATGGTGAGCAACTTTTCACGGAAATCACGCAAACATACAGTCAGACAGACAGGAATTTTGTTGAGGGTGTCTTCGATCATAACTTTGCTTGAAACGTGTGCAACCAAAATTTGGCGTGATTTGGACCAATGTACAAAGAAATCCTTAATTTTATATATATAGATTCATTTTTGTATAAATATTATAATATTAATTGGAAGTTTAATAGAATTTTAATTTATAATTAAACATATCTGTTCAGACAACATTGAAAGTTAAGCACAGATTCATTTTTATCCGAACACGTGTATTCAATTAAAACAAAAATCTTCATTAAATTTTAACGTAAATATTATACTTATTAGTATTATTTACTTTCGACTGAAGATGAAGCCATACGAAACTATACCTATAATCACAAATAAATATAATATATAATATATTTATTTATTTATATCAACCAGAGTACACACTCTGATTAATGTTTATAAATTCTACTATAAATTTGTATACTCGGTTAATTTTATATGAAAGTTTCTTCAGGTTGAACCTCCAGGGATGTCATGAGCTTTAATTGTTGAAGATACCTTATAAGCTTATAAAATGCTTGAGATTTCTAATTCGGTTTTATTTGTCGACGATAAAGATGGAATTAGGGAATTTGTGGATTTTTCTCTAATCTTAAGTTAAGTCAATTCGAAACGCAGACAGGTACAAAAATCCCCTAAAAATGGCCAATATAGTTAGGGCTCTCCTACACCGTTATTTTAATGTAAATTATTTGTTTGTTTGTTTGTTT
Organism: Forficula auricularia; assembly: GCA_024734495.1. Classification (NCBI taxonomy): domain Eukaryota; kingdom Metazoa; phylum Arthropoda; class Insecta; order Dermaptera; family Forficulidae; genus Forficula; species Forficula auricularia. The sequence goes on from JALMQS010000128.1 coordinate 20,351,058, forward strand.
GTTTTAATTCAGCTTATTTCTACTTAACGAGATCTTTACAGGGAAACACCCTTTAATAAAAGTATTTTTTAGTTTTAACCCCATGAAAATTTCGACACTTCTCATAATTAGGGCTTCGCACGAGCTCGAGATATTTTTCGTTTGGTCTCGTCTCGCATCTGTTCTACGAGACCAAACCGAGACGATATATCTTTAAAATTATTAGTGCGATACCGAGACCAGATACTGCAAGACTCTCGTCTCGTCCAGACTCGTGGTCTCGTAGCCATTTTTTGTGTGGTAAAATGTTACAAACTTCAGTGTAAAATCAAATTTCATAATATTGTAATCTACCTACTTCTAATTATTGTAATAAATTAAAAAAAAACTCAACTTTTTTAAGGTATTTTTTTATATTTGTATAATTATATTAAATCAATGTTCTTATAATCAGTCTGAGATTGGGGCATACAACCTGCCTTAAACAACTTCGGAAAATGCGACTTGAAATTTGTATTACTATTTTTATTGTTAATGTAAATGATAAAATGTGAAAAAAGTTGAATTACTCTTCACCTGGTGGCCGAGAACAATTCCTGGTTAAATAAATAAATTAAAAAAAAGTGTCTCATAGTATGAAAAAATATAATTTATAGTATTTAAGGAAGATGGTGTAATATCAGTCAAATGGAAGTGGCGAGGAGTTTGAATAAATTCTGAAACGTTTTCAATTGATCTGAAAGGTATTCAAACGTTTTTTATTTAACTTCTATTACCTACACCAACTATCTTTCTTAAATTAAAATACAGTCACAATCCAACATCAAAATTTACAGTATTTTAGTTTGCTATATTTTTAAACAAATACATAAATCACTAAAAATTGAAGTAAAACTTAAGTTTAAAAATGAATAAATATTTTTTTTTCAATTTTATAATTGTTTTAGAATTTAAAAAGAAAATTAAATATTTTGACATTTAGATATACCATATATGTTTACGTGTTTACTACAATTTATTATCAACTTAAATAAGTATCATTTTACCTTAGTTTATAAATAGTTCAGTAATAAATATCGTTTTAACTTATTTTTTAATTAGTTCAGTAATAAATGTCGTCTGAAATTAATTAATTTTTTATATTTTTTACTATAAAAAACAAGAATGTAACGATACTTTTTAAGATGATACGAGACAGAGACCGAAAAGATAGTGGCTATTTTTTTGATAATTCACGAGACCGAAACGATATTTTCTCAAATCTGGTCTCGTCTCATCTCATAATAATCATTCAATTAGAATTTTGATACGTTTTGGGATTTCGGAGAAAATGGATAATTATAAAATGTAAATTTTAAGTTTATATCTTCTTAAGTTTACGATCTATAATAATTTTAACCAATTTTCATAGAAGGGCTGACGTAAAAAAGTCTTTCAGAAAATGACCATCAGAGCTTCAACAATGAATATTAAATTTAAGTTTTCTGAACATAGAAAATCTTCAAAATTTTTCGACTTAACAATAGATAGCTGCATGAATAAATTCTAAAAATTCAATGTCAAACTACACTTTTAATTTTCTTTTTATAATTAGACTAGCTGCAAGGCCCGCCTTCGGCGGCCCTCTTGCTAGCCGGAGGGCACACCCCCTGAATCCCCAACCCACGAACCCCACTCCCAACCCCCAGAACCCCACCCAACACTTCCCGCCCCCGCATTCGTGCACAACCCCACCCCACCCCACCACCACGCACCCCAGCCCCCGCACCCCACTACGCCTCTGGACCCTCACCTGAACCCCCACTCCACCCTGCACCACCCCACCGCCACCATCCCCCGGACCCCACCACCGCGCCCTCCACCCCGCACCGCCACTCCGCGCCCCACCCACCCCGCACCCACTCCGGACCCCACCCCGCACCACCCCACTACGCCTCTGGACCCTCACCTGTTCCCCCCTCATTATGCCTCTGGAACTTCACCTAAGCCCTCCACTCCACCCTGCACCCCTCACCCCCCCCCCTGCACATTACCCCCGCACCCAGTTTTTTCATTTCTAGCCTTCTAGTGGCCCATAGATTCTATATACAAAATTTGGTTAAGTTGGCTATTAAGGGTAAGAATTTTTATTTTTTGCCCCCCCTCCCTTGGGTGGTTAGTTTTTGCATTTCTAGCCTTCTAGTGACCCACAGATTATGTATATAAAATTTGGTTGAGTTTGGTCCAAGAGCAAGAATTTTCATAATTTGACCCCCCCCCCCTTTTTTGGGTGGATTTCGGGGGAATTTTTTTAAACAAAAGTTGTCAGAAATCACATCCGCTACAACTTTGCTCATTTTAAAATTTGCCGTAGAGTTAATAGTTTAGGAGTTATTTGATAATTTTCATTCGTGCGCCCCCCAAACCCCCTTCTGGGGTCAAAATATCAAAACGTTATATAGCTAAAAACGTAAGTTAGAAGACATCTGATCTAAATATGAAATTGCATAATAATCCCTTTAGCCGTTTTTACGTGAATCGTGAGCAACTTTTCGCGGAACCCACGGAAACATACAGACAGACAGACATACAAACAGGAATTTTGTTGAGGGTGTTTTCGTTCATAACTTTGCTTGAAACGTGTGCAACCAAAATTTGGCGTGATTTGGAGCAATGTACAGACAAAACCTTAATTTTATTTAAATATAGATATATAGATATATTTTTTGGTGATATCCTCCAGATGTTATTTTACTCAAACTTAATTAGGGTGGAACAATTGTGTAAGGGTATGACAAAGAAATTCTCAACTTTCGAGGATTCCCAGTATCGATGTCGCCTGCTCCTGACATCCCACTATCGTATTAATAGAGTTCGCTATTTTTATACAATTTCACGTTTACACGTGTGGTCGGAACTTAGAGACTGTGGGGTCAAATTGGATTATCAAAAAAAGGGTTTAAAAAAATAACCATCCTCAAAATGGAATTCCAGCTTATTCCAGAAATAGACATTTTGAGAACTAAAAATAAATAAATAAATAAATCTTAATTGAATGTAATGGAAGGCAGCCCAGCGGTAGAGAAGAAAGAAAAAATTAACACATACCAAATAAGGTGTAATTTATTGGAATCCTTCCTCCTTTCTTTCAAACCGACGTTTCGGAGGATTTTTCCCTCCTTCTTCAGGGTTTCAAAAAGGAGGGAAAAATCCTCCGAAACGTCGGTTTGAAAGGAAAGAAGGAAGGATTCCAATAAATTACACCTTATTTGATATGTGTTAATTTTTTCTTTCCTCACTACCGCTGGGCTGCCTTCCATTACATTCAATTAAAATTTCTACCAGTCCGTCTCTCTCCAGAGAAAATTTCGTTGCAAATAAATAAATCTATTGAAAAAGTTTTATTGATGGTTATTAAATAAATAAATACAAATCTTTTATAAAAGACAATCGTCAAACATTTATTAAAACTCTAAACGTTTCGGTAGAATTTTTCCCTTTAGTTGAAATTTGATTAAATTTCAAAAAAAATGTTTTTTTTTCTTTTTTGAAATTTAATTAAATTCAATTAAAATATATAATATAATAGGGAAAAATTCTCTCGAAACGTTTGAAGATTTGTATTTACTTAAATAAATTGATTCATTAGAGAGTTTATATGCTTATCTGTCAATGAAATCGATATCTTGTAAAATCTATATATCAATCATGTTATTGGGTTAAATAAATGTAACAGCAAAATCCCCTTAGCAAAGAAACCGTTCGAGTTTGTTATATATCATTTTTATCAAGAATTTTGTCAATAACAAAATTGTATCTTCTAAAAAGAGAACGTTTCTATCTTTAACGAAAACGTTGATGTGTGCATGCTTGCATATAATCATTGAAATTAATATATAATCAACATATGATGCAGGTATTCAAATTGAGTTTATGTGAAATTACTAGTTATTTAAAACTTAAGTGATTGAATAGTTTAAAAGAACTTTTTGAAATAAAACCCATTATGCACTATTTAATATATTTATTAAAACATTAACAATCACTTCATTGATGATAGAAACGTCGTGAATTCGTGTAGGTACATGTAAATTTATTAATGTTTTAATGAATATACTAATCAGTGGATGATGTGGTTTATTTCAATAAGTTCTAATAAATTAAATTGTCGAGAAATCTGAATATTACTTGGGACCCTTAGGAAGCTGTGTATGATTGGATTCAGATACAGACGATAACTCAAGAACAGAGAGCAGCAGAATGTTCGTTAAGGTGTGAAAATATTTATATTTTTAAAATCTCTAGCTATAGATGTCAGTTCAAATATAAAGAAAATTTGAAAAAATTGAATTCCTCAAAGCTATCTAGCAGGTATTAATAACGAGCTGAAATTTGGCATAAATATTTGTGTTAATAAAGTACTCTTAAGAGCCAAATTTCACATTTCTAGCTGAAATCTTTTCCTGAGAAATTTTTTTTGTGAAATTACTCAAATTTAAGACAGCATGCCGAGTCTTTAAAAAAGTTTTCATTTTCCAATTGAAAATGAAAATAACTATTTAATTAAATTAAAAATGCATTGCATAGTAAAAAACACAAATTTCTTTGGAAAAATCACGAGGATATGTTTGTCTTCTATTGAGTTATTATTAATATTAAAATTTTAAATACAATATTATTTAGGTGAAGGTCGAATTTTTGGGGTGGTTACTTAAATGTGCAATTCCCAAGAACAAATAAAATAATATATTATATATATTATCATAGGGTGTGAGTCCAGTAAGGGTTTATTTAATTATAATTAGGGTAAATTTTTAAATTTAATTCACTTTAAAATGACGGTAATACATAGCCATAAATTTTCCAGTTTTAGGTGATTCTGCAACTATCGGTGTTAAGTGGTTTTACTTGAAATAGTGAGATTCTTCATTCTCTTCTTGTCAACTCTAAATAAGAACAAATCTTATGTCCTAAGTATTTTGAAAGATATAAGGTAAGGAACACTAGGTATGTGGATCAGACTCACATTTGACCGGAATATTTTATTACATGCCACGAGAGTTAGGATGTACCTATATATCCCGAGGGGTGAATCGCGACCTAATATTTTGTAGACCTACTTCCATCTCCACTTTCATTTCCAAGTAGAAGATAATAGATGAAATGGCATTATCTAATGAATTCCAAAATAATTCCACATAATTCCAAAGACAGTGTACACCTAATTCCAATAGCGGTTTACCCTTTGATATATCCTTTTTGACAAATAATAAAAATTATTTATAAGAAGAGAAGACATATCGTGATTTTAAAAAAACAATAACAATAATAATAATAATAGGTAAGTAATAATAAATGAAATAAATAAATTTGTTTTCAACATTTTTATTCTATTCTTTATATCTGTCTGTACTGTAAAAAAGACAATTTTCCTTTTTAAAAGAAATAATTAGAATTTTTTCTTTGTGTGCTGCGGCTTACCGAAAATAATGCAAATAAAAAAAGAATTGAGCGCCTTCAGCAAGGAATAATCTCCTTATCGTTTGACAAGAGAAATAGAATGTAGAGACGTCAGCAAGAAGCCATACAAGCCGACTGGCTGCTGGTTACGCGTACACGAGCACATACGAAAGAACAATCGACCGACCAGGAACAGAGGCGGCAGAGAACTGGCAGTCGTCGTCGTCGTCCTCGTCGTCGTCGTCGTCGTCAGCTGAGCGTCGAAACCTACCCCTCGGCGCCCTGGGCATGTGCCCGATCACCAACCTTCTCCTCCACACGCACCAGACTAAGCTATTTTATCTACGGTTCATTCAGAATGGGAAGTCATTCACGATTCAGGGCCAAATCACGTTGTATTGAAATTGGAACCATAAGAGAAAGAAGAGGGTCGCCCTGCAGCTAATTAAGTGTAGTATATACTCAAAAGAGAGAAAGTTAATCAAAAGAGAGGAGCCAATTTCACCTTCTCCAAAGAAGATCAATAAATCCAATCAAAATATTGAAAAGATTTTGTTTTGTCTAGAATAGCAGAGTTGTTGATCATGAGCGTAATTGGGGGTGGGGGGGGTGAAGTGCTCCACCCCGAGAAAACTCATTGCCCCCCTAAAAAAATCGAAACTCCATTATTAAATGAGTTGACACCCTAAACCAGGGATTCTCAACCACTGTGCCTCGGAACTTTAGTGTGCCGCGAGATTCTTGAAGTGTGCCGCATTAGCTAGGCAGTCGCCCCTCCTGAATTGACAATTCTTTATCAAGTGACACTACATTTAATCCAAATATTTATTTGATCATTTGAACTAAAGAGGTAGTAACATTTTACAGGATGGTGAATGTCCTATGATAATTTTATAGGTACATCAATCAATAAACCAAATAAAATTCTAATAATTTATTTTATTATTAGCGTGCCGTCAAATTTTTAAATTATTAAAAGTGTGCCGTGACGAAAAAAAGGTTGAGAATCACTGCCCTAAACCATAGGTGTCAAACTCAATGCTTGACGTGTGCCAAAATAAAAGTGTGAAGTTTAAGAGGGCCGCAAAGAAACTTTTAGGGTTCGTAGAAATCTAGTTATGTTTTTAAATATAACAGAATAACAATAAAAAAGTTAATATTTCCTTTGACAGTGGGGCCTCAAAAATTGACGATGCGGGCCGCGAGTTTGACACCTATGTCCTAAATGATTACAATTAGATTTCTTTTAAACTTTGAAAATAGTAAATATTTATAAAAAAAATCCTTGAAAAATTTCATGAAATCTGAGCGCTTCCTTCCGGATATAATCAATTTATAAATTAGCATACATATATCCTTATGAGACATTACTATATTTCGACTTTTTGTGAACGAATTATAAAAAATTATATTTAATGACAATAAAATCCGTTGAAATTAGTACACTTTATAGGTTAAATAAATGTGTTGTTGGCAGCTTATTTTTAGTGTAATCCCTTCCTTACTTGGATGAGATAAATTTTTCATTATTTATTAATTATTATCTCAGAAACTGTGTTGTAACTATGATTTAAATTAATAGTTATTGTTTAATGTTAGTTTAGTTTTTTATAACAATCGTAAGAAGAGTTTCTTAATTACCTATAATTATATATGTATGTAAACTTTCCGGTATCCCGTAGAGTTCAAAGTATAAGTGTCTGAAAAACTCTATCTTTGGAATTTAATATCTCCGGAACTATATTGTTTATAAATTTAGTTTTGCCACCAAACGATGCAGAAGTATTTAAATAATAATCTATCTAAAAAATCCTAAGAAAATGAATTTGGTGATACAACTACCTTAAGAGGCATGTATTTCACATTAAAAAGTTAGTTAACCTTTCTAGGGGTGGTGGGCACTGCATCTCTTGACCTCCCCCAACTATAATACGTCAATTACTTCAGTAAACTATTGGTTATCTACGAGTAGGAGAAAAATAAGAAAAAATAGACTACTAACCTATCGACAAATAAAAATATGTTTATCTTTTAATAAAAAAAATATTGTATTTAATAACATTTTATTCACAGATGATATGAAAATAAGTTTCATATTGTATATGAACAGTTTTAAAATTGTTATTATGGTACATTATAAGTTGACTCTGGCGAGTCTCTCGTGAACTGATTCTCCTGGTTCAATGGAATTTTGTAGCAACTGATGAAGAGGTTAGTTTTCAAATCTTTAGTGCCCCAACATAAAAATCTGTAATTTGTTATTAAAGAAATATAACTTGAACTTTTAAAGACTTTCGCCGCCTGAGCAAGAATACGATGCTGCACCCTTTTAAAATTTCCCTTAAATATATTCAAATAAAACAATATAAATATATATAATAAATTAATGCTTTTAAAACCATTTTAAATAAACTTGTCTTAACACTTTTAAATATTTAATAAACTATAATAATTATTTAACTTCTTTGCACTGACTCAACGCTTCTCGTATGAACGACAGGCTCATTGCTGTTGATGGTATAATATTTTATTTATTTATTTATTATATTATATAATCGTACATTTAAATGTATTAAATTTGAATATGTTTCAGATATTTCAATAGTGTAAAAAAAATAGAGTTATTGAATCCAAAATAAATAATGTCTCCCTAATTTCAAGAGATGTCCCAACCAACGTCTTTATAAAACAAACCAAAATAATTATAAATCAGAAAGAAAGTGACATTATTTTATCAATTTCATCTACCTGGAGGCTCACATTACCATTCTAATATAAGAAAATAGCATTTTAAGTATTTTGTAGTGTGTAAGAAATTTTATGAAAAGATTCAGTTTCTTCGTTCTGGGAGCAAATCAAATAGAAATTCCAAAAAGTTTTATTTTACACGGTGGGGCATAAAGATCTACCGAATTTTGATGAGGTATAAAAAATGACAAAATTTAACTAGAAAAAACTGAATATATTTTTAAAAAGAACAGGAAATATATATTTTTTAATGTGTTTTAAACATTATCAGACAAGGGGGGGGTTAAAAATGAAAATTCTAGCCCTTTCGACCAAACTCAACCAAATTTTGTAAACATATTCCGTGGGGGCTAGAAATGCAAAAAACTAACCACTCCAAAATGGGGGAGGGTCAAAATGCAAAAACTAGCCAAATTTTATATACATAGTTTTGTCGAAAGGGCTAGAATTTTCATTTTGACACTCGCTCTCCCCTATTTTGTGTGGTTAGTTTTTGCATTTCTAGCCTTCTGGGGTCCAAAATGTATACAAAATTTGATGTACTTTGTTGGAAAGAGCTAGAATTTTAATTTTTGACCCCCCACCCCCTTTTTTCATTTGATATAATGTTTAAAACATATTAAAAAAAAATATTTTATGTTCTTTTCAAAAATACATTCAGTTTTTTTCTAGTCAAATTTTTTCATTTTTTATACTTCTTCAAAATGTGGTAGATCTTTATTCCCCACCCTGTATTTTCTCATTACAAATTCAATCAAATGTATTGAAATTCCATATTTGTGGACTATTTTATTTGATCTTTTAAATCAAAGTGCCTGGAGCGATGGTCAGTAACTTGTTCCTCTATATAGCTTAAGTTTCAAATTTCAAGCATCTGCGACTTACCGAAATCGATATATGAATGATTAAAATATTTATTTTACGATACTCCTAATTTACACTCCCTTCCTTTATTTCAATTGGATTAAAATCAATACCTACACGACTAATAACTCATGACACTTGATAAGTATATCATTTAAAAAAAAAAATCGTTAGTGCCGTTTTTGAGAAAATTAAAAAAACGAAAAATCTTTCGTGTAAATGTCCACTTCCGGTGTTACGATTTCAAGAAAAAGCTTACTGTACCCCTTCTAGCCAATCGAGCTTAAGTTTCGAATTTCGTAGCTCTGAGATTGATGGTGGCGAAACGCAGGGGGGTACATTCTTATATAAGTAAAAATCAACTTCCGGTACTTATATTTTAGGTAAAATCTTGTGGTACTTCTTGTAGCATCTAGATAGCTTAAGTTTCAAATTTCAAGGCTCTGCGACTTACCGAAGACAAGAATGAACGATTAAAATATTTATGACTAATTTACATCTCCTTCCTTTATTTCAATCGGATTAAAATTTATAAACGACTAATAACTCATGAGACTTGATAAGTTCTCCAATTTTTAGAGAAATCGTTAAAGCGCTTTTCGAGAAATCGATTCTATATACAGGGGTGATTCACGGTCCATGGCACGTTAGACGTTTATGGAAAACGGAAGAGAGTATTTTTCTGAAAAATAAGCACCTTACATTTTCTTACATGTTCTATCGATCTAAAATATTTTCAGCATTTCGACGTTTCGGATTCCATCGAAAAGTCGTAGCAACATTATTTTTTTAAATAGAACACCCCTTATATTAACACGTTTTTAGAACTGCCCTTTTACTAAAATACTTTTTTGTTAATTTTGTCCTATACCTACCTATCTCTATCGGTTTTCGAGATAAAAAATAATTTGTGTTAAATATGGTCCAAAACATGACCTAATTAAACTTAAATAAATTAGTGCTCTCAATTCATGAAACGTTGATATTTTGGTGGTAGTTTAGACACACCCGAAGTATTTAATTTACGCCGAAAAATCGACTCCATATTATACAGGGCGTGCTAAGATTACTATTATTTCCGTTATTCATAAAAGGGGTCAAAAGTTCGTTTTTTCAAATAAGACCCCCTGTATATTACTCAATAAATTGAAAGACGAAGAAAAATGCTTTAAGACGATATATCATGTCCCTATACCTAAAACATCAAGTTTTCTTAATAAAGGCGCTTTTTCGTGAAAAATTACTTTTTAATGAATTTAATTTTAACTAACCATGGAAATATCAAGCTTATGACAGTTTGTTGACTATTTATAAGAAACTTATAAAGAGTTTATTGACGGTGTTCAAAAAAATCTCCCAAAATGATCGCAAATATTGATTATTCAAACGAAGTTCTGATAGTACAAAATAAATAATTTCATAAGAACTTCGTTTGGTAATCAATATTTGCGATCATTTTGGGAGATTTTTTTGAACACCGTCAATAAACTCTTTATAAGTTTCTTATAAATAGTCAAAAAACTGTCATACGCTTGATATTTCCATGGTTAGTTAAAATTAAATTCATTAAAAGTAATTTTTCACGAAAAGCACCTTTATTAAGAAAACTTGATCTTTTAAGTATAGGGACTTGATATATAGTCTTAAAGCATTTTCTCCGTCTTTAATTTATTCAGTAATATACAGTGGGTTTTATTTGAAAAAACGAGCTTTTGACCCTTTTTATGAATAACGGAAATAATAGTAATCTTAGCACGCCCTGTATAATATGGAGTTGATTTTTCGGCCTAATTAAATACTTCGGGTGTGTCTAAACTACTACCAAAATATCAACTTTTCATGAATTGAGAGCACTAATTTATTTAAGTTTAATTAGGGCCATGTTTTGGATCATATTTAACACAAATTATTTGTTATTTCGAAAACTGATAGAGATAGGTATAGGACAATATTAACAAAAAAGTATTTTAATAAAAGGGCGGTTCTAAAAACGTGTTAATATATCGGGTGTTCTATATTTAAAAAAATAAAGCTGCTACGACTTTTCGATGGAAGCCGAAACATCGCAATGCTAGAAATATTTTAGATCGATAGAACAGGTAAGAAAATGTAAGGTGCTAAATTTTCAGCAAAATCCTGCCTTCCGTTTTCCATAAAGGTCTAACGTGCCATGGACCTTGAATCACGCTGTATATATAAGAATTACTCGTTTAATATAATAAGAAAGATAAGATTTATTTATTTTCTTAGAAAGACGGACAGGTAAGCGAAATAAGTAGGCTATAATGAAAGGCAGCCAGAAATTATTTAAAATGTAATCAAATTCCGACGTTTCGGATACTTTTTTCTCTCCTTCAGGGTATGAATAGTTATTGATGGGTGAGTATAACTCAATTCCCATTTGTCTCTCTTTTCAGTGAAATGAACAATAATACAAAATTTTTCAACATTATACCTTAATTGTGATTTTTAATTAATTATAATATTTATCTGATAACTAAGTACACTTAAGATATAACGTTAAAAAATTTTGTAATATTGTTGTTATCTGATAACTAGAGACCGGATTCCTATGCAATTGCATATTATTTTTCCGCCACGTACGACCCAGGGGATCAATTATCTATCCGAATCATGCATGCATCTAGGATACTGTGGCTTAAATTTTATACTGTATATTTTTGCATATTTGAGTAATATTGCATTAAAATTGCATATTTAGTGCCAAATACAGAGGTTTTAAAAGTAATTTTTCGGTGAAAGAATGAAAAAATAGATTAAATATAAAAAAAACAGGGGAGTACACTAATTTAATTTATTTGATCAAATCATTGGGTTTGAATTTTCAGACTAAATTTTATCAACTGCAATAACTCTTTAATTCTTCACAGTATGACTCTTATAGGCATCTTTGTTTAGAATTGAATTTACTTTAACAAAGGTCATTATATAAAGTTGTGTATTTCAAAGGGTTAGGCAAAAATGTATAAATATATGTTTCATTTCAAATCTCTCTTATACAAGCAAAAGCACGTGACCTACAAAAAAGTTACATGAAACAGTTTTTAGGGATTTAAATGTACTACAAAAAATCTTAGATAATTAATTTGTCTACGATTAATAATTTAGAAGATAGACGAAGATTTTAAATTTATATTCACGAATTTTTTTTGGTTAAAATAAAAATAATTTTTCAAAAATATTTCCTTTTTCTGGTAAAGGGTTGTTTTCTGTAATATACCAAAAAAATTTAGCGAAATTCTTGATATCAACCGAATGCCACTTTCGGACTTGCGTCGCCTCTCGATATTATGGTAGACCAAAAGAATTATAAATGAAAAAGAAAGCTATCTTATTTTATCATTTTCATCCATCTGAATGCCCACCGTAGCATTTTAATATAAGAAAACAGCATTTTAATTAAGAATTTTGTAGTTTAAAAGAAATTGTATGAAAAGATTCATTTTCTTCTTCTCTGGGAGCGAATCAACTGGAAATGGCGAAAAGTTTTATTTTTTTTCTCATTATATATTTATTCAAATCTATTGAAATTTCATATCTGTGTATTATTTTCATTTATCTTTTATATGCCATATTTATTATTGAGAAATTTGCATTTAAAGGGTAGTTTATTTGAAGTTCAATTTGAAAAAGGTTAATAACTCTGTGTGAGAATTTTTTAAAAAATATAAAATTAATAGATATTATAAAACAATGAATTATTAATAATTTTAATTTAATTTTGAACGAAATCGGTACAGTACTTTTTGAGAAAATGGTCAAAAACCATCTGAACCGTCTATGAAAGGCAGTTTTAGAAACATTTTAAAATTCCCCTCCATGTCACAAGTCAATATTTCGTTTCATATAACTTTTTTAACTTTTTCAAAGGCATCGCGTGCTTTCAAAAAACAGCTTTTCATAGACGGTTCAGATGGTTTTTGACCATTTTCTCAAAAAGTACTTAACTGATTTCGTTCAAAATTGAAGTAAATTATTAATATAATTAAGTAATGGAGAGGGATTCAGCCAATGGGTAGCCTCTGCTGAATGAAATAAATTATTAATAATTCATTGTTTTATAATATCTATTAATTTTATATTTTTTAAAAAAGTTACACTTTTTTTCAAATTGAACTTCAAATAAACTACCCTTTAAAATGCAAATCTCTCAATAATAAATATTGCATATAAAATATAAATGAAAATAATATGCAGAAATGAAATTTCAATAAATTTGAATAAATATCTAATGAGGAAAAAAATAAAACTTTTCGCCATTTCTAGTTGATTCGCTCCCGAAATTGAATCTTTTCATACAATTTCTTTTAAAATACAAAATTCTTAATTAAAATGCTATTTTCTTATATTAAAATGATACGATGAACCTTCAGATAGATGAAAATGATAAAAAAAGTTTGTTTTCTTTTTTTCATTTATAATTCTTTTGGTCTACCATAATATCGAGAGGTTCGACGCAAGTCAGATGGAAAAAATTGGCATTCGATTGATATCAAGGATTTCGTTAAATATTTTTGGTATATTACAGGAAACAACCCTTTACATGATAAAGTAAATATTTTTGAAAAATTATTTATATTTTAACCAAAAAGAAATTCGTGAATATAATTTTAAAATCATCGTCTATCTTCTAAATTAATAGTCATAATGAATCATATAAGATTTTTTGTAGTACATTTAAATCCCTAAAAAACTGTTTCATGTAACACAACTTTATATAATGACTTTTGTTAAAGTAAATTCAATTCTAAACAAAAAATGTCTATTAGAGTCAAAGCTCTCCGGTGAATAATTAAAAAGTTATTGCAGTTGATAAAATTTAGTCTGAAAATTCAAACCCAATCAAACCCAATGATTTGATCAAATAATTTTTGGAAGTTTTAAAAGTAATTTTTCGATGAAAGAATGAAAAAAAAGATTAAATATAAAACAGGGGAGGACACTAATTTAAATTTGATGAGGCCTCAACGACACGAAGTGCAGTGTTGGACTACGAAATAGAAAGTTGAATACAAAGGATCAAGCTACAAAACAACAACCCACTCATTTTTATTATTATTCAGTTGTACTAGATACTATATTCTTCACGAAAATGACGAAAAGTTTGCAATATTTTTCTTCCAAAGTAAAAATTTAAATTCGCCCCCAGTACGTCTGTGGATGTGGAGCAATCTTTTTCACAGTATAAATCAATTTAGTTTAAAGAAATTGTAAAAAAAAATTGAGCCCTCTCTTTCGGGAAATATAAAAAGAGCGAAGGAAAAAATCTGGTACTCTATCGAATGAGGATACTGTTAAATGTTTTATTTTATTTTTTTAATGCAAAGCCTGTAGTCCGGGAGTGGAGTCCGCATTTTGATCGTGAAAAATAGAAAAGAAAGAAATTTTAGAGATTTGGTCTTAAGGGTACCTGTGAATTCGGGTCTTGGGAGACTAAAGAGTGGTGACTGATATATTGGAGCATTTCTATATTTCATATTATTAATAAAAACTTGTGTTTTTTTGCCTTTTTTGTTTGTAAAATACTATGTTTTTTAGAAAATTTCCTGAATGTTAACAATTTATAAGTTGGGAAGTTAGTAGAAAAAGGGTAATTCAGGCCTTGAGTCGTATTTATCGGAGTACATGTTAGTCAGATGGATACACCCTCCAGTTGGCTCGGATTTCTATTTTTGCCACTCCAGTTCGATTCCGGAGTAAGTGAAGGAGTCCTTTTGACTTCTGACATGTAAAATTATCCATGACAGCTCGGATTCAATAGAGGACACACTCGTAATTTCTTTACAATATTTATATTACTTTTTTATATCCAATGAACTTTGTGCTTAAAATATGAGTATAATTGTCTATGTTTATAACACACTACAATAATCGTAATATCACTCCCCGATGTCAGATATGAAGTCTTGTCTTAAAATACGTAAAAACCCGATATCGTCTACATCTCTGCGATAATATTTCCCTTTGAGTGAATAAGCAAAATTGTCGAGTCTTAGGTGTTAGAAAAACACCAAAAATAATCCATTCATACAGACAAAATCTTTTTTTGTGTATGGTAAGAAAGGAGGCCAGGAAAAGCCATCAGACTTTTCAGAATATTATTTCCAAATTTTAAGACGCAATAATATTTTTAATTAAAAATGAAATTATAACCAAAAACTAGTTCCATCTAGATTGATATTAATCGATGTCTGAATTTTTTAAAAATTATTATTTTTTTTAATTGGATGATAACATATTATCATTCTTCATTCTTGGTACTTGTCATATTATAATTTAACATTATTTAAATAAAACATATAAAAATTAATTAATTAAAATTGATTAATATTGAAATAGATAGATAAGATACATAAAGTTGAATGATTTTTATTTTTTTTTAATGGAAAAATTGAAATAATTCTCCGATTAAGTGAATGTGAATGTTTCTGTCTCAAAAAAGTGATTTCCTGTTTTGATTTATAATTGTTTAAGGCAAAGGGAAGCTGCCATTTCAAATAAGAAATATGATAATAATTTTTATGTATTTTTTTTCCAGTGCCTATATCTAAATTTTTCATTAAATTTTTTTATATTTATTTATTTATAAAAAATTTCGAAATCAGATGGACTGATGCACAGCAACTCTCAACAGGTGTTAGGCTAGAAGCTATATATTTCTACTAGAGGTTGTGATACATGAATGGTTGAACAAAATCAATTTAGAAAGAATCAAGAGAAGTCAAAACAAAACAAAGATAAGCTGACGTGTTCTGATGTGGCCATCCACTTGACATTACCATAAAACCTGGCCCATCACTTACATTAATATTTAATAAAATTATTTATATAATTAGTTTTGTATGTAATTGTAAATTTCCTAGATCATATCATGTATAATTTTTCATGTATATATATGATAATGAACTTAGGATAATGGTGTGGACTGTATTTCTTTAATTAAGATAAAGGAAGGTGTATTTTCTCCTTCTTCAATAAATAAAAGCAAAGATTTTTTGATATGATATTAACAATGGTTTTAATGATAAAAATAATGGCTTTTTGTACATACGAATGAAATTTGATACAGTTGGGGATGGCGGTGTAAATGCGAACTTTTGCAGCATTTCGTTTCACTTGGTTTTTATCCGACGACGAGATATGGGATGATTCAAGTTTGGTTTTTGTCCTTCTACACTCAATTCAAATATAATCAAAATTCTGCTGATGCAGTTATACAAAACATTCAATTTCAATTCAATCTGCTAACCCAGTCAACTGTCAATTTTTTCAACTTTTCAAACGGAGACTCAATTTCAACTATTCATTTCAATGAATCTATTAAGACTCGTTTCAACTACTCATTTCAACTACTCATTTCAACTACTCATTTCAATGAACTCTATTGAGACTCTGTTTCAATCTACTCATTTCAACTCACAACAGAGACTCAACCAAGACTCCTTTCAACTAACTTCATTTCAACTATCAACAGGAGACTGACTGGCTGGCAAGCAATCCTACCAACCAGCTGATTCCAAGCCAGTTTCTCTTTTTTATCCCCATGGAGGCATCACTCGTCAAACTATCAATTCTAATTTATACATATTCTTCTCCCAAAGACTCGCTAGGGGGTTTACTCGTGAGTCTTTGCTAGATTGACCCCAAATTAGTTTTAGATTCACCAATTCATAACCCAAAATAAGGGGAACCTCTTTAAGAAACCCTTATGGGCCCAATAAATATTAATCCTTCATGCATACAGTAAAGAGGTGTGAAGGAGGGCGTAAATCTCCTCTAAACCTCAGTTCCGATGAGCAAAGAGATTTCAAACCAACTCAAAGTGAATTAACATAGTGAAAATTCACACTCTGATACAAAATATTATTATTATTTATCAATAAATGAAAATTTAATAATGGTTACAAATAAAACCTTAATTAATTAGAATTATTATCCCAGGTTGGAAATTACAGGCTACTCAATTGGTAAAGGAGCTATTTGTGTAATGGCTCTTCGTTTCAAACAAAAAAAATAAATCTAAATTTTGAAAACACCTTTCAACAAAGCTCTAAATGCCAAAAAATTGAAATTTAATAATTTTAAACAAAACTAAAATCTATTATTATACTTATATAATATTTATTTTAACTCAAATTTAATATAAGTAACTAATTTTTTAAAAGAGAAAAGAGAAGAGGGAGTCTGACATGAGAAATGGGAAAAAATGTCAGACCCAGCTAGGGACCCCGTAGGCGCCAGCCACGTGCTGACAAATTGTCAGCTCCCTGAGGGTGAAACTTCACCCTCTTTCAAAAAATCTAAATTTTGTTATAAATTCTCTTTCTATCATTTTTGTTTTTTAATATAAAAAAAATCAAAATGTTGTAATCTATATTTTTTTTTTATTTTAATATCAAATAGATTCATGTGAATGATCTTTGATATATAAATATATTTTTATTTAATTATATAAATTTAAAAATAATATATATATCGAACATAATTTTTTTAAATAGAATTTAATAATATTTAATTGGAATTTATCATATTTGGTAAATGAAAGTCCCTTTTTTTAACTTAGTTTTTCAAATGAATTAAAATACCTATACATAATTTCAGTATTATATTATAGTACTTTTTATTTTTTTCAAAGGGTAACTGGACAAAGAATTGAAAAGAAATAAATTTTAAAATTGTATATGAAATACATGTAATAGATTTTTATTAAAAACACATTTGGCCTTTTAACCTCATTATTTTCCTCTAACTTTTTAATTTGACGGGGAAAAGACTCTAGTTGAGACAATTGTATAAATTTCAAGAGAGCCTTTTTTAATTCTACCTCGTTCAGTGGCTGGCCAAAATTTTTCGAAAGGTTTCTTTTTCTAACTTTCGCCAGCCATCTCAACATAATAACTAAAACTCTATTAGCGAAAAAAGTTTGCCATCTATAAGGCTCTGACTGAGTCCAACTTAAAGTTATCATCGAATCAGTTAAACAAATTATTTCTTTTAAAGGAATCAAAATAGATGGTTTTATAAAATGTAAAAATTCGCTGAGAACTAATGCTCCAGCTAATTCTAATCGAGGAAGACTGACAGTTTTTAAGGGGGCGACTCTAGTTCGCGAACCCACCAACCAACCTTGACTAACTTGCAAGGTTTTCTGAAAAATTCCCCTTACTAGATAAATGACTGCTGAATAAGCCAGTTCGCTAGCATCACAATAGCCTAAAAGAAAAAAATCCTCTTCAGGCTTTACAGCTCCAATAAATCGGGGAATATAAAAACCTTTCAATAATTTTAAGTCTTCCTGATATTCCGACCAAATCAAATTAACCCTGTCGTTAACAGGCTGGTCCCATTCTAACTTTTGTTTACATAATTGCTGAAAAATGATTTTAAATTTAATTAAAACAGGACTCATAAAACCTAACGGATCAAATGTTTGAGCTAACTTACTTAAAAGTTTTCTCTTTGTTAAAACAACATTTTTATTATTAGTGTAAGAAATTTGAAAACTATCAAATTTGGTATTCCAAATTAAACCTAATGTATTTGTGACCGGGTTTTCAGCAATAATTTTCGAATAATTTCCCTCCTCTCTGACCAACTGGGTGATATCTGAATTATTTGACGCCCATTTGTCAGTAAAAAACCTCCTTCTCTCAATAATGACTTAACTTCAAAAATAATAGCTTCAGCCTCTTCTTTAGAATCAACTGATACAAAGCCGTCGTCCATGTAAAAACAATTATCCAAGACCGCCTTGGCCTTTGGAAATTTATATCCTTCTAGGTTAGCGAGTTCTATCAAAACTCGTAACGCTAAGAAAGGTGAGGATTTCAAGCCGAATGGCAAAGTTTTTAAACGGAAAGTCTGCACCGGCTCTGATGGTTCAGACCTCCATAGAAATCTTAAAAAATCTCTATCCTGTTCATTAATCAAGATCATATTATACATTTTCTGTATATCAAAGGTGAAACCTATCGATCCATGTCGAAACTTGGTTAATATGGACCTAATATCGCTTTGCAACGGTCGCCCTGTCATTAAAATTTGATTAAGGCTAATACTATTCTCCGTTTTCGCTGAACCGTCAAAAACTATCCGCATTTTTGTGGATAAGCTTTGTTCACGAATAACCGCATGATGAGGTAAATAAAAACATTTATCATTAATAGAGGGATTAGACACTATTTCTGCAAAATCTAATTTAAAAAGATCACTAATACAATTAGAATATTGAATTTTAAATTCCAACTTAGCTTCAAATTTTTTCTCAAGAGAGAAAAAACGTTTTAAAGCACCTTGTTTAGATTCTCCCAAATTTAAATGAGGATTTTTTAAATGGTAGGGCTACAGAAAACTTTCCAGAAGGCAATCGAAAATAATTTTCCAAAAAATGTTTCTCACATTGATCAAACTTAACTGGATCAATCTCAGTGGGGTTATCTAAACTCCACAATTTTTTTGATAAATACTCCAACGTAAGATAGGATTTTACCTGACCGGTAGCCTGCTCTTTCCACTCTGAAGGACAATTTCCTAACAAAATCCATCCCAATACACTTTCAATCGCAACGGGTGCATTTTCACTCCCTCTCTTAACACCTCCCCTTAATATTTGAGCTACAGTTTTTGAGCCCAATAGCATATCTACCGGACCCCCACAGTGAAATTCAGGGTCGGCTAACTGCAAATCTTTGAGATGAGAAAATTCGTTTATATTGAATTGAAATCTTTCCAAATTGTCACAAATCTTCTCAACAGTGAAAGAGGGACAATCTATTGCTAAAAAGTTATTATTAATAGGTGAAATTTTTACATTCACCGAACCCGTAACACATGAAACCAATCTTGAACCCAATCCATAAATCGGAGTATTATTTTCTTTTGTTACCTTTACTTTCAATTTAGAAGCCAATTCATTAGTAATAAAGTTACTTTGACTCGCCGTGTCAACTAAACATCGCGCTGTGAACTTGCCTTCGGAAGTCTGCAGTTTGACCATCGCTGTGCCCAATAAAATATTTTGTTGTATTTGAGGTAAATTTGTACAACAAGTCTTTTTTGGAGTCTCTGAAACATTTACAACTTCATTAATATTTTGAACATTGGAATTGTTTACATTTTCAATTGATTTAAAATTTTTATTTTTAACATTCTTAAAATAATCATTTAATTCTATTTTAGATGCATGTAATATGGGATTATGATAATTCCCACAATGACATTGAATAGATTTGCACAATAAAAAATCATGATTTGCTTTAAAACACAACTTGCATATTTTCATTTTTAAAATAAAGTTCATTTTTTCACTAAAACTTAATTTTTTAAACTTAAAACAATTATCTAATTTGTGATTTTCCTGGTTACAAAAGAAACATTTATTAATTTTATTTGTTACCACTGTCGATAAAGTTTTTAAATATTTATTTTTCATTATTTTCGGAGAATTCGACTGTAACTTGCTGGTCGAAGCTTCTCTGGATTCTATTTCAATTACATTCCACGATTTAATTTCCTTATCTAAAAATTCAAAAAAATTGGAAACTGTAGGTACAGTTTCTGAATTTAATGTTCTATAAAATAGATGTATAAATTCTTGCGGTATACACCTAATTAATATCCTTATAAAAAAATCATCATTCCCTGGTGTGACCTTTTTAAAATTCTGCAACACAGAATAGGCATTTCGGAAATGATCATATATATAATTTAATTTTTCCCTAGTTAATATTTTAATTTTCGGGAACTCCAATAACTTATCAATAGTTTGAAATATTATTTGTCTTTCAGACTCATAATAATCTTTTAAAACTTTTAAAGCAATTTCATAATTGCTCTCGATTATACTCAAGCCTTTAATTTTATTTAAAGCGGCTCCTTTCAACGAATTCTTCAAATGCATTAATTTTTCCGTCTTGGACAAATTTTTTCTTGAATCAATTTGGGCTTTGAATAAATCAAAAAATTCTACCCATTCCACAAAACCATCTTCAAATATGGGCAATTTAATAACAGGAACACTTGCATTTGATTCCTCCCTTGGACTTGTCATTTTAACATCAATTTGAGATATTTTGGCATTGGTCAATTTTTCTTCTTTCTGTTCTAAAATCCACTCAATATCCCTTATGATATCCAAACTTGAATTTGTCATTTTTACCAAATCAAATTCCTCATAATTTAGTGGCTGTTCTTCAGCTTGTAAATTTTCAAATGCGTCATATACGGCATTTTCAATATCCGCCCTTTCTTCAAGTAACCTATTCAAATCTCTTTTTAATGTTTTTAATAAATTCAAGCTTTCCAGGTTTCCTTCTTTTGTGGCCTTAATTACGGAATTTTGCAGGCGTTCCGTATTCCATCTAAATAATCTAACTTTCCTGGAAGCCATTTTTAATTTAATAGAAAGGACTATAATAGATAAATTTTCCAATTGCAGTTCAAATTTCAAATGCTGTGTTGCCAAATCAGCTTAAAACCAATCTTTGCTTTGCTTTTTCAATACAAAAAAAATTGCAATTTAATTATTTGCAATATTTTTCTCTGCAATATCTTGCAGCATTACTTAATTTTTTACACCAACCTTTTCTTGAAGGAATCTCTGGTTCTTTTATGCTCTTAGACTTTAAGAGTGGAGAATTTCTTTTTGAGAAAATTCTACCTTTGGCTATGAAGGATTAATGTATAATCCTGCGACGATGGACCATGTATAAAATTGTAAATTTCCTAGATCATATCATGTATAATTTTTCATGTATAAATATGATAATGAACTTAGGATAATGGTGTGGACTGTATTTCTTTAATTAAGATAAAGGAAGGTGTATTTTCTCCTTCTTCAATAAATAAAAGCAAAGATTTTTTGATATGATATTAACAATGGTTTTAATGATAAAAATAATGGTTTTTTGTACATACGAATGAAATTTGATACAATGGGGATGGCGTGGCGTAAATGCAGACTTCTTGTGGCAATTTCGTTTCACTTTGGTTTTTTATCCGACGATGAGATATGGGATGATTCAAGTTTGGTTTTTGTCCTTCTACACTCAATTCAAATATAATCAAAATTCTGCTGATGCAGTTATACAAAACATTCACCTCAATTCAATCTGCTAACGCAGTCAACCATCAATTTTTTCAACTTCTCAAACAGAGACTCAATTTCAACTATTCATTTCAATGAATCTATTAAGACTCGTTTCAACTACTCATTTCAACTACTCATTTCAACTACTCATTTCAATGAATCTATTAAGACTCGTTTCAACTACTCATTTCAACTCACAACAGAGACTCAACTAAGACTCCTTTCAACTAACTCATTTCAACTATCAACAGAGACTGACTGGCTGGCAAGCAACTCACCAACCAGCTGATCCAGCCAGTTTCTCTTTTATCCCCATAGAGGGCATCACTCGTCAAACTATCCATTCTAATTTATACAAGTTTAAAGATTTAAGTATCTTTTTTGAGTTTCTTTTTTTGAAAAAAGATGGAATTTTTTCAAAAATCAACCCAATCATATTAAATTAAATGCAATGTAAAAATATTTCTACTAAAATCTTAGATTCGTTTCCTAAATTAAATTAAATTCACTTCTTAAAATTGTTTATAATCATGTAGAAGAGGGGGGTTAGTTTTTGCATTTTTAGATTACTATGTGTCCACTGATTATGTATACAAAATTTAGTTGAGTTTGGTAAATGGCCAAGATTTTTATTTTTTGAACCTCCACCCCCCCCCCATCCCCACCCCCAATTTGGCCGGTTAGTTTTTGCATTTTTAGACTTCTAGGGACCCACTGATTATGTATACAAAATTTGGTTGAGTTTGGTAAATGGCCAAGATTTTTATTTTTTGAACCTCCACCCCCCCCATCCCCACCCCCAATTTGGCCGGTTAGTTTTTGCATTTTTAGACTTCTAGGGACCCACTGATTATGTATACAAAATTTGGTTGAGTTTGGTAAATGGCCAAGATTTTCATTTTTTGACCCTCCACTCCCCCCCCCCATTTTGTGCGGTTAGTTTTTGCATTTTTAGACTTCTGGAGGTCTTACTGATTATGTATACAAAATTTGGTTGAGTTTGCTCAAACGACCTAGATTTTTAATTTTAACCCCCCTCCACCCCTTAATTTTTGGTCGATATGCACCAAAATATAATCAGCTCTTAATCTCAATGGACCAAAACTAGGTGTGAAATTTGGTTTTGATATTCAAACTAGTTTTTGAGCTAGCTCGTCCACAAAAATTTGGTAACAGACTAACAGACTAACAGACAACCAGACTAACAGACATTTTGACAAAACAATTATTATCTCAAAAAATATAATTTTTTCGATGTTCACTTATTAGAGCTTTTTTGTAGAGCGAAATGCCATGGTTTTGCACAATTTTTTTAATCGAAATTGTTTAGGCTGTTTTTGAGATATTTCGAAAAAAAAGAAGGAAAAACCCCCACTTTTTTCATGCAGGATTATAATACTTGACCAAACCCTTTATGGTAAAGTAAAAAATCTATTTCAATTAAAGAAAAAATTGCTCATCAGAGAAAATATTTTATTTTTTCGAAAAATTTATTTCCATTAAGCTTGCTTTCATCTTAAAAATTAGCTACTTTCATTCTTCATGAAATAATAGATAAATTCTGATAGAAATAAAGATTTCTATAGATAATCAAGAGAAGTGGTCAACTACTAAATTCGAGATGTTATTAGATATTTTTATTAAGTCAGAAGGAATGTATTCAATATTGAACCTAAATGATGAAGATTAAATTTTGGAGTGAAAATTTTTACACGTGCTATAATTATGTCAGAGGCAGTTACACCTAGGATGACAAGCCAAATATGGGCTGCATTTTATTAATCAGGCTCATCCCTCAGGGACATAAAAAAATTATCCATATCACCTCGGATTTAGTAGTTGACCTCTTCTCTTGATTTTATATTGAAATAAGTGAATTAAATTCTGACTAAAACAACATTAAATTTCTATGTATAGTAGACGATCATTTTCGTCATTTTTTTCTTTTAATTATCAAAGCCTTTTTTTCATTGTTTTAAGAAATTTCTTCTTCATGGCGTTTTGACATGTTCTAGATTGAATTTCAGCTCATTAGATTCAAAAATGATATAATATCCGATTCTTTCCGATTTTGGGCATTTTTTTTTCTTTCGAAAAATACAAAGTTAAAAAAAAAATCCATCCAGTTCTTTGTTTTGGAAATTGCACCAAAATGAAATTTTTAAATATGAATTAAAAAAGAGACAAAAAGAAAATCATACTTTAAAATTATTTTTCTCCACGTTTTAGCATTTCTAAAGACAAATAAGAAAAAAATTGAAAATTTGAATTCAATACGCCGGCGTTCTGGGAGCTAGAAAGTAACAAATCCAAAGATTTGAAAAATACAAACAATTTTCGGCCAGAGAACAGACTTTCTACAACCTTCCTTTCTTTACGTTATTGAGGGTAGGTATAGAGGAATCATAGACAGTCAAAAAATAATAATAATACTAGTTTAAAATTGGTTTGCTCTGTATAGATATACAAACAAATTTGTGCGATAAGCTGTCCATGTTGGACCTCACATTCGCGCCTGACCTCTCTTGGAACGAATCCATTTCTTCTGATGCAAAATCTGCTATAAGAATCCATTCTCTTGCCACCCTGAATGTAATTCAGAAACGAGCTATCAGACTGATTGACGACTTATACAGACTCTCTTAACACATTGGACCATCGAAGAATGGTCTTCTCGTTTCCCTATTTTATAGATATCTTTCACGGTATATGCTCTGATGAAATCAAATCCCTAATTTCTCCCTCCCCCGAAAGGCCCAGTCTGCAAGTAGCACTGGTTTTGCCGACTTCCAACTTGGTGGAATTGGAGAAGTGCCGAACCACCTCAATCGTCAACAGGATTATATCCATGGGTCCTAGCGAGTAGAACTGTCTCTTTCTCGGATCTTAAATCTTCATTCCTTCAAGACCAATGGTGTAACTCTTCTTGTATTCAAAACATTCAGACAGGGTATTATTATTATTAGTCTGGTGGGTAAACAAAAAGTCGTCTTTCGAATTTGAAGATTTTTGGTAGGTTTTTATTAGTTCTTTTTTGTCTCTTTTGGGGAGGGGGGTTTGTTAACTCTTCTTTCCTTTTAGAGATAGGAAAAGCAAGGGTTGGTTTTGAAATTAGGCTGAAATAAGGAAATCTCTGCGTTACTAAGGTAAATATTTTGTTTATTTTTAAAATATTTTTCTTTTTTTTAGATAATATGGTTAAAAGGGATAGTCAATCCAGGGTTGGGACTAGAAGTATAGGTGTTGAAACCTGTGGTGGTATTTTTGTTATGTGGATAATTCAGATGGTTATATAGATTATAAGGATATAGGGAAGAATGGTATTAATTTAAATACAGTCTGGCTTCTACAAGTTAGTTAATTCAGATATTAATATGTAGGTTTGCATTCATTTATAGGATCTGGCATTGATTTGTGGAAGTCTGTCTATTTATTACTACTTGGGATTATAGTCTTCTGCTACCTATGATTAAATCAATTATAAATTTTGTCAAGTCCTAAAGTCCTAGAATTGTAAAAAATTTTATTTAGTTCTCACAAGCAGAGATTAGCTGAGGTAGAGAGAGGTCATACCATCCTTGTTAAGGTTTTAACCAGGTTTCCTTAACAACTTATGGCAAATGCCGGGATGGCTAATGCGTCGCTTGCTCCTGGTATCGGGTTTTGCGCGTAATTTTTAAATTACTTTTTGTCTTTTGATGGAAATCTATGGTCATGTTATTTGTTAATGAACATACATTTCTATTTTTTTCTTTTTTTTTTTTTTTGTACTTGTTTATTATTTGTTAAATTGTTGAAATTAATTTGTATCGATGTTTGTTAATGTATTGTAGCTAGATTGTATTGATGTTTGGAGGACCTAGCCACCGAGGACTTGTGCCTCTAAGCAGGTCGAGGAATAAAGATTTATTTATTTATTTATTTATAACATATAGGTATCACCGAGGGCTGGGCCGGGACCTAAAATTGTGTACACCTACTTCCACTTTCACTTTCATTTCCAAGTAGAAGACAATAGATGACAATAGATTATCTAATGAATTCTAAAGTAATTCCAAAGACGATGTACACCTAATTCCATTTGCGGTTCACCCCTCGGGTATCACTGAGCGTACTGAATAATTTATAATGTCTTGTTGAATACTATTTCATTAATTTAATAACAGGCATTTAATAATTAAAATATTAAAATATTTTATTTTTTATTAGTAATTTTTGAAAAGTATTGAAAATGTTAATGGATTCTTTCTGTTCTGTAATTAATTAAAAATTTATTAAAAATTCAACTTCTATTTACTAAGCTTATCACTTAAAGAGTTCGGCATGTATCAATTAAAAATTATTTATGAAAAAATAATACCAAAAAATAGAATTTTATAAAGATAAAAATTAATAATAATTTTTTTTTGTCAATGATTAATTTAATTGTAATTAATATGAAGTATATATATATAATCTTAATGATTAGTTATTAGTGTAATTATTTCGCTACATGATTTATCAATTCTCAACAACTCACCCATTTTGTTTGTATAATATTAATCAAATTTCACTACACATTGGAAAATAAAAAACTTTTTATTTATTTATTTTTTATTTAATCACATTTATAAAATTCACTATTAGATAGAAAGGATTGATCACTTGTTGTATTGGGACAGTTAGATCGAACACTACCGAAATAAAGCCCACCTTTCTATCTATTTAAATGCACTCACTCGTCGTTTATTTGAAGCTTCGACCGAACTTCCCCTCTTCCCCTTTAAAAAGCTTCTTCTGTCTTCATCTTCCCCTCTTTTCTGGACCCATAATACATATAACCCATCTTAGATCATTTGAACTATGTGACTCTTGATCTCTCTTATCATCAATCCAATGAATACTTTTAGTCGAAAATGTATCATTTCGAATTTGCTATAAATATTATATTAATTTTATAAGTGGATTTGTTTGGTATTCAATAAAATATAAATAAATAATTATAACTCAGAAACTCAAAAATCAGCAATTAAATTGATAGAAAATTCTGCCTTGACTGGGCTTAGTTGTATCATTTTTAACGGGCTCCAAAAAATGCTGAGATTATTAAATTCATTAATTTCTATTTATTTTTTACTTTACCATACAGGGTATGGTCAAGTATTGTAATCGTGCATGAAAAGTGGTATTTTTCCTTCTTTTTTTTCGAAATATCTCAAAAACGGTTGAAACTATTTTGATTAAAAAAAACAAGGCATTTCGGTCTACAAATAAGCTCTAACAAGTGAACATCGAAAAAATTATATTTTTTGAGATAATAATTGTTTTATCAAAATGTCTGTTAGTCTGTTTGGTTGTTAGTCTGTGGGTTACCAAATTTTTGTGGACGAGCTAGCTCAAAAACTAGTGTGAATATCAAAACCAAATTTCACACGTAGTTTTGGTCATTTGAGATTAAGAGCTGATTAGATTTTGGTGCATATCAACCCAAAATTTGGGGGGTGGAGGGTGGGGGGTAAAAATTAAAAATCTAGGCCATTTGACCAAACTCAACCAAATTTTGTATACATAATCAGTGGGACCCTAGAAGTCTAAAAATGCAAAAAATAACCCCCTCCCCTACATGATTATAAATAATTTTATTAAATATAAGTGAGGGACCAGGTTGTATGGTAAAGTCAAGTAGATGGCCACATTAGAACACGTCAGCTTATTTATTTAAAATGCGAATAACTTTTGATGGGAAGCATATTTTCGAATGCGTTAATTAGCATGTGATAGAAGCTGTTTTCCCTTATAAATTTCATTACGAGTGGACCTCTCAGGTAGACAAAATCAAGGAATTGTCCCGAAAATGAATTAATTAATTTTGAATGAAAATATAACACAACAGGTAGTTGAATCAAAACAAAACGAGTAGTTTAAAAAAATAAACAATAATCTTTAAAATTAAATTAGGTTGGAGCTGGTGGTGTTTCTCCAACCTAATTTAATTTTAACAATGTTTCACTATAAACTAACACCGCGTTCACTAAATTTGATTAATAATCTTTAACTATAAAAATTGATGATGAAATTAAAGATAATCCGGAAAGCGTCTCCATACATTTTCGTTGAAAAAAATTTAGCAAATTTCTTGAAAATTTTAATATTAACAAATTCATAAATCTCACAAAGGAAATTACATAAAAATTAAAAGCTTTTTTGCCCATAAAAATAAAAAATTTAAAAATTAAAAAAAAAACTAAAAAACGACTTGATTGGATAGGATCATTTTTTGAGCCGGTGTCAAAATTAATATAAAGTGAGTAAAATTCACTTGAAATTTTCACTTTATATTAAAATTTGATGCCGACTTAAAAGAAAATAATATACAGTCGACTTTCGATAATTCGAAATCCAAGGGACTACAAGAAAAAATTCGAATTATCGAGACTTTGAATTATCATGAAGTTTGAATTATCAAGAGGAAAGAAAAAAATTCGAATTATTAAGAGTTTTTATTATATTTTTGAAAATATGTATGAGCTTACATAGATTTTATATATAGGCTCAAGTAAAAAAGTAAAAATAATGAAAACGACAAAAAAGAACAAAAAATTACATTTGTATTAACATTGAAATAGATATCTAATAACATTCCTAATTAAAAAAAATTAAGAATAGAAAAATTGGAATTATAAAGAAGGGAAGTGGCCTAGTTCGAATTATAGAACGTTCTCTCAACCTCTTGTTGAGAAAAAGATTTCGAGTTATCGAGCGTATAAAAATACACAGCATTTTTTCGAATTATCGAAGTTAACAGATCAAGAGTTCGAATTGTCGAGAGTCGACTCAATATCTTGTTTAATTCACCTTTGAAGCTTATTATCCTCTTCCTTTTATAAAATAACTTAAAATATTAAGCGAAAGTATAGAATGGGGTTTTCTTTTATTAGATATAAGGTTTCATGTAAATTCTTGATAATGTTTTTCCTTCCGTAATTTAACATTTTTTTATTATTTTTTATTTAATTTCTATGTTGATTTGTTATCAAAAAGAGTCAAGCTAAAATCGTGTAGTATGCACACTAATTTACTTCTAATGATAGAAGGATATCGAAATATAAAAGCTACTTGATTATATAGACGAAGAGTGAAATAAAAGTCAATCTTTTTTTTTAATAATCTTGATTTAAAGAAGAATCAAATCAACTAAAGAAATATATATATATTTCTTAGAAGCTCCAAAGCAAACAGGAAATGAAAGGGCAAAGAGCGGATTCCCTTGGGACCGTTGCTGGCAATTAGAGAGGGTACAAAGCCGCTTAAATTGGAGCCATGTCGAGTGGAAAACAGTTAATTAATGGACACCCGTCTCTAAAGAGTGCCGGACTAGACAGATCAATGGGATAGATACAGATACAAGATACAACATTGAGATAATTAAATAGAGAGTGATAACATTTCTTATCTACGCTATGAAGTGATAAGCTGGAGGGTCAAGTACGTCACTTTCTATGAATACATAAACAGAATGAGAGAAACCAAAGATTGTTTACAGGACAACCACCTGATCTAAAGTATATAGACCTTGTTAAAAATAGTTTCTAAGACAATATGAATGAATAAAGTAGGGAGCGGTTACAAGATCAATGTCAAACATTTGGATCTAGAAAAAATTTTGAGATTTGTTAGTATAATACTGGCCTGCAAAAGAATACATAAATAGAAAATATTTACAAAATTTAATTTTACATTAATGTTCCAATATTTATTATTTATTTATATTATTAGTCAGCAAATGGAATATGATGACGTATAGTAATCACATGATAAAATTGTTTTTTTGTTGCGTATTTTTGAAATACTTCGAAAAAGGCTAAAACTATATTGACAACAAAAAATTTACCGATATCACGGCATTTCGGTCTACAATAATACCTTTAGAATGAACATGGAAAAATTTATATTTTAAGAGATATTATTTTATTTATTATTTAATGGGTTGCCAATTTTGTGTACTCTCTAGCTCAAAACCAATGAAAGTATCAACATCAAATTTTTAGGGTACAGGGTGTGGTCAAGTATTGTAATTGTGCATGAAAAAAGTGTTTTTTGTTCTACTTTTTTTCAAAATATCTCAAAAACCTCTAAAAATATTTTGATTAAAAAAATTGAGCGAAACCATGGTATTCTACAAAAAAGCCCTAATAAGTGAACATCGAAAAAATTATATTTTTCGAGATAATAATTATTTTGTCAAAATGTCTGTCTGTCTGGTTGTCTGGTTGTCTGGTTATCTGTCTGTTAGTCTGTGCGTTAGCAAATTTTTGTGGACGAGCTAGCTCAAAAAGTAGTGTGAATATCGAAATCAAATTTCACACCTAGTTTTGTTCCATTGATATTAAGAACTGATTAGATTTTGGTGCATATCGACCCAAAATTAAGGGGGTGGAGGGGGTTAAAAATTAAAAATCTAGGCCATTTGAGCAAACTCAACCAAATTTTGTATACATAATTTGTGGTACCCCAGAAGTCTAAAAATGCAAAAAGGTAAGGGGGGGGGGGGTGTATGGTCAAAAAATGAAAATATAGGCTCTTGTACCAAACTCAACGATATTTTGTATACATAATCAGTAGGCCCTCAGGAGTCTAAAAATGCAAAAACTAACCCCCTCACCTACATGATTATAAATAATTTTATTAAATATTAAATATAAGTGAGGGGCCAGGTTGTAGTCAAGTGGATGGCCACATCAGAACACGTCAGCTTATTTATTTAGATATTTAAACTTGAGATTAAGAATTGATTAAATTTTAGTGAAATTGAACCAAAAATAAGAAGAGGAAGGGGGGGGGGGGGTTGTAAAAATTTGTACTCCTTGTCCGATGTGAACTAAATTTTGCAAAAATCCTCTTTAGGATTCTGGGAGAGGGGGTAAGTGTATGATAAAGTCATAGATGGCCACATCACTTAAGTTCAAAAACCAAATTTTATTGAGATTAATAGATTAATATTATTCAATTTAGTTGAAATCGGTCCAGAAATTTGGACTGA
Organism: Forficula auricularia; assembly: GCA_024734495.1. Taxonomy (NCBI): domain Eukaryota; kingdom Metazoa; phylum Arthropoda; class Insecta; order Dermaptera; family Forficulidae; genus Forficula; species Forficula auricularia. The sequence goes on from JALMQS010000128.1 coordinate 20,382,215, forward strand.
TGGGAATTAAAAAAAAAAAAAATTAAAATTATAAAATGCTTAATAAAGTTGAAATTTATTTTGAAAGGTTTCTTTATTTAGAAGAGATGTGAATATTTATTTTAAGGGGTCGAAATGGGAAGAGGTTAAAAAAATATTTCTATAATTCTTAGTGGAATATATTATTAATTATTAGGTACATTATATTAAAAACATATAATACAATATTATTGGCTTTTATGATCTTTTCTCTTCAAAAGTAAAAGGGGACTCTATTATTGTAGACCCAATGCCGAGGGGGCCAGGCGGATAGGTTTAGTGAGGCAGCGGTTGATCAGAGTTGAAAGAGTGGATGACGGGGTTGCGAAGAGGGTCGGTGGGGTTGAGTGGTCGATGCTGGAGGAATGGGAAGGGTAATAATCTATTTTGACTCGAAACCTTGTAAAAAATAATTTAAAATAATCAAATTTGAATAAATTCTATCAAGTTGAAAATAGGGGTGGAAAAATGATTAGTAAAAAAAATAAATTATTTTGACTCGAAACGTTGTTAAAAATAATAAAAAAAATATTAAAATTTGAATAAATTTTATTAAGATGAAAATAGGGATGGAAAAATGATTGACAAAAAATAATTATTTTGATTCGAAACGTTGTAAAAAATAATAAAAAAATATAAAAATTTGAATAAATTCTATGTTGAAAATAGGGATGGAAAAAAGAATGGTAAAAAAATTAATTTATTTTGACTTGAAACGTTTAAAAAATAATAAAATAAATAGTAAAATTTGAATAAATTCTATCAAGTTGAAAATAGGGGTAGAAAATGATTGGTAAATAAAATAATTTATTTTGACTAGAAATGTTGTCAAAAATAATAAAAAAATAGTAAAATTTGAATAAATTCTATCAAGTTGAAAATAGGGGTGGAAAAATGATTGGTAAATAAAATAATTTATTGAAGGAGACAATAAAAGAGTGTGTCTTCTGCTGGAATTATAAATTTTATTTATTTATAACGAGACTATAGTTTCGAGGGCTTTGCCCTCTTCATCAGTCTATTACAATGGATTCACAGGAATTAATTTATGAAGGAAAGGTTAAAATCTTTCATGTGGTTAGGTAAAGAATTTTTTCTTTAAACACACCATATTTACTTCTAAAACTGAATCATTTTTACTTTATCCAATGCGAAGCATGGGGAAAGTATTGTAATCGGTCTCGCGGCAAGCGCGACTTCAAAGGGTCCTCAGGTAAAGACTACGGAACCCATGGACTCAATTAAAGTCACAAATTGTAGTATTCAATTAGGTTGAATTTTTGCCAAAAATTACACGGGGTCTCGTCGAGAGGCCAAAAAGTGCGATTTTTTCATTTAGTGCGTGCGGATGGATGTATGGATGGATGGATGGATGGATGTTATCGTTTTTTTGGCCCACGATTTTTTCCACACCGTTGGACCGATTGAAATGAAATTGAAAACCTACCATTAGTTTAACAAAATGAAGCGTTGATTAGTTTTTGGTACATATCGGCCTACAAACATTAGTACTTTATTTCGGTACTTTTTTAGTTTTTTCTAAAATATCTTGAAAATGACTTAACCAATTTTGATGAAATTTAATATCCTAATTAAGTACCTTGGGGACCACAAAAAGGTTAAATAAAGTTTTTAGTAAAATTATATTTTAAAGTACTTTACTCTAGAGTAAGATAGTACTTTTTTTAATTTTTCATTTTAAATTCCTTAAAATTTATTCAATTGATCGTTTTAATATAGCTCATTTAACCTTGCTTAAGTAAGAATGGATAGGCTTCCCTCTGTGAAATGCTAAAAATTTGGGAGGAAATTTTATAAGTAACCATAGCAACTGCGTTGTTTTCTTATCCGTTACCTTTGCTGAAGACATAGAGGAATCGACTTAAAACCAAAAATAGCGATTGATTCTCAACTAGTACTTGAAGAATAACCATTCTATATTGGATTTTTGACGTTTCGGTTTTTATTGGTAACCATTGCTGAAGACATGGAGGAATCGACTTAAAATCAAAAATAGCGATTGATTCTCAACTAATACTTGGCGAATAACCATTCTTTATTGGATTTTTGACGTTTCAGTTTTTATTGGTAACCATTGCTGAAGACATGGAGGAATCGACTTAAAATCAAAAATAGCGATTGATTCTCATCTATTACTTGGGGAATAATAATTCTACATTAGATTTTTGACCCTTCGATTATTATTGGTAACCATTGCTGAAAACATGGAGTAATCGACTTAAAATCAAAAATAACGATCGATTCTTATCTAATACTAGATGCATAACCTTATTTCATTCCATTTTGGATGTTTTGACTATTAATGGCAACCTCTACTGAAAACGTGGAAGAATCGACTTAAAATCAAAAAGACTAAATTCTTTTTTGGTAAACCACTCAAGCTTGAGTCGTTTGTCATAAAAGAATTTAGTCTTTTTTGATTTTAAGTCGATTCTTCCACGTTTTCACTAGATGTTGCCATTAATAGTCAAAACATCAAAAATGGAATGCAATAAGGTTATTCCTCTAGTATTAGATAAGAATCGATCGTTATTTTTATTTTAAGTCGATTCCTCCATGTCTTCAGCAATGGTTTTAATAATAACCGAAACGTCAAAAATCCAATGTAGAATGGTTATTCCTCGACTATTAAATGAGAATCGATCATTATTTTTGAATTAAAGTCAATATGAACTGCAAATTGCAAGTGATATCTGAATAATAATAAACGAATAAACATATTAATATTTCAAATTTATTTGGATAAAGTTTAGCAACGATCCGTTATAGTTTATTTATATTATTAATAGATTATAGAAATGATGAGAAGGCTAACGTTCGTTTGTACTTTAATACCAAAAATATTTATGCTTTCGCTGTTAAGGTGTAAAATATTAATTTTACATATTGAATTCTTATTTTTTATTTATAGTGAGATTAATCTCACTCTATGTAGGGCGCCCCGAAATAACATCTAAATTTTTTTTATATTGAAAATCTTTTTGGTAATAGTTTAGAAGTACGACTCCTTCTGTTTTGCCTATAAAAAAATTCTTCATTAAAAATTTAAGATTTTTTTGTAACGCCTTCTAGAGTGCGGGTTTCTCTTACTTTTGATGAATAGTCACTCAGTTGTATTCTTAAGGAATCATAATTACTTATACAATCTGATTGAACGAAATTGGAAAAATTCCGTTTATATATAATTATCTCTATATATTTATATTTATAGCTTTTTAGTTGATAAACCAAACCAAGATGATAGAATATATACATATGTATATATGGGGATGACCTCAAATGTCAGACTATTAGCTCCTAATTATTTCTTCGAATCGAGAATATATAGTTTATAATGTGGACATCTTCTTATACAATATTATGTCAAGAGTTTCATTTAATGCATCCTTTTAAAAATAGTATCTGAATGTCAACGATTATAGCAAGGTTATACTTACACTCTTTGGCGAATTTATTGTATAAACTAACCATACAATTTAAATCCAAGAATAATTAAACCTGTAATTTAGCATAACTGACATAATCAAGCAAAAAGTAAAAACAGTGAATTGGCAAAGGCGACATACTATACATATACTACTCATTCATAATAAATGTCCAGGGAGAAGAGCTATGAATGTTAATAGCGAAAGGAATCATAAGGATAAACGACCACTAGTCAAAGAGTTAATAATAAAACTATAGAAAAATTATGAAAATTGTTAGAGTTCGTGGCTGTGATGAAACTGTACTAGATGAAGGAGGTGACTTTCATTTTGAAACTTTTGGGTCAAGGCACGTTATAAATTCACATGAAGCTAAAAGAATTTTTATTTTTGACAAGGCTTGGTTCGATCCCATATGTGTACCGCATTTTGTGTATAACCTCTAATTGACTGAAGATGGCCAAATAAAATTCAGGCCGAAACGTCTCATTAAAGGTGTTTTATTGAACCCAGTGTTTCCATCTTTGGCTGATACCTCCTCCTTCATCTAGTACTATAGAAAAATGTAAGAGCTATATTGCAAGTGAATTCGGATTCATATGAGATTGTGAATAGCAAGAATCGGAAGCATAAACAAAATATCCCTCTTGGGATGGATATAAATTGGCGGATGAATCGGGCACGTATTTATCAACCTGTATTTAAGGAGTGAGGGGGTCGATGTTTCAAATTCTTTAGAAGGCATGCCAGAGTAGTATTTAAAGGAGAAAGTAAAATGTGAAAAATTTTCTTAAAGCTATGATCTAAAAGTGATATTTGTTACCATGATCATGTCTTACGAAAGAATTAAATCTTTTATTTGATCAGTAAGTTTGTCGTTTTGAGATTTAACGACCTGACAAAAGATAGACGATCTGGGACTTGGATTTCAAGTAAAATGAGCTTTTAATAATCCCTGGTGTTTTTGAGAAAAACTGAGTAAAAACATAAATGCAAGTTGTTGGATGCAAACATGTGGTGGGAACCGTAGCAGTATTTTAACCTGACTTCAAAAAAAGGAGGAGGTTCTCTTTCTATTCGACTGAATTTTTTTTTTTTTGTGTGTGCCTATGTTACCTCATATTTCCGCCAATTGTGAACCGATTTTGAAAAAAAAATTTGCATTGGAGTTCAGTCTACCTTCCGATTGGTCCCATTTTTTTCATAGGTATTAGACCTTTTTTGTTAGGTTTGCTCATGCCTAACTTCTTTGTTTATGAATCGATTTCGTTGCTTCTTTTTATTGGAAAGGGGTATCTTAGAGATGGTGCCCTATTAATTTGGTCAAGTTCTGATGATATGATCACTAGTAATAACATCACTAAAAAGAGAAAATAAATAATAATTTTTAAGAAAAAATTATAACCGACTTCAAAAAACTTAAATGCAACAAATAAAATAATAATAACTCAAAAGGTCAAATAAAACCACTAAAAGGTATAAAATATATCTTATTTAGTTACAAATAAACCACTAAACGACGAAATATTAACATGAAATTACTTTTGAAGTCGGTGCCAAACAAACTATACCTATAAGCGAGCGTACCCGCCAAACGTACTAAGTAAGATCCGTCAAGTGCGATTCATAAAATGTATATGTTTGGTACCGACTTCAAAAAGTAAGTTCATGTTAATATTTCGTCGTTTAGTTGTAACTAAATACGTTAATAATTATTTTATACCTTTTAGTGTATTTTATTTGTTGTGCATTTAATTTTTTTGAAGTCGGTTTTATTTTTTTCTTAAAAATTATTTTACTATATATAACTTACGCGAAAAATCTTACATATAGAGTATTATATCATAGAGTGTAGTTCAGCCTTAGTGATAGAACAGAAAGTTAAGAGAGATAGCCACAGCCTAACTACTTCAAAGTATTTTTTTTACTTTCTTGAATTGCATTACATGAATTAAATACCAGGAATTAACTTCATGCTTAGATACTATGAGAAATAGGTGTAAAATACTCATACAGTATAGAATCTTATGATTAGAAAATATAGAAAATAATTCAAATTGATAAATAGGAGGTATCAAACAGTTGTAGCTAATGTGCTAACATGTTTGTATTAACCTCACTACTAAGTCTTCAATTTCTAGCTCAAATCCTTTGATAACAAAAGGCTGTGCCGAATCTCGAAATTGCTGAAAGCTTTCACTTTTTCCTCTAATTTATATTTGAACCATAGATATTTACTGTTTTAACGTTAGGAGTTTTTAACCGACTTCAAAAAAGGAGGAGGTTCTCTATTCGACTGATTTTTTTTTGTGTCTATGTTACCTCATATCTCCGCCAATTGTGAACCGATTTTGAAAATTAATTTGCATTGGGTTCAGTCTAGATTCCGATTGGTCCCGTTTTTTTTTCATTGGTATTAGACCTTTTTTGTTAGGTTTGTTCAGGCCTAACTTCTTTGTTTATGAACCGATTTCGATGATTCTTTTTTTATTGGAAAGAGGGTATCTTAGGGATGGTGCCATATTAATTTGGTCAAGTTCTGATGATATGATCAACGACGAAATAACGTAAATCTCCAATTTTTATGAGCAAATAATCGAAATTATGATAAATAAAATCTTTTATAAAAAAAATCTTATAACATTCATTTAAAAAACCCGCAAACGTTTTGAGAGAAGTTCAAGACAAAAAGAACCACAAAACGATTCAGTATTTAATAAAGGTGATGAAATTCCAATTTCATGGTTATAATTTTTCGAAAGAATAGTTTTTATTGAAACTTTGTTCTCGAAATTTAATTTGAAAGTATCGATTAGTATATGTAGATCTAGTAAGAAATTATTGTAATGTTTAAGTTTTTGAAAAATAAGAAATTTCTAAGTCTGCTACAAGATATGATTTTTGACTGTAAAATTTTTACTTGTCTCAATAGCTATGAAATATTAATCTATAATTTTTTTTAATGAATAAACAAATATTTTGATTTGTTTAACAATAATATTAATAGTAATGAGTGTCTAAAAGCTTATCGGATAAACTTTGATTTCAGACTTAGCATCTTGGTAGATCAATATTACTTACCTTTGATAAAGAAAAGATAAAATTTATGATGATTTGTAATTCTTCGTAATTTCTATTTTTTTCTTTTTAAGATTGATAGAAATCACAAAAAAATCTTAAAAAATACAAGATTTACAAAAAAAAAATGAAGTTAAAATTATAGAGTGTGAAATTTTGTTCAAAGAGGGTCAGGTTAACAGAGAGTAGTTAAGAGTCTCTGTCTACGGATCAGGAGGCCAATATTCTAGCCTGACTGTGGAAAAATTTGATCCGATATAGCCCGACCCTTACTCCACTTTACCCTCGACTTATAACCTTAGGCTATTTAAGACCCGCATCCATAGATACCTTCGACCCCTACCCAGCCCATAAAATCCCCTCTTCTTTTCACGATGGAGGGGCCAACCCAGACCTTTAGGGGATTCACCTTTTTGGTGTAACTCCTTCTCTCATCAACTTCATTAAAAAAAACACACACTCAAAAATAAATAATTAAAAATAATAATAATCACATGTGATTGGGCTTTGTTCTCGAAGTTATATAAAAAACTTAGTTCAAAGTTGTATGTTTATCTATAATAAATAAATAAATAAAGGTAATATTTAATTGAAAAGTTTTTGTTTTGCCGAGAGTAGCAGAGTTGTTGATTCACAAAGAGAAACAAAGAGGTTGTCCTCTGCTTGATGCATACTCTTTGTGAAGGTAATATTGTCTGTCTAATAAGCTAAAATGACTTTCTTCTGTGGTCTCAAGCTTTTCTTGCCACTGGTTGGGATATAATTCAGAAATCATCATTAAGTTCATAGAGAAATTGTCCTTGGCTTTTGAAACCATATTAATGGAGTACATTTTTCGAACTATCCTTTTTCTTAGATAATACCACAACATCTGCACTACTATACATAATGGTAGTGATTAATTCTATTTGAAATAAAAAATTTTAAGACTCCTATACTACTAAATAATTTTATTTATTTTCTTAGAAAGACGGACTGGTAAGTGAAATACTTGTAGGTTATAATGAAAGGTCGATAAATTAATTAAATTTTATTCAATTTCTGACTTTTCGGAGACTTTTTCTCTCCTTCTTCAGGGTATTGAATAGTTATTGATGGATGAGTATAACTCGGTTCCCAATTTGTCTCTCCTTTCAGTGATAGCAACAATATTACAATATTTAACTATCAGATTAATCTGATAACTAAGTACACTTATGGTATAATGTTGGAAAATATTGTAATATTGTTGATATCACTGAAAGGAGAGACAAATGGGAACCGAGTTACACTCATCCATCAATAACTATTTAATACCCTGAAGGAGAGAAAAAAGTTTCCGAAACGTTGGAAATTGAATATAATTTAAATAATTTATGGACTACCTTTCATTTTAACCTACTTTCTCTAAGTAAACTTTACTCATTTGGCAATTAATTGCCATTGAATGGTTTGAAATTGAAAATTGAAACTTCCCTCAGGTAGGTATAGCTTATTAATATATATTTATGTACCAACCTTAGGGTCATTAGCTGGCTCATCATATAAAAAATATTTTCTGCAAAGAAACGACCATTTTAATACCAAAATGAACTTTCTATGTTCTTATGGTTATGTTCTTGAGTTTCATGGTTGAAAAAAAATTTCTTCACGTTTTAGTAATTTTAAAATTTATTTATTAATTTATTTTTTGGGGGGAGGGGGATTTTATCATACAAGCAAATGCATGCCTTGTGATTTATGATTCATGAATGACCCATTTAATTAAAATCTGCCACATCAAGTTTATTTTTGAATGAATGTTTATGGTATCATTATTTTTAGAGAACTTATTAACATGTTTCTTCTTCGAGTGCCATACCCGAAACGGGTGTCGGCTCCTCTCCACATATACTTGTACTGAGTGTGTTTAGTTGTTTTACACAGATATATGGGACCTACTTTTTAACACCGGTTCCGAACGGCTAATTTGGAGTGGTTATTAGGCAATTATACTCTTGGTAGGTTGCCATTACTTTCCAAGAGGAGGCGACTGAAAATACCTATCTGCCGAGACTCGGTCTCGAACCAGCGATCTTCGAGTCAGCGACCCAACACTCTAGCCACTGACCCACAGTCGCCTCTTAACATGTTTATGTTTCCGTAAATGTACAGGAATGCACATTGATAATAGTGATTTCTTTAGATATTTCCTCTCAGTCTAAAGAAGCGTTTTAACACATATGTCCCCAATTTTTGAAAAGATCAACATTTATTTGATTAAAAAAAATTATAATTAAAAATTTGCTTAAATAACTTTTCCTTCCAAAAATAATTCTGATTTTGTCCTTGCTTATAGCCTTATAGGTATTGCTCCGCTTTGCATAGTTATTTTATAAAAAATAACCCTTGATGATGATGACGATGCTGATAATAAATTCATTTTTTTTAATTTCTCATGGATCGATTTATTTATTTAATTTATCTGGAAACTTTATATCTTAGTTAAACAGATGTTTTTTTTATTATTAATTAAATATTTGCATTTTGATGGAAATAAAAGTTTAGGAATCTGTTTTTTAATAGAAAGAATAGAAAAGAATACATTTGGTGTTGCTTTACAATATTTTGAGAAATCGATTTCCATCCCAATTTGAATAATAATAATAAATATAAATAATAATAAATGGCTATGAGCTATGATAATCAAATACAATAATTCTTTGCCTATCTTCAATCGGAATTCATCTACAAATCTCATAGGTGATTGTAGATAAAGAACAAATTATTCCATCAGCACTTCAGCCTTATCTTACGAAAAATTTCCACTTGTCTAGAAAATCTCTTTCTATTTTTTTATCAGAAATAAACGAGTATAGTTATGTATATAGATGGGTCACCTTAAATACAGCGTGACACCGAGTCTATTGAAAAATGGAAAATATAATGAAGCCTCTTGTATTTTGTTTTGTTTTTTTGTTATTAATTTACCATACCCAGTATGGGGAAGTAGTGTGCACAGATAGATAAAAAAAGGTGGTCCTTAAGGATAATTAACAAGGAACGAATTTCCATTAGAGAATGCATTTTGTTTCTGATTGAAATTCTTGGTTAGGGACCAATTTTTATTTAGAAATTTAAAAGTATTTTCTTTTGGAGGAAGAATGGTAGAATTCATTTGAGAATTGATGGAAAGGCAGGCAGCCTAAAGATAATGCAAAATATAAATTCCGAAAATATATATTTTTATTATTATAGAGCATCATTTACTTTCTCTTAAGAATTGACGTTCATAGTTTCTTTCCTGCTTTTTCAGGATTTAAATGGATCAATTCAGGAAGCATGTAATCACCTCATTCTTGTTTGGTTTAACAGTGCTTGTGCTTGAATTAGACATCAACAGATACTTCTTCGAACGCACAGCAAAGACATTTTCCAAAAAATACTTTTTTGGATCCAGGAGACCTTGAAATGTATCATCATCTATTGATTGGTAATGGAAATAATAGTGGTGTGATTCCTAAACCAGCGAACATAAAATTATCAAAACTTCTAAAAATACTTCTTTATCATTAAGTCGGTTAAAAAACAAATAAGAACTAATTTGATGTTTAAGTATCTCAGAATATATAAAGGAGGCCCTAGATCATGGCTGTCCAACCCGTGGCCTGAGGTCCGCATGCAGCCCAGCAATGCAATGTGTGTGGCCCAACATAAAATCATAAACTTCCTTAAAACATTAAGATTTATATGTAGAGATATATTTATTCCCATTTTCGAAATATGAATGTATATTTGTAGAATAAATGAAGCTTTTTTCAAGAATGAAATTCATTAAAAGTAAAATTATAAGCTCAACTATATAAGATAAAAAAAAATAATGAAGTTTCGAATATTTAAAAATTCTTCTTCTTCTCATATTTACATTTTCTAAAATATTTATTATTTCAGTAATTTATTATATATGCTACGACACTAACCAAGTATATAGTTATATCATTCCGGTAAAAGGAGACAAGGAATTGGGTTTTTCTAGAACAATCACCATTAATTGATAATTTCTCTATTGGACTAAAACTTGTCAGGACTTGTCTCTTAGATCTATGCATGTTCCTACATGTCAATAGATAATGGATAGTCAGGCATTATTATATACGTGACCCTTTTAAAAAATAAATTAACATTTCTCAAATCCTTCTTTTATCCCATTCAATTTAAACCAGGGCTGTCCAACCCGTGCCCCAATTAAAGTCATAAAATTCCTTAAAACTTTGAGATTTATATGTATAGATACTGGAAAAGACACAACAAAATTTGACCTGATAATTTTTTTTCTCTAAAATAAGAAATCTGAAAATCTTCTGTGCAGTTTTCGAAAAATAAAAGTGCTAATTTTAAATTTTGAATTTTGGAACTAGATTTCAAGATTTCCGAAAAAAAAATCATCATTTTGTTCTATTTTCGACTTCATTTTCATTAGAAATAAATTTTTTTACTTGCAAACTTTCTGATTGAATGTTCGAGAACAACACCGATCTGAAAGAAAAATTGAATATTGTCTGTTTATTAGAATTTTATATTAATTATCTATCCAGGAAAAATATAAACAAATACTAATACATAATACCACTTTTTGTAAGTATGTAGGTATGTATTTAGATATACGAGAAGCTATTTTCAAGTATAAAATTTACGAAAAGTAAAATTAGAAGCTCACTATGAGCTAAAAAATAATAAAGTTCTTATTTCTACATTATCAACTAACTTTTTTGAATTACAAATATCAATAGAATTATAATATTTTATCCGCGATCCGAGACAATTTTTTTCTTCAAATGTGGTAAGTCAAAATGTTGGACACGCCTGCCCTAGATGGTCAATCTTTTAATCGAAATGATTGAGTCAAGCATGAGTGACCGTCTAGGAACCCGTTTAATGCTTGAGTCAATCATTGACGATGATTGATAGAAAGTTTGATTGAAGTAAATGTTTGAAGAGGCGCATGACTGTCTAGAAGGGTTTTGATCAATTCTACTATTCTAATTTAATAGAGAAGTAATTACACCAAGTGATATTTCGAAAATCTAATGTTAAAATATAAGGTTCATTTTATACAACATAATTTAAGGTATTCTGTTATATGTAAACATTATCTATACGTGTTGGATATCTTTAATATTTTTGATTATTAAATATTCGGGAGTTTTACAGCCTTATTGGAGTGACACTTTACAAGAAATTCATTATTTAAATCAGAAAGTAAGTGAGAAATTTCCTGGAATAAAACATAGGAATACAGTGTGTAATATAAAAATAAGTGTGAGAATAGGGAGTTAGTAAAATCTAATGCTGTTGTAAATAAAATGAAATCAAAATAAATATAATAATTATAATTAAAATTAGAGAAAGAAGAAAAAATGTATAGAGAAAAGGAATAGCCGGTGTTTAAACCCGGGTACTCACGAAACCGACGAGAAGCTCTAACCAACTGAACTACAAGTCTCGGAACTCAACTCAATGCCTAATGATTATATGAAGATGGAATTTCATTAGTGTAATTTTTTCTTTATTTTCGCGCTTCTACAGTGGCGCAACCAAGATTTTGTCCTGTGAGGGGCTAACACACACCGACACCCTTATAATATATATATATGGCTGATGACTTAAAACTGTTCAAAGTTATTCATTCTATAAATGATTGTCAAACTCTATAATTAAATTTGAATAATTTCAATGCCTGATTCACTGATAATGCTCTCACTGAACGAAACCAAGTGTAAATTCATAAACTTCTCCAGGGCAACACATTTGTCAAAATTTACATATTCAATAGACAACTACAAATTACTAAGCGTTGATAATATTAGGGACTTGGGTGTGATCTTCGATACTAAATTGACATTCGTCCCACACATAAATAACATTGTTAGTAAAGCTCGTAAAACCTTAGGTTTCATCACGCGGATAACCTCATCCTTTCGAAACATAGATGCCCTCAAATTCTTGCTCGTTGCTCTCGTGAGAAGTAAACTTGAATACAGCAGTGTAATATGGAACCCCTACTATGGGGTACATAAGGCATCCTTGAAAAGGGTCCAGCATATATTTTTGAGGATGGTTAATTATAAACTATGCATAAGTAGGTATAGATAATTTGAATTACGACTATCTAATTTCACACCTGAAATTCAACACACTGGAACACGTGATTACAATGACATTTCCTTCCTGCTTAAACTTATTTATGGGAAAATCGTGTGTCAAAAAATTCTATTTAGGATAAATTTTAGAATCCCATCACATAGCACGATATCCCAAAATATGTTTGTAATTCCACATCACTCGACTAATTTCGGTAAAAACAACGCCATTGACAGAATTCAAACACCAGCAAATAAACACTGGACCAATCTTGACCTTTCCAGCACAACTCCTCACCAACTTAAAAAAATCATCTTAAAACCATCAGCCACATTGTAAAAACCACTTCAGTGTAATAAGTTTTTCCCTGATATCTACCTGTTATTTTATTATATCCACATTGTTTTAATATTCTATCCTGTATATGTTTCTTTTTCCGTATTGGACATCTTGTCCGTAAAACTAGCTTAACCAGCTAAATAAATATATATCAGTGGTGCGTGGTGAGTTTTCAACCATAGGATGCTGTCCAAAAAGAACCCTTTATTTTTTAAAATTTTATTTTATTATTAGTCCTTTTTGTCAAATTCCTTGATACCCCCATCATAGAATTTTTCGCTACTTTTCAAATTTAATTTTAATTATATTTTTTTTACTTTTTATCATATAGGATATGGCCAATGAATGTTTTTATTGAAATTAAACACAGAATGGATGGTCTATCTTCACTTTGGCTAGTTCTGCTGATTGGTCTACTTCTTTTCATGGTTGAAAATAGGCGTTCAATCGATGAGTCAATATGTATTAAATCAAATACTTGTGTTACAACATCTTTCATTCAAATATGACACGGTATGAAAATATTCTTGATGTTTTGAAATTTTAGGGATGCTCCGCATCTACAGCATCCATGGACCCCACGCCACAATATACCGTATATATACACATTTTCGTAAAATGACAAAAATAATTTTTAGAAAATTTCAAAGTTAAATAATTTAATTTATATTTCAAAGTTATGTCTATAAATTAATTATCTTTTTACTTTTACTTTCATTTTTTCCTTGTTCTTAGGGGGGGCTTCAGCCTTCTTGTCCCCCTCTGTGGTTGCGCTACTACCTATTTTTAGAGGGCTGATGAAAAAACATTTTTCTAGGTTTGGGTGCTGTAATTAAAAGGGAGCTGTTTATAATACCGTATATTTCCGCAGTTAAGACGACCAGATTAGACGAAATATATTTTATTTTTTAATGGTTTTAATTTATATAAATTTCAATTTAATTTTTTTGTATCTATCCTATAAGACAACCCCGGATTTTGGGAGTCTTGTTTTATGATTCAACTATCGTCTTATCTGACGAAATATACGGTAATTATTTAACAACCAAGCTTTTCTATTATATCAAGTGTCTATATACTGTAAGTATAACTAAAAATATATAAATATGTAATCTTTATAAGATAATCTTTTGATCATATCATTTGTCCTGACCTTCTCAAATTAATTGATTTTAAAGTATCTTCTTATCAAACTCGTTTGAAATACTTTTAATTAATTGCATTTAAGCACCTGATACTTGAGAATTCTTGTATTATAAGCTCTGCGAAGCTAGCTGAGAAACAAACGACTTGAGGTTTCTCTAAAAAGGAAAATTGAATTAAAGTGATTAATAAAATTAGTGTAGAATTTTAAGAATGAGAATATTATTTACTTATTCATACATAGTAATACGTATGATGGAGTATTGTGATCATGGAGTAAAAATTAGTGTTAGTGTTTCTCAAAAACGACTGAGTTGATTTTGAATAAAAAAAAGCTTTTGAGAAATCACAGATTGAAATCCTACAAAGAAAACTTGTATAAAAAACCAAAAAGTAATATTTTGTGAGATATTAATTATATTATTACGAAATATTACGAAACAAGTAAACAAAAATAATAATTATTACATGCAATTATTATTATTATTATTAATTATTACATTATTATTATTATTACATGCCTGTTTTGGAACAATCTGATTATCGCGACTTTTTTCTATACTTTAAACTGGTTTTTAGCAATGCATTTAAAAAGTAAAAGTTGACTCTATTAGTGTCACTACAATGTCTGTATGTCTGTCCATCTGTCAGAACAGCTAAATAGGATAAAATTTGAAATTTAGAAATGATATGCATTCATTTACGTGCAAACCAAAAAAATATTAAAATGTTAATCTCATGATTATTTTTGAGCGGGTTGAATTTCATGTGGAGTAAAAAATAAAAAATATTTACAAATATACTCATTATCCCCTTATCAACGGCAAATGAGAATGAATTCGATATTTTCCGTATTTCGGAGTTATAAGGTACTTCAGTATCTCGTAATTTCCCTATGTATGACTCCAAATCGATCCCCTTTAATTCTTGTTTAACTTAGCCTTTTAAGAAATCGTGAAATTGTCTTATATTAAATGCGATTTATTTATATTTTTTTAAATAAAAGTCAGAAGAGTCGATACAAACAACCCTTCGGATATAGCATATAATAAAAATTATTCATGGCGGCTAAAATGATTAAAAGATGAGATTTATATTGAAATATCATGAAGGATTAGTTGAATTCAAAGCTATGACGTTTGGGTAAACGTTCAAAAAAATTTCAAAAATATCAATTGATATTCTTCCTCTTCTTTGATTAAACGACCATCAGATCCAGCTTCCTAGTCTGAACTGCCTAAAACCGATAAGATTTTGTTTTGAATTATTGTGTTGACTTTTTTATGAAGAAGGTCAAATACATAAATATTCCTTTAGAAATGTCAAAAGAATCGAATAATCGCGTAAGATTTATTGTTTATTTGAAAAAATTTTGTTTGGCTTAGATCTCAGCCAAACAAAACTCGAATAACAGAATAATAAAGAGAAATCAATGGGGTTGTCCTCTGCTTGATTCAAATAAACATAATACCTACATATATGTAACGAATTTTTAAATCACACATAATTAATTAGTACCTGGCCACCGAGCGATGCTCGGTAAATTTTTGCTTCAGTTAATAGCTATAAATTAATCACCGAAACCCCCCTCGCCCCCCGCACCACCATCACTTCACCCCACCTCCTGCACCCTCCCACCCCACCCCACACCTACACTCCCACTCCGCCCGAAAACACCGTACCTCCCCTGGCCCCCACCACTGAACCCCACCTCCTGCACTCCCACATCTACCCACGCCCACGCACCCAGTTTTTGCATTTCTAGCCTTCAGTGGTCCACAGATTATGTGTATATAGGTATATAAATGAATACGGTATAATTTTTTTTTTACACTTTTTGAGTTAATCAATTAAATTGTCAAATTAATATTTGCGGGATTTAAAACTCGATTTTTTATAAATTAAATTTTTTTTTTAATTTTATTAAACCAATTATTTTACATGAATTAATGTATACATTGTATTTTAGCTTCGACTCCGGAGATTACTTCTCCACCATCGAGTGTCCTTGTTCATCCTTTTAGTCCTTGTTTTTAATAAGAGGAAAAAACTAATTAAAGAAAAAAACCTCTTTTCCGATAATTATTCCAATTCCATTATTCCCTCACCACCCAATCAATTAAATTGCTTAATTTTTAATATATAATAATAATTGTAATAATCTTATTGTGGGATATAAAATTAAAATATCAATTATTTATTAAAGGGAAATTGAATAAAAATGTAAATAAACATTTTTATCGAGACAACCACCTGTGAATAATTATTTAAATTAACAAAAAATCCATCAAAAACAACTTAGCCGAAGATGAGACCGTGACAGATCGAATGTCCAACACAAAACCCTCCTAACCCGTGAATTTCATCCAAATCGTTAGAGCCGTTTTCGAGAACCCGACCGGATATATATATATATATACAAACTTTGCTCGTTTAATATAATAAGATAAGATAAGATAAGATAATTATTTATTGAACATGATCAAATAATACAATATAACTACGACATTTCGATTGGCTTATTCTCTTCTATTGTTTATATGTATCTATTAAAACTCTAGATTTTTCCTGAACCCAAAAATGACCAAGATATTGCGATTGCTGATTCAAGCTTATGATAGGTCGTGATGCTTGTTGCCTCCAGTTGTATACTATTTAGAAAAATGCTCAAAATATAAGATTCTAGGGCCTTTTCTAATCTGCACGAAATTTTTTACAGATATTCTTAGGACCTTGTGGAAATCCGGTGTAAACATTTACTACTTAATATATGTCTTGTAAAATTTAAAGATTTCATAGTGTATCTATTTATAAAATAAAATTACCTAGATCAAAAAATACTCTTTGAATTAAAAAACCAAATTTTTCTTTCTCTAACTATTCTAAAAATATTCTTACGCGCGTGACTAAAAAAAAACCAGATTTGTGTTTCTAACTTTAAATTTTATTAAAATAAGCGCCTATACTTTTTTTAGTCATATAAGTAAGCAAATTTTTAGGATAAGGGGTAAAGAAAAATATATTTTTTGATCGTTAGTGCATTTTAAAATAAAATCGCTTTTGTTAATAGATTTATCTTTTTCGGCTTTAAAAATATCTCAAAAGTAGAGAAAAATAATTTTCAAGAATATTATTTTTCGTCCAGTTTCGAATTCCCAGGTGAGTTGTAGAATGTTTTTTATGGTTTCAATATGATAGTATTTTCAAAACAAACACCCGATTAAATTTTCTCTAGCTTCAGAGTTTCTTATTGTATAAGGGGCCGTCCTTAAATTAGGTCACACAGTAAGTGGGGAGGGGGCATCTCAGATTTGTGACAAAATGTGACAAGGGGGCTCGAGAACCTTAAAAATTGTGATGTCACAAAAGTCAAATTAAAAATTTTTAAAAATTAAACTTAAAATATATTAAATCGCTTTCTTAGTTGAGATTAATTTATAAAAAAAAATTCTACAATTATTAAATTATAGGGTACAAAAGTGATAGAGTGACGTCACAATAAAGGGGGCTCAATGAAAATATGACAGAATGTGACACAGGGAGAGGGTGGTCTAAAGATCTTGAAATTAGTGTCACGTAATTTATAGACGGCCCATAAAAGAGAAAATCAGAAAAAAAATTAAATTTTTAATCCTTAATTTAAAAAATTAAATCGCAAATAATTATTTAACAATTTAATTTAATCTCTTTACAGAGAGAGCTATCGAGTTAATAAGCGCTGAAATCCGGTACAGGTGTATTAATAAACTGCACCTCTGTTTAAAGTTTAAGCTTTCTACCTCACAGGAAACAAATAGCCAAATTATTAAAATTTCCTGAAAGCGTAGGTAGTAAAGATGTTTTGAAAAAAAATCACATTTTCCTTAAATTTTTGACTAATTATAAAAAAAAATAAAACCGACTTCAAAAAACTTAAATGCAACAAATAAAATAATAATAACTTAAAAATAAAATAAAATAAAATCCACTAAAAGGTATAAAATAATTATCTTATTTAGTTACAATTAAACGATGAAATATTAACATGAAATTAATTTTTGAAGTCGGTGCCAAACAAACTATACCTATAAATGAGTGTACCCGCCAAACGTACTAAGTAATATCCGTCAAGTGCGATTCATAAAATGTATATGTTTGCCACCGACTTCAAAAAGTAATTTCATGTTAATATTTCGTCGTTTAGTTGTAACTAAATAAGATAATTATTTTAAACCTTTTAGTGGATTTTATTTTATTTTATTTTTAAGTTATTATTATTTTATTTGTTGTATTTAAGTTTTTTGAAGTCGGTTTTACTTTATTTTTTTTTATAAAAATTATTTTTATTTTTATCTTTTTAGTGATGTTATTAATAGTGACTTAATATAAAACCTTGCATGCATCTCGTAAGAGAAAGCGTCAGGCGAATGAATCAGAAAATGATAATAAAATTCAATTCATAAATATAGAAATTCTCTCGAAACGTTTGCGGGTTTTAAATGAATGTTATAAGATTTTTTTTATAAAAGATTTTATTTATCATAATTTCGATTATTTGCTCATAAGAATTGGAGATTTACGTTATTTCGTCGTTGATCATATCACCAGACCTTGGCCAAATTAATATGGTACCATTCTTAAGATATCCCTTTTCCAATAAAAATAGAATAATCGAAATCGGTTCATAAACAAAGAAGTTAGGCCTGAATAAACCTAAGCAAAAAGGTCCAATACCAATGAAAAAACGGGACCAATCGGAAGCTAGACTGAACCCAATGCAAAATAAACTGCAACGGATCCTTGCTAAACTTTATCCGAATTCATTTGGAATATTAATATTCCCTAATGTTCCCTAAATTTAAAATTTGTTATTAATATTTGTATTTCTTTAATATTAATCAGATATCACTGACTATTTGCAGTTCATGTTGACTTAAATTACAAATAGCCATCGATTTTCAACTAATATTACATGTGTGTGTGTGAATGTGTATTTATAGTAAAAGCGAATATATTTTGAGGTTTCAATAACTCAATTAATTACCGATATCTGTCTCATTAAAAAATCAATATAATTCAGGTACGTTCATTCATTTTTACGCTATGTAAAATAATCTAATTTTTAGTTATAAATATTTTTTAATCTATATTAATTAATTTTTATCATTTTTTTTTATTTAAATCTTTTATCATTTAAATCTAGACAAGAGAATCAACAATTGAATTAGTGTGTGATTTTCATGGGTCTTTATGAGTACCACTAGTACTTTTAAACACTGCTAAATAATTAGTAATGATCAGTGAAAATCGAATAGAGTGCTTTAAACACAGTTAAAAAATTAGTAGTAATAAGTGAAAATCGAATGGCGTGGGTTAAACAAGGTAAAATAATTACAATACTAAGCAGATTAAGATTATCACGGAAGATAAGCTAAGAATACCTTTCACTAATTGTTCACGAAGGGTATATAAGAGTGGGGGAAATTGGCAGAATGAAAAGTGGGGAGAAGATAGGGACAGTGAGGGGGGATAGGGACTATGTTTTGGAGAGGAGGAGATAGGGACAGTGAGTAGGGGGAGATAGGGACAATGGTTTTGGAGTGGGGAGATGGGTAAGTATATAAGTGGGAGTGATAGGCAGATTGGAAGTGAGTATCAGCCAGTGACGGATGAAACATCAACTGTGAGTATTACAATATATCTTGTCCAACTTCATCCTACCTCTCAGCTGACTCTACACCTCAATAATAAACAACTTTACATGAGTTTTATTAAGGAATTTGAGATTACGAATAGGTTTTCTTATTTTATGGAAAACCAAATTCATTATCAATGGGTAACGAGTAGGTGTGTACTTCTTTGTTCTTTTAGATAACAAAAGTACAAACCTACTTCAGGGCATGGCATCCCTGCCCACGTGAGCTCATGATTTTTTTATCAAGAGAATCATGTCCTATCCCTAAACCTAATTAACTTCAATCCATGTTTTCACAGATCCTTATTCCTCAGGTAGTTGCTAAGTACAAACATACTTCAGGGCATGGCATTCCTGCCCACGTGAGCTCATGATTTTTTATCAAGAGAATCATGTCCTACCGCTCAACCTAATTAACTTCAATCCATGTTTTCACAGACCCTTATTCCTCAGGTAGTTGCTCGTCCTTCTAATACTAACATTGAGATTACGAGTAAGGTTTTCTTATTTTATGAAAAACCAAATGCTTTATCAATGGGTAAAGAGTAGGTGTGTACCTCTTTGTTCTTTTAGATAACAAAAGTATAAACCTACTTCAGGGCATGGCATCCCTGCCCACGTGAGCTCATGATTTTTTTATCAAGAGAATCATGTCCTATCCCTAAACCTAATCAACTTCAATCCCTGTTTTCACAGATCTTTATTCCTCAGGTAGTTACTCGTCCTTCTAATACTAACATTGAGATTACGACTAAGGTTTTCTAATTTTATGAAAAACCAAATAAATGCTTTATCAATGGGTTACGAGTAGGTGTGTACCTCTTTGTTCTTTGAGATAACAAAAGTACAAACCTACTTCAGGGCATGGCATCCCTGCCCACGTGAGCTCATGATTCTTGTACCAAGAGAATCATGTCCTATCCCTAAACCCAATCAACTTCAATCCCTGTTTTCACAGATCCTTATTCCTCAGGTAGTTGCTCGTCCTTCTAATACTAACATTGAGATTACGACTAAGGTTTTCTTATTTTATGAAAAACCAAATTCTTTATTAATGGGTAACGAGTAGGTGTGTACTTCTTTGTTCTTTTAGATAACAAAAGTACAAACCTACTTCAGGGCATGGCATCCCTGCCCACCTGAGCTCATGATTTTTTTTATCAAGAGAATCATGTCCTATCCCTAAACCTAATCAACTTCAATCCATGTTTTCACAGATCCTTATTCCTCAGGTAGTTGCTCGTCCTTCTAATACTAACATTGAGATTATGACTAAGGTTTTCTTATTTTATGGAAAACCAAATTCATTATCAATGGGTAACGAGTAGGTGTGTACTTCTTTGTTCTTTTAGATAACAAAAGTACAAACCTACTTCAGGGCATGGCATCCCTGCCCACGTGAGCTCATGATTTTTTATGAAGAGAATCATGTCCTATCCCTAAACCTAATCAACTTCAATCCATGTTTTAACAGATCCTTATTCCTCAGGTAGTTGCTCGTCCTTCTAATACTAACATTGAGATTATGACTAAGGTTTTCTTATTGTCAATGTGGTAACGAGTAAGTGTTTACTTTGTTCTTTTAGATAACAAAAGTACAAACCTACTTCAGGGCCTAGCATCCCTGTTCACATTAGCTCATGATTCTATTCCCTAAATAATCATGTCCTATCCCTATCCCTAATCCCACCCAAACTTGAATCCCTGTTTTCACAGATCCTTATTCCTTCGAAATCGAAATGATTCGCGAGTATATTTATATTTATTCTCTAGTGTAATAGTGTCTTCCTGTGGGGTAAGATAATTCCAAGTCAAAGCCACGAGAGTTTGGCTGATAAGGTAAGATATCTTTATAATAACCTTTTCTATAAATACTGTAAATTTTTCAAGTACTTTATTCTAGTTTCAAAAAAGATCAATTTAATAAATAATATATTACATATAATTTTATACCGAATATTTCTATAAAAAATACTTTAAATTCATTATATTATTTTACTAATAGTATTTTTTTTATTTTTCCAGGTAGGTGCTCTACCTTCTAATAGTAACATTAATAATAAGTCTTCAGTTTTCTT
Source organism: Forficula auricularia (assembly GCA_024734495.1). Lineage (NCBI taxonomy): Eukaryota > Metazoa > Arthropoda > Insecta > Dermaptera > Forficulidae > Forficula > Forficula auricularia. Next base: position 20,404,090 of record JALMQS010000128.1, read on the forward strand.
ATTTTATGGAAAAACAAATTCTTTATTTTTGGGTAACGAGTAGGTGTGTACCTCTTTGTTCTTTTAGATAACAAAAGTATAAACCTACTTCAGGGCATGGCATCCCTGCCCACGTGAGCTCATGATTTTTTTATCAAGAGAATCATGTCCTATCCCTAAACCTAATCAACTTCAATCCCTGTTTTCACAGATCCTTATTCCTCAGGTAGTTGCTCGTCCTTCTAATACTAATATTGAGATTACGACTAAGGTTTTCTAATTTTATGAAAAACCAAATGCTTTATCAATGGGTAACGAGTAGGTGTGTACTTCTTTGTTCTTTTAGATAACAAAAGTACAAACCTACTTCAGGGCATGGCATCCCTGCCCACGTGAGCTCATGATTTTTTTTATCAAGAGAATCATGTCCTATCCCTAAACCTAATCAACTTCAATCCATGTTTTCACAGATCCTTATTACTCAGGTAGTTGCTCGTCCTTCTAATACTAACATTGAGATTATGACTAAGGTTTTCTTATTTTATGGAAAACCAAATTCATTATCAATGGGTAACGAGTAGGTGTGTACTTCTTTGTTCTTTTAGATAACAAAAGTACAAACCTACTTCAGGGCATGGCATCCCTGTCCACGTGAGCTCATGATTTTTTTATCAAGAGAATCATGTCCTATCCCTAAACCTAATTAACTTCAATCCATGTTTTCACAGATCCTTATTCCTCAGGTAGTTGCTCATCCTTCTAATACTAACATTGAGATTACGACTAAGGTTTTGTTATTTTATGGAAAAACAAATTCTTTGTCAATGGGTAACGAGTAGGTGTTTACTTCTTTGTTCTTTTAGATAACAAAAAAGTACAAACCTACTTCAGGGCATGGCATCCCTGTCTCACGTGAGCTCATGATTCTTTTACCAAAATAATCATGTCCTATCCCTATCCCTAATCCTAATCAACTTCAATCCTGTTTTCACAGATCCTTATTCCTCAGGTAGTTGCTCGTCCTTCTGATACTAATATTGAGATTACGACTAAGGTTTTCTAATTTTATGAAAAACCGAATGCTTTATCAAGGGGTAACGAGTAGGTGTTTACTTCTTTGTTCTGTTAGATAACAAAAGTACAAACCTACTTCAAGGGCCTAGCGTCCCTGTTCACATTAGCTCATGATTCTTTTCCCAAAATAATCATGGCCTATCCCTATATCCCTAATCCTGTCCTGTGTGGTAAGATAATTCCAAGTCCAAGCCACGAGAGTGTGGCTGATAAGGTAAGATATCTTTATAATAACCTTTTCTATAAATACTGTAAATTTTTCAAGTACTTTATTTTAGTTTCAAAAAAAGATCAATTAAATAAATAATATATTAAATATAATTTTATACCGAATTTTTCTATAAAAAATACTTTAAATTCATTATATTATTTTACTAATAGTATTTTTTTATTTTTCCAGGTAGGTGCTCTACCTTCTAATACTAACATTAATATTAAGTCTTCAGTTTTCTTATTTTATGGTAAAACAAATTCTTTATTTTTGGGTAACGGGTAGGTTTGTACTTCTTTGTTCTTTTTGATAAAGAAGTACAAACTTACTTCAGGGCCTAGCATCCCTGCCCACGTGAGCTCATGATTCTTTTATCAAGAGAATCATGTCCTATCCCTAAACCTAATCAACTTCAATCCATGTTTTCACAGATCCTTATTCCTCAGGTAGTTGCTCGCCCTTCTAATACTAACATTGAGATTACGACTAAGGTTTTCATATCTTATGAAAAACCAAATGCTTTATCAATGGTTAACGAGTAGGTGTGTACTTCTTTGTTCTTTTAGATAACACAAGTACAAACCTACTTTAGGGCATGGCATCCCTGCCCACGTGAGATCATGATTCTTTTACCAAGAGAATCATGTACTATCCCTAAACCTAATCAACTTCAATCCCTGTTTTCACTGATCCTTATTCCTCAGGTAGTAGCACGTCCTTCTAATACTAATATTGAGATTACGACTTAGGTTTTCTTATTTTATGAAAAACCAAATGCTTTATCAATGGGTAACGAGTAGGTGTGTACCTCTTTGTTCTTTTAGATAACAAAAGTAGAAACCTACTTCAGGGCATGGCATCCCAGCCCACGTGAGCTCATGATTCTTTTAACAAGAGAATCATGTCCTATCCCTAAACCTAATCAACTTCAATCCCTGATTTCACAGATCCTTATTCCTCAGGTAGTTGCTCGCCCTTCTAATACTAACATTGAGATTACGACTAAGGTTTACTTATCTTATGGAAAACCAAATTCTTTATCAATGGTAACGAGTAGGTGTGTACTTCTTTGTTCTTTTAGATAACAAAAGTACAAACCTACTTCAGGGCATGGCATCCCTGCCCACGTGAGCTCATGATTCTTTTACCAAGAGAATCATGTCCTATCACTAAACCTAATCAACTTCAATCCCTGTTTTCACTGATCCTTATTCCTCAGGTAGTTGCTCGTCCTTCTAATACTAACATTGAGATTACGACTAAGGTTTTTTTATTTTATGAAAAACCAAATGCTTTATCAATGGGTAACGAGTAGGTGTGTACTTCTTTGTTCTTTTAGATAACAAAAGCACAAACCTACTTTATGGCATGGCATCCCTGCCCACGTGACCTCATGATTCTTTTACCAAGAGAATCATGTACTATCCCTAAACCTAATCAACTTCAATCCCTGTTTTCACTGATCCTTATTCCTCAGGTAGTTGCTCGTCCTTCTAATACTAACATTGAGATTACGACTAAGGTTTTCTTATTTTATGAAAAACTAAATTATTTATCAATGAGTAACGAGTAGGTGTGTACTTCTTTTTTCTTTTAGATAACAAAAGTAGAAACCTACTTCAGGGCATGGCATCCCAGCCCACGTGAGCTCATGATTCTTTTACCAAGAGAATCATGTCCTATCACTAAACCTAATCAACTTCAATCCCTGTTTTCACTGATCCTTATTCCTCAGGTAGTTGCTCGTCCTTCTAATACTAACATTGAGATTACGACTAAGGTTTTCTTATTTTATGGAAAACCAAATTCATTATCAATGGGTAACGAGTAGGTGTGTACTTCTTTGTTCTTTTAGATAACAAAAGTACAAACCTACTTCAGGGCATGGCATCCCTGCCCACGTGAGCTCATGATTTTTTTATCAAGAGAATCATGTCCTATCCCTAAACCTAATTAACTTCAATCCATGTTTTCACAGATCCTTATTCCTCAGGTAGTTGCTCGTCCTTCTAATACTAACATTGAGATTACGACTAAGGTTTTGTTATTTTATGGAAAACCAAATTCTTTGTCAATGGGTAACGAGTAGGTGTGTACTTCTTTGTTCTTTTAGATAACAAAAGTACAAACCTACTTCAGGGCATGGCATCCCTGCCCACGTTAGCTACAAAACCAGATTCTTTTACCAAGAGAATCATGTCCTATCCCTAAACCTAATCAACTTCAACTCCATGTTTTCACAGATCCTTATTCCTCAGGTAGTTGCTCGTCCTTCTAATACTAACATTGAGATTACGACTAAGGTTTTCTTATTTTATGGAAAACCAAATTCTTTATCAAGGGGTAACGAGTAGGTGTGGCACTTTTGTTCTTTAGATAACAAAAGTACAAACCTACTTCAGGGCATGGCATCCCTGCCCACGTGAGCTCATGATTTTTTTTATCAAGAGAATCATGTCCTATCCCTAAACCTAATCAACTTCAATCCCTGTTTTCACAGATCCTTATTCCTCAGGTAGTTGCTCGTCCTTCTAATACTAACATTGAGATTACGACTAAGGTTTTCTTATTTTATGAAAAACCAAATTCTTTATCAATGGGTAACGAGTAGGTGTGTACTTCTTTGTTCTTTTAGATAACAAAAGTACAAACCTACTTCAGGGCATGGCATCCCTGCCCACGTGAGCTCATGATTTTTTTATCAAGAGAATCATGTCCTATCCCTAAACCTAATCAACTTCAATCCATGTTTTCACAGATCCTTATTCCTCAGGTAGTTGCTCGTCCTTCTAATACTAACATTGAGATTACGACTAAGGTTTTCTTATTTTATGAAAAACCAAATTCTTTATCAATGGGTAACGAGTAGGTGTGTACTTCTTTGTTCTTTTAGATAACAAAAGTACAAACCTACTTCAGGGCATGGCATCCCTGCCCACGTGAGCTCATGATTCTTTTACCAAGAGAATCATGTCCTATCCCTAAACCTAATCAACTTCAATCCCTGTTTTCACAGATCCTTATTCCTCAGGTAGTTGCTCGTCCTTCTAATACTAACATTGAGATTACGACTAAGGTTTTCTTATTTTATGGAAAACCAAATTCTTTATCAAGGGGTAACGAGTAGGTGTGTACTTCTTTGTTCTTTTAGATAACAAAAGTACAAACCTACTTCAGGGCATGGCATCCCTGCCCACGTGAGCTCATGATTCTTTTACCAAAAGAAACATGTCTTATCCCTATCCCTAATCCTAATCAACTTCAACCCCTGTTTTCACAGATCCTTATTCCTTCGAAATCGAAATGATTCGCGAGTATATTTATATTTATTCTCTAGTGTAATAGTGTCTTCCTGTGGGGTAAGATAATTCCAAGTCCAAGCCACGAGAGTTTGGCTGATAAGGTAAGATATCTTTATAATAACCTTTTCTATAAATACTGTAAATTTTTCAAGTACTTTATTCTAGTTTCAAAAAAGATCAATTAAATAAATAATATATTAAATATAATTTTATACCGAATATTTCTATAAAAAATACTTTAAATTCATTATATTATTTTACTAATAGTATTTTTTTTATTTTTCCAGGTAGGTGCTCTACCTTCTAATACTAACATTAATATTAAGTCTTCAGTTTTCTTATTTTATGGTAAAACAAATTCTTTATTTTTGGGTAACGGGTAGGTTTGTACTTCTTTGTTCTTTTTGATAAAGAAGTACAAACTTACTTCAGGGCCTAGCATCCCTGCCCACGTGAGCTCATGATTCTTTTATCAAGAGAATCATGTCCTATCCCTAAACCTAATCAACTTCAATCCATGTTTTCACAGATCCTTATTCCTCAGGTAGTTGCTCGCCCTTCTAATACTAACATTGAGATTACGACTAAGGTTTTCATATCTTATGAAAAACCAAATGCTTTATCAATGGTTAACGAGTAGGTGTGTACTTCTTTGTTCTTTTAGATAACACAAGTACAAACCTACTTTAGGGCATGGCATCCCTGCCCACGTGAGATCATGATTCTTTTACCAAGAGAATCATGTACTATCCCTAAACCTAATCAACTTCAATCCCTGTTTTCACTGATCCTTATTCCTCAGGTAGTTGCTCGCCCTTCTAATACTAACATTGAGATTACGACTAAGGTTTACTTATCTTATGGAAAACCAAATTCTTTATCAATGGTAACGAGTAGGTGTGTACTTCTTTGTTCTTTTAGATAACAAAAGTACAAACCTACTTCAGGGCATGGCATCCCTGCCCACGTGAGCTCATGATTCTTTTACCAAGAGAATCATGTCCTATCACTAAACCTAATCAACTTCAATCCCTGTTTTCACTGATCCTTATTCCTCAGGTAGTTGCTCGTCCTTCTAATACTAACATTGAGATTACGACTAAGGTTTTCTTATTTTATGAAAAACCAAATGCTTTATCAATGGGTAACGAGTAGGTGTGTACTTCTTTGTTCTTTTAGATAACAAAAGTACAAACCTACTTCAGGGCATGGCATCCCTGCCCACGTGAGCTCATGATTCTTTTACCAAGAGAATCATGTCCTATCCCTAAACCTAATCAACTTCAATCCCTGTTTTCACTGATCCTTATTCCTCAGGTAGTTGCTCGTCCTTCTAATACTAACATTGAGATTACGACTAAGGTTTTCTTATTTTATGAAAAACTAAATTATTTATCAATGAGTAACGAGTAGGTGTGTACTTCTTTTTTCTTTTAGATAACAAAAGTAGAAACCTACTTCAGGGCATGGCATCCCAGCCCACGTGAGCTCATGATTCTTTTACCAAGAGAATCATGTCCTATCACTAAACCTAATCAACTTCAATCCCTGTTTTCACTGATCCTTATTCCTCAGGTAGTTGCTCGTCCTTCTAATACTAACATTGAGATTACGACTAAGGTTTTCTTATTTTATGAAAAACCAAATTCTTTATCAATGGGTAACGAGTAGGTGTGTACTTCTTTGTTCTTTTAGATAACAAAAGTACAAACCTACTTCAGGGCATGGCATCCCAGCCCACGTGAGCTCATGATTCTTTTACCAAGAGAATCATGTCCTATCACTAAACCTAATCAACTTCAATCCCTGTTTTCACTGATCCTTATTCCTCAGGTAGTTGCTCGTCCTTCTAATACTAACATTGAGATTACGACTAAGGTTTTCTTATTTTATGAAAAACCAAATTCTTTATTAATGGGTAACGAGTAGGTGTGTACTTCTCTGTTCTTTTAGATAACAAAAGTACAAACCTACTTCAGGGCATGCCATCCCTGCCCACGTGAGCTCATGATTCTTTTACCAAGAGAATCATGTCCTATCCCTAAACCTAATCAACTTCAATCCCTGTTTTCACAGATCCTTATTCCTCAGGTAGTTGCTCGTCCTTCTAATACTAACATTGAGATTACGACTAAGGTTTTCTTATTTTATGGAAAACCAAATTCTTTATCAAGGGGTAACGAGTAGGTGTGTACTTCTTTGTTCTTTTAGATAACAAAAGTACAAACCTACTTCAGGGCATGGTATCCCTGCCCACGTGAGCTCATGATTCTTTTACCAAAAGAAACATGTCTTATCCCTATCCCTAATCCTAATCAACTTCAACCCCTGTTTTCACAGATCCTTATTCCTTCGAAATCGAAATGATTCGCGAGTATATTTATATTTATTCTCTAGTGTAATAGTGTCTTCCTGTGGGGTAAGATAATTCCAAGTCCAAGCCACGAGAGTTTGGCTGATAAGGTAAGATATCTTTATAATAACCTTTTCTATAAATACTGTAAATTCTTCAAGTACTTTATTCTAGTTTCAAAAAAAGATGAGAATCAATCGCTATTTTTGGTTTAAAATTGATTTCTCTATGTCTTCAGCAATGGTTACTAATAAAAACCGAAACGTCAAAAATCCAATATAGAATGATTATTCCTCAAGTACTAGATGAGAATCAATCGCTATTTTTGGTTTAAAATCGATTTCTCTATGTCTTCAGCAATGGTTACTAATAAAAACCGAAACGTCAAAAATCCAATATAGAATGATTATTCCTCAAGTACTAGATGAGAATCAATCGCTATTTTTGGTTTAAAATCGATTTCTCTATGTCTTCAGCAATGGTTACTAATAAAAACCGAAACGTCAAAAATCCAATATAGAATGATTATTCCTCAAGTACTAGATGAGAATCAATCGCTATTTTTGGTTTAAAATCGATTTCTCTATGTCTTCAGCAATGGTTACTAATAAAAACCGAAACGTCAAAAATCCAATATAGAATGATTATTCCTCAAGTACTAGATGAGAATCAATCGCTATTTTTGGTTTAAAGTCGATTTCTCTATGTCTTCAGCAATGGTTACTAATAAAAACCGAAACGTCAAAAATCCAATATAGAATGATTATTCCTCAAGTACTAGATGAGAATCAATCGCTATTTTTGGTTTAAAATCGATTTCTCTATGTCTTCAGCAATGGTTACTAATAAAAACCGAAACGTCAAAAATCCAATATAGAATGATTATTCCTCAAGTACTAGATGAGAATCAATCGCTATTTTTCGTTTAAAATCGATTTCTCTATGTCTTCAGCAATGGTTACTAATAAAAACCGAAACGTCAAAAATCCAATATAGAATGATTATTCCTCAAGTACTAGATGAGAATCAATCGCTATTTTTGGTTTAAAATCGATTTCTCTATGTCTTCAGCAATGGTTACTAATAAAAACCGAAACGTCAAAAATCCAATATAGAATGATTATTCCTCAAGTACTAGATGAGAATCAATCGCTATTTTTGGTTTAAAGTCGATTTCTCTATGTCTTCAGCAATGGTTACTAATAAAAACCGAAACGTCAAAAATCCAATATAGAATGATTATTCCTCAAGTACTAGATGAGAATCAATCGCTATTTTTGGTTTAAAATCGATTTCTCTATGTCTTCAGCAATGGTTACTAATAAAAACCGAAACGTCAAAAATCCAATATAGAATGATTATTCCTCAAGTACTAGATGAGAATCAATCGCTATTTTTGGTTTAAAATCGATTTCTCTGTCTTCAGCAAAGGTAACGGATAAGAAAACAACGCAGTTGCTATGGTTACTCATAAAAAATTCCTCCCAAATTTTTAGCATTTCACAGAGAAGCCTATCCATTCTTACTTAAGCAAGGCTAAATGAGCTATATTAAAACTTTCAAATGAATAAATTTTAAAGAATTTAAAAAAATTAAAAAAGTACCATCTTACTCTAGAGTAAAGTACTTTAAAATATAATTTTACTAAAAACTTTATTTAACCTTTTTTGTGGTCCCCAAGGTACTTAATTAGGATATTAAATTTCATCAAAATTGGTTAAGTCATTTTCAAGATATTTAGAAAAAACTAAAAAAGTACTTTGAAATAAGAGTACTAATGTTTGTGGGCCGATATGTACCAAAAGCTAATCAGCGCTTCATTTTGTTAAACTAATGCGTAGAGTTTTCAATTTCATTTCAATCGGTGCAACGGTGTGGAAAAAATCGTGGGCCATAAAAGCGATAACATACATCCATCACATACATCCATACATACATCATCATATCCATCCGCACGCACTAAATGAAAAAATCGCACTTTTTGGCCTCTCGACGAGACCCCATGTAATTTTTGGCAAAACCGTCACGTGCTAATATTCAACCTAATTGAATACTACAATTTGTGACTTTAATTGAGTCCATGGGTTCCGTAGTCTTTACCTGAGGACCTTTGAAGCCACGCTTGCCCCGAGAGCGATTACAATACTTTACCCATGCTTTGCATTGGACAAAGTAAAAATGCCCGTTTTGGCCTCTCGACGAGACTCCATGTAATTCTTGGCAAAACCGTCACGTGCTAAAATTCAACCTAATTGAATACTACAATTTGTGACTTTAATTGAGTCCATAGGTTCCGTACTCTTTACCTGAGGGACCCTTTGAAGGCACGCTTGCCCCGGAGAGCGATTTCAATACTTTACCCATGCTTTTGCATTGGATAAAGTAAAAATGATCAAAATCTAACGGTTCACAATTGGCGAAGATCGCGAGGTAACATAGACACAAAGAAATTCAGTCGAATAGGGAACCTCCTCCCTTTTTGAAGTCGGTTAAAAAATCCAATTAAAGTTGAGAATATATCAGCCGTACTTAACTCCTAATTTCATTATTTTCATTGTTTTCCAAGAAGAAATTTTTGTCCTATATATATGCATTTAAAGAATACATTTCACTTTATAAGATAAATTCTAGATTGATTAATCGTCTCATATCCCTTAAGTGTTGCTATTTATGTGAATCGTCTTCTCTCTCTCGCACCCAATATATATACGTATATTAGGAGGCTTCCTTTTCAAGACAGTGAATTGATTTGCATGTTTTACGAGCTCAATAGTTCAATTGGATTTTTATTAACTTGATCACTCTGAGCTAAATGAAACTTTATGGATCTTAAAGTCAACTAGACAATGCCGAGCAAGTCAACGTCTCATTCACCATATTGATTCTTTTTTCATCCAAGTCCAATTTATTCATTCTCTCTAGTATACTTAATGCGTCGAAAACACATTATAACTTCAATATCTATTTAAAAATTTTAAATAATCATCAATCGCTCAATTTCACTTTATTCATAAATCTTGACTAATTCGAAACTACACTGAATTTAATAAGAAGACATTCCTTAAGTTGGTTAGAAAGTCTGTAGTAATATTGGAATATTTTGTTTATGAAATTGGATGTTGATGAAGGCAGTCCACAGTGGTTGTAAAAAATAAGACTATAATGGTTTTATTATTTCAATTGCTGTTGCTTATTATTAATCAATTGCTTTTTTCTATTGAGATTAAAAATTTTATAATGTTTTTTTGGCATTGTCAAGTGATTATGATTTGAACTACTTTCATTGACTCTTCGTTACCCTGAAGAAGGAGAGAATAAATCTCCGAAACGTCGGTTCAACGAATAAATGTAAAATAATAAAACCATTATAGTCTTATTTTTTACAACCACTGTGGACTGCCTTCATCAACATCCAATTTCATATTTATACCAGTGCGTCTCCTAAAGAAAAACGCTATTTTGTTTATTTTTTGAGTATCTACTTACTTTATTTTTTTATTTTAATTTTTTTCTTCAAAAACGGCTCAGACGAAATTTTGATTTAAAAAAATGCTGAAATAGATAATTTTTTTAATTTTTATTTCACGTAAGACCGGGATTGGTTAATAGGGTCACGGGTAGGATCTGCTTCTGCATAGGGGAGTAGAGAAAAATAACTGATGAAATGAGCCACTTGTAATCTTTTAATGAGTCATAGGTTGTCCAATCTAGCTTTAAAGTCTTGTTTTCAAACCAAAAGGTGGCTAGAAATCTGTTAGAGAAATTTGAAAATCTTTACAAAGTACAGAAATATAGAAATAAACTTTTACTAATCCCAAATAATTAATTGTTAAGTAACAGAAGAGATCAAGTACAGCGCAAGGATAGTTGAAGAAAAAATTATTACATTTCCATATAAGTTGTATTTATTGGACCTGCATTCTTATTTCCCCTTTCCTTTAAAACCACCCGCCTGGAGGATTTTCCTCCTGCTGCAGGGTTTCAAAGGGTTATGAAAACAAGATGCTTCCTCTTCTCTCCTCTAGAAGTCTCCATACCCTGTATGGTAAAGTAAAAACTATATCTATTTAATGCTTCTGTTAAGAAGAGACAAATTTCAAACACTGCTAGAGAAGAGAAGAGGGAAGCATCTTGTTTGTTTCCTTCATTGACCCTTTGAAACCCTGAAGAAGGAGGGAAGAATCCTCCGAAACGTTGGTTTTAAAGGAAAGGGGGAAAAAGAATGACAGTCCAATAAATACATCTTATTTGGAAATGTAAAATTTTTTTCTTCACTATCCTTGCAGTTCGTCTCTCTCCAAAGAGAAAATTTCTTCAAATATACAAATAATTAATTTAAAAAAAGCTAGGAACACGAATTTAGGGCATTCTATCAAAAGATTTTAATAGATACGTTTATATAGCATGTTGGAGTGTAATGGTCTCAAGGGTCTCGACTAGTTGTCCGCAAAGTGTACTAGTGCTTGGGTTCGACTCCCGAGGGGACAAGACCCTCCTATATGCAATATAAACATATCTATTAAAATCTTTGATAATTGACCTAAATTCATGTTCGTAAAATTAATTGATTATATATCACAAGTTGATTTTTGAGAAAAATTCAATCTTTCTTTCTCAAATAGATATTCTTTTCATTATAAAAAAGTTTATATGTACAAATTTTCACGAGATTAATAATTAAAGTTAAGTTCTGGAAGAAATTTAATAAATAATTAAAAGAAATATAATATTATTTTGGCTATTTTCATGTGATACCATCATTCTATGTCAAAGCCATCAAAGTGAATATTTTATGGAATTTCAATAATGCCAATTTTCAAAGCCTAATTTTGACGAAATTTAAATGACAGAGAAGAGACAAGAATTATTTTATATTATTAATAGAAAAACTTGAAGGTTATATTTACGATTATAAGTAAATAGTTATAGAGATAAATTTCAAATAGTATTAACTCAAAACAAATTTTTTACATATTCGTGGTTTTGGCATAAGGGGGACGATTTTATTTCTAGATTCTGCTAATTATTTATTTAAGTATATGAATATTGCCATATAATATTATTGTAAGGAAAAAGAGGGATACATGAGCGCATTTGAGGCTATCCAGAAAAAACTATTTGGCAAACAATAATTTAATTAACTTTTTTAAGGAGTTCGGTGTTGGTTCTAGGTGAAACATTTTAATATAATAATAAAACTATAAACATGTAAAATAGTAAAACGAGGTAGGTTTCACAAAAAAACTATTTTTCCAATATGTAATCAGTTTTCTTAGACTCCTGATGATGGGCTAACCCCCGAAATATATCGAATTCAAAACTCAATTTTGTTTTATTTCTTTTTTGTGGAAACCTACCTCGTATCTTAGTTTTATTATTATAATAATTTAATTATTCAAAAAAAAATCATTAGAATATTGATACATTTCTTTGCTCAACTTTTAAAGATTTTCATTTTCTAAACCATTTTATATTAGCTATGTGCCAAAAATGATATTAAAAAAAAGGATGGAGGAGAAATCAGTGACCCCTCGTCCCTCCATACAGATGTTTTGCTTCCGCCTTCCCCTGGATTGAAAACGTTCCTACGCGGCTGATATTTAAAAGATCTACAGATTGGTTTCTATATTTAAATATTTGACATAATTAAATATTTACAATTTTTCATTGGATTATTTCAAAAACGGTTGATCCTATGTAATAAATAGTGAATTTTTCAAACTTCTAGTTCGATTATGACTTTTCCATTTTATCTATAAATAAGAGATAATGAGATACTTATGGGTTGAGCCATCTATGGTGAATTTGTAGATACTAATTGATTTAAAAAATTTCCTGTGTTCATGATATTTCGGCTTCTAATTGTGAAGCCTTTTCATAATAGATATAGATCGAATCAACTCAGCCACAGAAATTTTTTAAATCGAATTCTTGTTTGTCACTTTTTCAAGTGTAGTGACGTACTAGTATTGGAATGTCGCTCAAATTCACAATATCAATTTAACAGATAAATGTGCACAGTTAATTCCATCTATAGATATTATCAATTTAAAATGGATTCTGAATTTGAAGCCGAATCGTTGTGAATGAACTAGGAAGCTATTTCACAAGTTTACCATATAGAATTATCCAGTTAATTAATCTGTTCACCAAAGCCTAACCAAGCAGAAAATAAAAAGATATTTAGACATCACAGAAAAAAGGGACACTAAAAAACTATCTCGGAAAGAGAAGTAGAAATAAGTTTTGATGCAATTATTCTTTTGCAAATAATATTCTTTCAAAAAAATTATCTTTGCTTTTGGAACACCCATTATAAAGCCCTAATCAAATCCGGACCAAACAAGATTTTATTTGAATTCCTTTAAAGCAGTCAAACTTAAATAAAATAAAAAGTTCTACATCAAATAGTAAAATTATTAAAGATCTATAACTGACCAGTGATCATATAAACTAAATTTGCCGTTTTTGAAAAATCTAACCAACTTCAAATTGTCGTTCTTTGCCGCTATGATCCTACCTGTATCAAGTTACGGCTTCTGTTTAGAGAGGGCAGATAAAGGCACGAGATGTTCGAGCTGGACTTGTTCCTCCTTTAAAATATGCGAGGTAAACTGAATATCTGAACTTTATATTAAATGCGTGATTAAATACACTATACAAAAAGACTTGCATGTAAACCAATAAAAGATGCTATTTTAAGAGAAATTAATATTTTTTTTAAAAATGTCAAGAGTAAGCGTTAAGTATGCGTGTTTCGAATTCAACCGAAATTTAATTAGCTTTTAATTTTAAAATAAGACAACAAAGTATTAAATTTTTCTTTGGTCAATCTCAAAATTCCATAAGATTTTATGGAATTTTGAGATAGACCGCACACAAAATTTTACCACTCACTCAATAACCTAGTTAGTCATTTTGAAAAAAAATCAGCAAAGAAATATAATTTTCCGATGTTTAATATTTAAGACTATGAATCTTGTAAATGATTTTTATAATTTTTTTTATCAGTTTATAAGATATTTAAAAATATTTACCAAATTTTTCCTGCACGATACTTTCACATACTGAAGATGAAAACTTAAAAATATAAGTTTTTAATTTATAAGCTGTAATATAGCTTGTAATCATATTTTCGTGGATTAAAATCACATAAATATCCAAAAGATAAAAGTACATAAATGAAGAAAGCGTAAATAGATAAACAAATTCAATCCAAATTTACTGTTAAGCATAAGCAACAATTAGTTTTTGCAATTTTTAAATGAGTTGTTTCAATTCTAGTTGCAATGTTTTATTTATTATAAAGGTAAGTTTTCTTAGAATAGTATTTGAAACCATTTTTTAAAACCCCTGTCAATAGGCAACCGAACACACCAGCTAGTTCAAAGAAACTCCGCTAGAGACGCCAGGTGCTAGGCAGATAGTAAAAGAGTTTAACCCATCTTTTCAGTTCAAGGACCATTTATAAGCATCTGCAATCTTTCTGGGGAAAGATGTTTCTTTAATAGCTAATTTGTTTATATTGATATTATATTAAAAATAAAATAGTTATTTAATAAATAGCGATCCTCACAGAACTTTTGTGAAATAAACATTTTAATTAAAGGGTTGAAGATCTTTGGGAGCATTTTAAAATCTGAAGTATAGAGTAATAAGTAAATTAAAAGTGTAGATACTAAAGGATTTAATAATTAAACATTTGGAATTTCCACACTTCAAATAGAAAAGTATTATAAAAAAGACAAGTAGGTTTATAGTTAAGGTGGATTTGCTTTGTTTTTACTTATTTTAGTCCCTTTATTTATTTACTGGCTGGTGGTTTAGGGCAAACCGATTGCGCTCCCCTTTACATCTATCATCCTAAGTATATCCGTCTCAATCAACGTTCAAATTTATTTTAGAGGTTTTCTTTCCAACCATTTTTATTTTCGAATTATTTCTTTAAGAATAATCTTACCTGATATTCGGAAAAGTAATACCAATACATATAATAAATTCAAGGGCACTGGGTGACTGGGTGGCTATAAGCTGTTAAAGATAAAAGAGTATGAAAACTTATTTAAAAAAGAGATATATTTAGTCGAAGTTTAAAATTTTATGGCTATTTACCATCAAGTATGATGGAAATTCATTTTGGAAAAATATTTGTTTACCATTTATTTTATAAGTATACAAATATTTGAAATAATTTTAAATTCAGTAGATAGATACTTGAATTTTTATTATTACTTATTAACATGATTTCAATAATAAAAGAGGTGAAAATTAAATTCAGGGAATATTTGGTTTTGATCTAGACAAAAATAAATGAGGAAAAAGAAGAAAAAATATTAGTTTTAATAAATTAAAAAAAATTATAATAATAAATAAATAAAATGAACAAAATTTATTCAAAAATTAAAATTATAAATATTTTTTTTTTTTATTTATATCGATCTATATTGTTTTTATTTTTGTAGAAATTATTCTTTATAATTTCACATATATATTTACAATAATTTTAATTATAGTGAAAGTAAAAAATATAATACCAATTAGAATATATAGTTTGAAAAAAATATAAAACTATTTTTAATTTCATACTATAAACATTTTTCTAACTAAAAATTAATTTCATAAAGAAAAATTATTGCACATTAAATACACAAGAAGGTTATCAATGAACAATTTAGCCATTGAATTTGATTAAATTCTAATATATAATTTAAACTTTTAGGCGCTGTTTACAAACGGCTCAAATTCTTGAAGCTATAGTTTAGTTAACAAAGTATAGGCTGTTAATAAAAAATTAAGTTAAAATTATTATTTAGTCTTTGAACAAGTTTGGTAGATTAAAAATATAATAAATAACATCTTATTTTTAAATCGTCTTTCATTTATCCTCTCCCGGAACCTTTAAACTTGATTCGGGGGCAAGTCAGTACACGGGCCAAGTCCGATTTAAATATTATCTTTGGGTATATATTTCACAATTTGGGAAATTCATATCTGGGGATATTTTTGTGAAAGAAATTCAAAATCAGCTTAAGCTGTTAGACTTTGGAGAAAAAGAGACATACATTTTTTTGAGAATAAATTGGAGTAGAAGGCATCTGTATTGAAGGCTTAAGATTGAAGAAAACAGAAAGTTCGAGTCGCAAGAAATCATAAGAATAAACAAATGAATCTGTTTGATTTGCTTCTAATTTAAGTAGAAACAGAGTTGAATAAAGAATAAATGAGGCTTTAGATAATAATATTAATTTCTAGAGAGGTTGTCATTCAAGGGCGGATCCAGGAATTTTTTACGGGGGAGGGGGAGAATGTATTTAAGGTGCCCGATGTATATAAGATCTACTTTTTATCTTGAAAGTGTGTCGCGATCGAATTGTCCAAGCGGGGCGGAGGGGGGGGGGGGGGTCAGGCCGCCCCCCACACACACACATAGAACTTTATTTTCAATTTTAAAATTTTTAAAAAAATAATTTTTTTTACAAATTTCATATCTCATATTTTAAGTTCATTAAAATAAAAAAATAGTTATAAATTCCCTATCGATTTGGGCGCCGTTTTTTGGCCTCTGTGTGCGACGCACGTGATGCACTCCCGCCAGGCACGGGCCTGTATGGGGGCGATCGCCCCCTCCGCCCCCCTCTGGATCCGCCCTTGTTGTCATTTAGTAATATTGATATTGATTTGAATTATAGATTATATGTCATAATAATTTTTATTTGAGAGCCGTTTTCAAATTAAAAAATACAATTATATATAGTACTCGCCCACTGTACCCCCCTCCCCCACCCCACCCCGCTTGACCCCACCCCCGAAACCTCGCCCTACCCCCGGATCCCCCACCACTGCACCCCCACCTCCTGCACCTGTTTTGATTCAACCATATGATTCATTTTATTCATCCAATTGTTAATAAATAAAACCTATCAAAATGTGTTGTTTTTTCAGAAAAATTGAGACCTTCTTATGCGAAATATATTTTTAAATAAATTCTTGATTATTTTTTATTCTATTAAATATATAAAGTTCTTTATAAAAACAATTATAAAACGTTTATTAATAGTTCTAATGTTTGGGTTGAACAAAATATGTTAAAATCCACAATCATAATACTTCTTCAAGGCCTTTTAGAACAATGAATAAAGGCAACCCATTGTCTACCTGGGAACAAAAGGAAAAGGGAAACCTTTTTTAAAACCCTAAGAATGGGATTTGTCTACCTGAGAATAATTAATTTGATTACGATAAAACCCATCAAAAACAATTTTGTCGAGGTGAGACCGTGACAGATTGAATTGTCACCACGAAAAACCCTAGCCCGTGAATTTCATCAAAATCGGTAGAATCGTTTTCACAAATATATAAACAAATAAATAAATATACAATTTTTGCTCGTTTAATAAGAGTAGATTTAAAATCTCCGGTACCGGTAAACCCACCTCCATAACATCCCTAAGCATGAACAAAATTTGTCGATCGCCCCTTGTTGGTCCAGGGTACACGTTTACCATGTTTGGTATGATCTCGAAGCTAGAGGCTTAAACCCTACTTACTAAAAGAATTTACTCGACTATTATCTGATTCCTATATTATAATTTAGAAATTAACAAATATACACACGCATAAAAAACATGAATCAAACTACGTCACATTGGATTAGCTTAAATGGACACTAAGTATCAGAGCCAAAAATAAATATTTACCAAACTCATTTGAAAAGAATAGATTTTAGTCAAATATTATTTTTTCCCATAAATTCAAGTGATTGCCTGTTTATTTTCAACATTAAAAGTCAACCATTCATGAGGGTAAAAGTCGAGGGGTGAACCGCGACCTAAAATCGTAACCATAAATTCATTTCTAGGTAGAAGACAATAGAATACAATAGATTATCTAATGAATTCCAAAGTAATTCCAAATAATTCCAAAGACGGTGTACACCTAATTCCAATCGCGGTTCACCCCATGGTAAAAGTTAATTGGATAATGATAGTTTCCGAGCTAAACTTTAAAAAACTTCCGGCACCTTTACCCGAATATTGTTTCAGAATATAGGCATAAAATATTAAAAAAATGTACTCAAGAAAACAACTTTAGTTTGAATACGGAAATAACCGTGATTACTATTAATCTCTTATCTATTTCCGGTTAAATTTAATCTAATTATTTATCATTATCATTATTAAATAATCATTGATGACCAATCACGCAAAGAATCCTATCAAGCAATTTTATATATTTGCAAACGTATGCTAATGACTTTCTTAAACGTTAACAGAGAGAGAAAAATCCCTTTATAATGTCGATTATTTATCTAGAAAAAGAATAGTAGGTATTCATCAATATTGGCTTAATATTAAAAGCTTTTTTTATTGAACTAATTTCTTGTAAATGAACTTTATATATTGTTCTTAATAAACAATAAACGCTTAAGGGGTTCGGGACTGATAATAATTTTTATAAGAAAATTCTCAAATTTTTACCATCTATTCATTGATGTATTAAATATTTATTTCCGAAATTTGAAGTTGATCGTCTGTTCCATTACCGACAAATAAATTATTGAAAATTGTCCTTTTAACATGGAAATAAATGGACCGAGCTTTTAAAAAGGCTATAACTTTTATACAAATTATACCATTTTCAACAAATTTATACATATCAATAATTCAACTTTTATGAATCGAATGATACATTTTTCAATAGATTTGCCAGTCTAGTTATTCAGAAATGTAAAAATAAAAAGTTATTTGGAGCCAACAGAATATAAGATAAGCACCAGTGTAGAATTCCAACTCTATTTCTTGAAATCGTTTTTGTGTTATATAAATGTTTTTATAATGAGAAATAATTTATCTTAATGTTCTTTTTATTAATATTATCAAAACAAATATTTGTATTCGAAATTAACCTCAATATTAACATTTTTTTTATTAAAAAATTAGTAGGCAGGAGTTGTCACTCTGCAAAAATACAAAATATTTTTTCGTAGATCAGCCAGATAGAGCTGTTGTCCCGAACCTCCTTAAGCTATTAGTTCAACCCCAAAGAATTCTTTATTTTTAAGTTTGTTCGATTGTAAATATATCATAAGATGATAAATTGTATAATTCTACAATTATCTCATTTCTCTATTTCCTATATTAGTGATTGTTATTTATTTCAACAAATTTTATAATTTCCATTAGTCCAATCCTGAAGAACTTTCTAGTTCAAATACCTAAATGTTATATAGGGTTAAAAAACGAACATGTTCATATAGCCTATCTATATAAATAAGGCAAGTTTTACTGTTTTTATTGTATTTTTAATGAATCAAAATTTAAGTGTATCTCCCACAACAAACAATTTAGAAATTGATATTGTTCTAGGGTTGGACAGTTGAAGGTGTCCGAAACATCCAGTTAATCATTTTAAAAAATTAAAAAAGACATAAAAAATAGTCCGATTAATTATTTTTATCTTCCCAATGAAAATAGTGTATAAATCAAATAGTTTTTATTTTGCCGAGAGTTGTTGAATCATAAAGAGAAACAAAGATGTCTGCTGGACGCAAATAAACATACATACATATCTATATTTAATATATAACTTACCATATATGTGTGTATGTTTATTTGCATCAAGCAGAGGACAACCTCTTTGCTTCTCTTTATGAAGTATATAATAATCTTTATAAAAATAAAAAAATAAAAGTATATTGAAATGTCTATTCATAAAAATGCATTGCGATAGAATAATACCCAGAGACTCAAAAAATGAAAATTTTGAATTTTCCACAATGAAATGCCGTAAATATTTTTAATAAATAATACATTTATTATGTATGAATGAGAATTATTAAAATAGATTAACACATGAATAAAGAGGGGTAATAGGGGCGAAAATTCAAAAAATTTAATTTCAAAATAGAGTTGATTGTAGAAAGATAAAAATGATAGGAATTAAAATTATGATCTCAAAAATATATTATGATATATTATGACCTGGAGAGAGTGAAAACAAGCTAGGTTAATCGGCGGAGGAAAGATTTAGTCGCTATGGTTGGCTAAGAGGCGAGATATGGTCCTCTAGTAATTATATAAGAATATTATATAAATTATAAGGGGTAGATATTAAGGGTTGTTTACCTTTGGTGGTCTCCAAGTGGCCATCGATGTTGTCTCAGGACGTTCTCGATACCAAATGAAGTGAAAAATAAAAAGAGAAAGAAACCCGTTACTCGATAAGATAAATTCAGCTGGAAAATATTCCCCGAAAAAGTTCGACAAAATCATTTTAATAAATTCTCAAATGCATACACAACAAATTGGAGGAAAAATTAACAACTTTTTCAAGACTTGGTACGCTCTCAGGTTAGAGCGGTCCTAAAGCTAAAAATTAAAATAAACTTTTAAAAATTTAGTTTATAATTAATTTTAATATATACAAATTTTTTGTAATTGACTAAAATCAGAAGGGCTAGTTTTCAGAGAAGTAAATCAAAGTGCATATCGTGTGCAGACCAAGTTCGAGCACGCTGTATGCTATTTACACGAATCATTTCGAGCCAAGTTCGACCCCACTGCTATTGAATTAATTTGTTCTTTTAGTAGACAAAATTATTGATTTGATTAAAAAATAAAAAAATAAAAATTATACGACATATCAGTCCTATCCTTTCTTTAAGATCAAAGTAGTGATAAAAAGTCAAACCAGGGAAAAACAAATTTCTCAAGATAAATAATGCGTAAAAATAAATCATCTTAATACTGAGGGTTGTATGAAAAAGAGTATGCTTATACACGTTTTAAAGCGTTTTATGAGTCGATTCTAAAATGCAAAGTAAGGGCTCTATCAGTGTAGCTAAATATGTATAATTTACATATAGCTACACCAGTTTCATCAATTTTTAGAATCGATCATTTAGCATTACATCAAAGAATTCTTAACTATCCGCACCTAATAGATGTAATCAGTCTATTTATTTATTTGCAAATTAAATTTGGATATCAGTGAATAACCTGCAAAAAATTTATTCACAAAAATAATCTATAGGTACAATATAATTACAAACAATTAAGTATTTATTATTGTATATCTATTTGTTGTATAATACGTCAATATACTTGCTGGATGAAATGACAATGAATTATTAAAAGTCTCTGACTTTTTTCAAGTCATATGGAATAATGAAATTAAATCAATAACTCATCCTAAAGCCTCATTTGTGCGTAATTTGAAATTAACAGATATTAAATAATTTCCTAGCGAATTGTGAAAACAATTAGAACTAAATCATTTATTAAATATATAATTTATATGATTTCTAGAGGCAAATCCCAGTTCGTAATTTTTCCTTCAATACTTTCAAGACTCAACACTTTGAATACTTACCTCCGACACCGATTTAACTCTTGAATATTCCCAAAGTATTTTCACATAATATTTTCTTCTATCATGTAAGAGTTAATCTTGATGTATCGATTTAGCCTATTCTTCATTATTAAATAAAAAAAATGGAAGTTATTGATGTTTTTCAGCCAATAGAAGAAAGAAAATTAATTTTTTAATTATTTACAACTGTTAATATATGGCTATGATGTAATGTCAAAAGGTAATTATTCGAGACCAATGAATCTAAAGTTCATTGGAATATTTTGAACATTGAGTGTATTTATTGGAATTTTATAATACTTGTGCGTTGGACAGAAGGCTTGGGGAGAGGAGTAAATGAGGATGATTCATTCAGGTGCTCGACGAGAGAGCTTCATGTGCTGATGAGGGCGGTTGTCCCGTGTCCAGCTGCTGATGAGAAGCTGCTGATGCAGCAGCAGCAGCCGCCGCAGCAGCCGGATAAGAGGCGAGAAGTGGCGAGTAATAGGGAAGCATAGCTGCTGCAGCGGCTGCGGCCACAGATACAGGGCCATAGGGTTGGGTGGCTGGCAGATACAGGCCTTGCCGCTGGGCTAACTTTAATCGAGTCGTTAATTGTTTTTTCCATTTGGTGCGACGATTTTGAAACCAGGTTTTAATTTGGACCTCGGTGAGATTGAGCGCTTTACTCAATTCCATACGTTTGCTGACGCTTAGGTACTTATCCACCTACAAGAACAAATAGAGTAAAATTGTGAAACTCAATTATGTTCTAGAAATCATAAATAAATAAACTAAGTCGAATTAAGGGTGGACGGAACAAATTAATATGGAATTGTTGAATGGACGGGGTTACTTTCAGTTCCTTAGTATTTTGACTATGAATTCCTCAAGAGGAGCCTAAAAAACATTTTGAAACTAAGCTAATTGTCAACAACATTGTTTAATTTCATTATTGAGATTTGACCATTCCAGGCCAAGTTCTTCATTACGGTAGAGCGTCTATAATCCGGATTAATTGTGATCTGACCGGAATATCAAAATATCCGGATTTTCGAAAAGAACCAAAAAAATATCGTTAAGGTTCATAGCAAAAAGAAAATTATCTAAAACTGTTAATAATTATCTTTAGTGGTTAAATATTTGGAGCAAATAAATAAAACCATTAATTAATTTGAACTTATAATTTATTTTAATAAAAGAAAATACATACATACGTATTGTACAAAATGTACATTTGTACATACATATGTACTTACAGAATACTGTACAGTTTATACTTTTTTACTTTACCATACAGGGTATGGTCAAGTATTGTAATCGTGCATGAAAAATGTGGTTTTTTCCTTCTTTTTTTTCAAAATATCTCAAAAACTGCCGAAACTATTTCGATTAAAAAAATTGAGCAAAACCATGGCATTTAGGTCTACAAAAAAGCACTAATAACTGAACATCAAAAAAATTATATTTTTCGAGATAATAATTGTTTTGTCAAAATGTCTGTTAGCTAGTCTGTGCGTTACAAAATTTGTGTACGAGCTAGCTCAAAAACTAGTGTGAATATCGAAACCAAATTTCACACGTAGTTTTGGTCCATTGAGATTAAGAGCTGATTAGATTTTGGTGCACATCGACCCAAAATTAAGGGGGTTCGAGGGGGTTAAAAATTAAAAATCTAGGTCGTTTGAGCAAACTCAACCAAATTTTGTATACATAATCAGTGGGTCCCCAGAAGTCTAAAAATGCAAAAACTAACCTCCCGAAATAGGGGGGGGCGGAGGGTCAAAAAATGAAAATCTTGGCCATTTACCAAACTAAACCAAATTTTGTATACATAATAAGTGGGACCGAAGAAGTCTAAAATTGCAATAACTAACCGCCCGAAATGGGGGGGTCGAAAAATGAAAATCTTTACCATTTACCAAACTCAACTCAATTTTGTGTACATAATCAGTGGGTCCCAGGAGTCTAAAAATTCAAAAAATAACCCCCCCCCCCCCTACATGATTATAAATAATTTTATTAAATATATAATATAAGTGAGGGGCCAGGTTGTATGGTAAAGTCAAGTGGATGGCCACATCAGAACACGTCAGCTTATTTCAGCAGAATTGAATCCGGATTAACGAGGGTCCGGATTTTTGACGTCGATGCTCTACAGTATTTAAAGAGTGTAACAAGCTGCTGCACCACAAAAATTATGCCAAAATAAACTATCCCCAAATAAGTTCAACCCACTATATATATTTGTACGCAAGCTGTTAATGCAAAAGTTAAATGTCTTCTGAAAATTTGGAACGAAAATCCAAGCAAAACCAACCAACGAGTTCTACTATACTTAAAAGTGTAATTTTTTAAACTAATGTAAGAGACTTAAATCATCTCGAGTATTTTGTCCTAAGTAGAATTAGCAGTTGACTGACTTACCTTTTAGTGTTAAAGTTTTGATAATAAATTACTAATACAGCCTATTACAAAATATTTCTTTTTTAAAATTGTAGGTATAATATTGTTTCTACTCTACTTTGCAGACACTTTTGTTTCCCCTTTACAATTAACAAAATGTAAATCAATAAATCAAAGAACACATATATACATTTAGTTTAAAGGATAAAAATTTAATAATCAATTCCTATATGATAGGTATTAAAATAAAATATATAAGATTTTGTATAAAATAAATCAAAGAGATTCTTGTATATGATGTAGATTTTATAATTTTGAAAAGAATATATGAGACATGATCCCAAGCAAATCAAAATAATCGGAAACATTAAATCAGGGGTCTCCAACCTTTTGGCTTACACGGGCCACATTTGAAAAAAAAACTACTGGACCGCTGATAAATATTATAATTCTATTGATATTTATTATTGAAAAAAGATAGTAAATAAATAATAAATTTTTTAGCTCATAGTGAACTTCTAATTTAAATTTTGTACTTGAAAAAATGTTTTAAGGAATTTTATGACTTTATATTGGGCCACGGGTTGGACAGCCCTGGTTTAAATCGAATGTTAATAAAGAATATGAGGAATGATAATTTATTTTTTAAAAGTGTCACGGATATAATAATCCCTGACTATCCATTATCTATTGACATATAAGAATGTGCAATGATCTAAAAGACAAGTCATGACAAGTTTTAGTCCAGAAGAGAAATTATAAATAAATTGTAATTGTTCTAGAAAAGCCCAATTCCTTATCTCCTTGTAATAGAATGATATAACTATAGACTTGATTAGTGTTGTAGCATATAAATTACTGAAATAATAAATATTTTAGAAAATGAAAATATAAGAAGAAGAAGAATTTTTAAATATTCGAAACTTCATTGTTTTTTTTTATCTTAGATAGTTGAGATTATAACTTTGCTCTTAGTGAATTTTATTCTTGAAAAAATCTTCACGTATTGTACAAATGTACATTCATATTTCGAAAAAGGGAATCAATATATCTCTACATATAATTTTCAATGTTTTAAGGAAGTTTATGATTTTATGTTGGGCCACACTGATTGCACTGCTGGGCCGCATGCGGCCCGCGGGCCACAGGTTGGACAGCCCTGCATTAAATAATAGTGTTTTTGACTATTCTAATCTCAAGATTGATTCATGCATTCTAGAAGAAATAATATAGAACTTTGGGAATATTCAATGGTAAAGTCTTTAGGTCTTGAGATAAATGTAACTCAATTGAAACGTAAACAAGAAAAATAACAAGGAAAATCAGAGATACCTATACATAAACAATAAATGTTATGTAAATAAATCAAAGAGAAATAGTTTTCCGATAAAGAAATGCATTTGAAAAGTTATAAATTTGAACCATCCAGGGATGTTTGCAAATTCACGTGGTTACATGGACCTGTTCGTTTGGTCGAATAGAAAGCAATTATAGAAAACAACAATAAAAATGAGGGGTAAATGAGCTATTCAGAAAATTCACCTTGAATTCAGCTTCAAGTCTCTCCAACTGTTTTGCACTGTAGGCCTGTCGAGGCTTACGGTCGATTCCGAGTTTTCTGGAACGACGACCCACAGGTTTTGGAGCTGTAACAACAATAGAAAAGATTGAATTAATCTATTAAAAATATATTTTTTATAAAGGGTAGTTAGTTCACCTTTTAAACTGGCATCTAAATCAGCTAATACTCGAAAATGAGTAAACATCTCAAGTTAAAGCCAGACTGGCAACAATCTGACAGAAGTTATTTTGACCCTAATATGAAATGACTTCCAGTGAAGCAGTCTAGTTTAGCTTGAGATTAATTGAATAATTGGAAGAAATAAGTAAACGGTTTATGTTTATAAAATTTTGAAGATTTTTAAGGCCATTTTGTAAGGAGGAGGTTATTTCGGCGTTTTTTCCCCTCGAGCTAAACTGTGGATAAAAGATACTATTTTTCTAAATTATTATTTCTTTAAAAGATAGTATATAGGCAACATCTTATTTTGAAATCTAAAAAATATTTTAATTAATTATAGCACGAAGAGCTCCTTGTGAGATATAAGAAAATAAAATCTTTAATTTATATTCTTAAAATTAATCTAATTTTTGAATTACTTTTAATATTGACATTGAATGTTTGATTTTATTGTAAAGCTAAAAATGATTATAAAGTTCAATTTTGCTATCAAACAAGAATTATTCCTTTTCCTGATAATATTACACTTCCCAGATAAGTATCGGAAACGAAGCATAGCATAAAGTAAAGTTATTCGTTGTACCTATGGCGATTTTAGTTTTATCAGTTTTAGTCATAAATCTTGGCACAAACTTTTGTTCCAAATTTCAGTTCATGAGTGTTAATCTTTCAAAATCTCCTTAGATATTAATTAAACATTTTTTCTAATTTTCAGCATAATTTTTCATAAGTAAATTCTTAATCCAGTAAGATCACTATCACTATCTCCTCAATGATATTACTATTATTTTAGCATCAGAACAGTATCTTACGTTCTCAAGTTACCGTGGGACAGATTCATAGACGAAGAAAAAGAGAAAAAAGTATGTTTTAAAATAATATTCATTTACATATCAGAAATTTTCAAACTCGAATAAGTATAAAGCAAAAAAAAAAAAAAATATAAGAAAAAATTATAAATTTTTAAGTCATCAATTCTTTATAAAATTCTCATATGGTTCGATTATACTACTAGAATATGAAGATTTAATTATTTTTAATTTTTTCGGAATTCCCAATCCCATAAATATCTCTTAGATTGTAATTTCCGTAAAATCTTAAAATGAGTTAAGCAAAAAAAAACTCAGAACAGTCAAAATGCCAAAGAAGATATCATTTATAATTTGAACCCTCCAATTTAAGTTCTCCTGTGAGATATTTACATGTTATTTTATATATAGGATTTTTCCCAAGAATATTTCAGTTTCTTAATTTTCTACCTTTGGAGAGTTTTTATTCTAATTCTTTTTGGAATCTATAATTTGTTTTTCTAGTAGTCCGACACCCGACATTACAATATTCTCAAGATTACAGACCCTCACTTTATAACAATTAATTCAAAAAACATTTATTTTAAAAGAAAAGACACCCATAGAGAGAAAATTAGAATGCGCCCGGCATATAACTATTATTTGTCTACCATTTAGCACCTGAACCATCTCCAGTCATAAAATCTATGAAAAACAATGATCAAATAACTTTATAGACAATGAATGGAATTAGTAGCATTAGATAAGCATCGTTGAAAAAAAGAATAAACTTGCGGCGTTCACTCCTTTGGCTCAATCTATTTGTCTTGACGATGGTTATTTTCCGAACGCGCAGCGCCCACCGCATTCCCCATCAATGTTTGAGTTTCGGAGACCAATGTCGCCATCACCTCCCTGTCAACGCTTCCAGGAAGCACCTCACACTGCTTTTTCACTTGGAAATCCTTTTTCAAATGTTTAACTTGGCTTTTAGAAAGTTTCAATTTTTTACTGGCCATTCATCGACACAATTGGCTTAAATTATCATCATCATTCCACAAGAGTTTAAAACTCTGCTTCCATCTTCCAGGAATCTTCAATTCTTAAAAATACATCCTTTATTCTACTTTGTGAGGTCTTTACAATGATATATCACACCTCGAGATAAAAAAAATTATTCAGTATGTCAAAGTAGCAAACTACTATTAGCGACTAACAGTACGCAACTGTAACTGCACATATTGACAAATTGTAATACGAAATTTTCATCTATCGACTTACTGTCAGACTATAGAGTCTATAATACACATTATACTGAATATCCAATAATTCCGCTGATGAAATCTGATTCAAAAATGAGACTTGTTTAGATTTTCTAAAATTAGCACAATTACATTTGATAGGTGTATACTAGTAGTATATCAATATAACCGGCCCTAAGAGTGAAATAAAAATAAAATGATTTTATTATACCTATTTAGTCTTAAGCTTTTAAATCAAAATTTTAGGACCTCAAATAAATAAGTATATTATTATTATGTTGTATCATTTGCTTCCATAATAAATTTGTAACAGGAATAGCAGGGAATTGGACAAAAAATTAAAAACACGGAGTTTTTATTAAATGGGCCATTATTATTATGTTTTAAAATGCAGGGCACTCTCAATGATCATTTTTTTTACCATTCTATTAGATTGAATTCTATAATTTTAGTTTTTATTCATATAGTATGTTTTTGAATGATATTTATGTTGCATTTCTCTCTTTCTTCAGTCCCTCAAGAGCTATGTTCACTAGGGTGGTCCTATTTTGGGTATTTTATAATTTTTACGTTGACAATGGATCAGATAGTTCGAAATAAATAAATAAAAAATATCCCCCCAAGTCTCTATCTCAATTTTAACTTGTGTCGCACAGCGTTGCAAGTTTCCCATCTAAATAACATGGGCTTTTTGGCATTGAATCAATTTTTTATACAGGCCAAAGTAATGGTTCAAAAAATTTGAAACTGTGTAAACTTTATTCTCATAATAGTAGCTATCCCTCAGAATTATTACAGATGTTTAGCTATAATAATTTTGGAGTCTATAACTTACTAACACTAAGTATTAGCAGTAATTTATCTAGCTGTAACTCCAAAATTATAATAGCTATAAATCTGAAGGATAACTACTATTCTAAGGATAAATTCAACAGAGTTTCAAAGTTGTTGAACCATTGCTTTGGCCGGAATAAATAATTGATCGTTCAATGCCAAAACCCTCATGTTATTTAGATAGGAAACTTGCATCGATGTGCGGCACAGGTTAAAATTGAGAGAGATACTTGGAACTTGGGGGATATTATTATTTTTATTTATTTCGAGCCATATGAACGTAAAAATTCGAAAATACCCAAAATACTGGACCATCCTAGTGTTCACAGACACCTGAGTCTCCACCATTTCTCTTTATCGCTCTCTTCTTTTTGGTAATTATAGGTGCTGTATTTCTCCTTGTACTCTTCCTTGCATTCAAATCTTTTAAAAACATTGCAACCCCTTTAGATCAAAATTGTCCCCTGAACCGTGAAAAGAAGAGGAAGTTTTAGAGGTTGAGTTGGATTTGAAGGTACAGATGATTGTGTGTCTTGAATTGATGAAGATTTTTATATCACGGAATAAGGAAAGTAAGTTCTTATCTCTAGAAGTCATATAAATAAAGGAATTGAGAAATGTGTTTTTGTTTTATATCATTTTTGGGGGTCGGGTTAGGCCAGCGGTTAGCGTACAAGCCTGCTAATCAAGTGGACCCGGGCTCAAATCCGACTCGAGGCAACAGGCTAAAAATCTGATCCCTACATAGAAGTCATAATTTAATAGTATCGTGCAACAATCGTTTTTAATAAAAGAGGCTTTAGAGGTTTAACAACATGGTAGTATCTAAAATTAAAGGAAAAAGCTGATGGACTAGAGGACTGCTAGACAAAGCAGGATCTACTATTAGTTTTTATCTAGTATAGTAGATTTGATTTTGATTTAAACAGATTATGAATTAAGTTGATATACCTACTCAAAAAAAAATATTTTTCAAAATTTAGATTCACATTTCCCCTTTGCTACATCCCTGATATAAGCACTGTTATCAATATTTATGCCAAATATTTATTTATTCTTTACTTGCTTATAATTATGACTTCTCCAATTATGCAATTTTCCTTCACACTGTCCGAAAGTTTAGCTTACCAGGATTCTACTTTAACTTCGAATTGGAATCAATCAATTTTAAAATGAAATTTTTAAAAATTTATATAAATTTCAAAAAATACTACATAGTACCATTCTGAACTTTATTAGTATTTTTGAAATTTACTAAGCCCAGTTGAAATGGATTAGTCATAATTTGAAGCTGAAAAGGTATAGTGTGAAGGTATTTACATAATAAATAGCTTCAAAATAGGGTATCAAGTGATCTAAAGTGTCAAATGATGTTTCTTCATTTAAATTAGAAACCTAAGTATCTAATTTTCTAATTTAAATTTTCCTCAATTTCTTCTTTTTTTTATTTAACTATGTATTTATTTAAATTTTTATTATGTTTAAACTCTTGATTAGTATAATTATATTCTCAATGACCGTGGTTATTATCTTTTTAGTGAAAACTTATGAATTGCATAAATCAATAACATTCGTTTTTTTATCACAATTAAAAAATCGCATTATTATTGTCTTAAGAGAATAATGATGATGATGATATGACCATAAAACCTTAGAAATATAAATAAGAAAAATTCTTTTATAATAATTTTAGAAACTGAATTGTCATTTTCATTTTTTTTCTTTCATAAATATATATTAAAGCAAAGTTGATAAACTGATGAGCATATACGGTACCGTTTAAACGGTCGCTTAGAACAACACAAAAGAACACACTTTGCAGTCATAAATTAGCGCCTGACCGAAAGAGTCGTACTAAGTCAACAGATAATAAAACGAGGTGTTATCTGTCGTCTGTTGAGCTAATGTCCCTGCTAACTGGCAAATACAAACCCTAGACATACATACGGACACCAATACATACGCTTGGAATGAGAAAAAGAGAGAGGACATAAATAACTTGTCATGTCACCTGTTGGTTATACATTGGAAAATCATTTTAAACGATTCCATTTGAGCGCTAATCGTAGCCTGATTAACACACAGAATAGCATTGACGCACATCTGAGAGCTAATATTTTCGAAAGATATCAAATTGAGAGTATGCAAATTTCTTAGACAATATGCAGAAAGAAATCGAAAATTCACTTAAGGGGGTTCGTGACTCTTTATCATTTTTATAAGAAAATTATCAAATTTTACCATGGAATCAGTGATGCATTAGATATTTATTCCCGGAATTTGAGATTGATCGTCTCTCCCATTACCGAGAAATAAATTATTGAAAATTGTCCTTTTTACTTGGAAGTAAATGGACCGAGCTTTTAAAAGAGCTATAACTTCTATACAAATTATACCATTTCCAACAAATTTATAGAGATCAATAATTCAACTTTTATGAATCGAATGATACATTATTCAATACATTGTCTAGTTAATTAGTTATTCATAAATGTAAAAAATAAAAAGTTATTCGCAGCCAACAGAATATAACAAAAGCACTAGTGTAGAATTCCAACTCTATTTCTTGAAATCGTTTTTGTGTTAAATAAATGTTTTTATAATGAGAAAAAGTTTTATCCCAATATTCTTTTTTATTAATATTATCAAAACAAAGATTTTTATTCAAATTAACATCATTATTAACAATTTTTTATTAAAAAATTAAGTAGGCGAACGTTGTCGCTCTGCAGAAATACAAAAGATTTTTCGAAGATCCACCAGATAGATAAGCTATCCCGAACCACCTTAAGATTTAAAAGAGCTCAGGGGATGATCATGTTAATCTGATTTAGAAAAAAATTGTTTTGCCGAGAGTAGTAGAGGTGTTGATTCATAAAGAGAAATCAATGAGGCTGTCCTCTGCTTGATACAAATAAACATAAACATATTTATACCAAATATAAATATGTATTTTTTTGCAACGAAATTTTCTCTGGAGAGAGACGGACTGGTAGAAATTTTAAATGAATGTAATGGAAGGCAGCCCAGAGGTAGTGAGGAAAGAAAAAATTAACACATATAAAATAAGGTGTAATTTATTGGAATCCTTCCTCCTTTCCTTTCAAACCGACGTTTCGGAGGATTTTTCCCTCCTTTGACTCTTTGAAACCCTAGAAGGAGGGAAAAATCCTCCGAAACGTCGGTTTTGAAGGAAGAGAAGGATTCAATAAATTACCTTACTTGTGTTATTTCTTCCTCACTCTGGGTTGCCTTCCATTACATTCAATTATAAATATGTATATATATAATTTATTTGTTTGAGATTGTAGTTTCGAAGGTATGACCTTCATCATCAATCTTGTAATCTTTAGAAATCCTAATTCTACTACACTGTTAAAATTCTTATAAAATTTTACTATAAAAAATAGCAAGTCCGGCCACAAAATTTTTTTAGTAATATTACATACCAGTATTGTAATCATACAACATATTTTTTAGTAATACTTATCTAATTAATACAATGTCAGTAATGTTTTTAGGTTTTATTTTTTTTTTTTTTTAAAGCTAAAAATAAAAAATTAAAAAATTAAAAATTAAAATTAAAAAAAAAAACTAACGTTTAAAATAGTGATTTTTGTTAAATCCAGAAAAAATATATTTTTTCATTTGAGTATTCAAGCTACAGAGAATCTGTCGTGGAAATTGGCTCCACCCAAATAGCGAGCTCTTTAAAAAAATTTTAATTTCTAACTGGGATAGACAAGCTCTGACTTGTCTGTGTCTTATGATGACAAGTTTATTGAGAGTGAGATTTTCCTGGTCCCATTTCAGATATGAATTATTCCAAAAGTTCCCGAATTCCTTTCGTTATAATGTAGATACTAATAGTTTATCAACGAGAATAATTTTTATTTCACCAAAACTTGTCTGGACTTGTTTCTGGACCCTTGATCCATGAGAGATAACAGGTAAGGAATGCTTCAATTCAATCCTTATTTGAGCCATGTTCACTCGAGTGCCTCTTGTATATATTAACCTATTTATTTCGCTTACCAGTCCTTCTTTCTAAGAAAATAAATAAAAATTATACTAAAATATTTATCAATCACTACATAAACACCGAATAAGTACACGATTTTTCGATCTATCTGTGATAGTTTTCAAGTAAAAATCTGTATTATAAACATTTTTATATCATTTTAAGCCTGTAAATATAATTCAAAATGAGATCGAAAAAATACGGAGAGTGGAGGGGTAGTTTTATTTAACAGACACGATTGTATTGTATTGCTTTTATTTTTGTATATTAACAACCTTTTCTTATTGACGTACAATAAATAAACTAATAAAATAATGCAAATATTTGTCCGGCTATAATCTGATCACCACACTAATTTAGACACACTTTCACACACAAATACACACACACACTCGTACACTCAATGGCTAAAATTGGCTATAGTTACCGAAGGCCATTAAATAACAAAAATAATAATAAAGAAATAAAGATGTGTGCCGAATTTCAGCTCACTAGGGGCCGTCCCTAAATTACGTCAGACAATAAGGGGGGAGTGGACATCTCAGATTTGTGACAAAAATGTGACAGGGGCCTGGAGATCTTAAAAATTGTGATGTCACAAAAGTCAAATTAAAATTTTTTAAAAACTTTCAAATATATTTTTTAGATAGATAGTATGAATTCACAATATAGAGGGGTCTCGATGAAAATGTGACAGAGTGTGACAGAGGGATTCTAAAAATCTTGACATAATTTATGGATGACCTCCTACAACCGTTCGAAAACTACCCATATTACAATATGATTTTTATTCTAATTTTCTGCATTTTTACTAAAAGTTTCTAAAGTTAGAAACCCCCAGAATCAATTCTTTAGTTTAGAAATATAAACATTTTGACTCCGAAAGGAAATTCCTAGGACCTTTCATTCTTGAATAATTCAAGGTGAGTATCGTAATCTAAACAGAAACACAAACACACAGGCAGATGGAAAAAATATATCCAGTATTTGATCTCGATTTTTCATCATTATTTCTAAACACAAGAAAGAAAAAAATGATAATTCAGCGGCAAAAATTTGCCTGAATAAAGTGAAGCTTGGATTAAAAATGTTACTAAACAATTCAACCACTCAAGTTTTAACAAATTTATTAAAATGAACTAAGAATTAATTTTATTGATTGTTTGGATGATTTTGTTGTGTCCATTCATAAATAAAGGAAACAATTATTTTCGATTGCTTCATCATTGAATGATTTATTAATGGTTTGTGCTCATTCTAATTTTGATTTTGTCTTTGGATGAATTCAAAAATAGAAAATCAAATTTATTATATAGAAGACACTTCAAAAAGTCAGTTTGATGAACGTTGCTATTTCAATGCTTTTCTATTTCTATATATTTTAGAGTAAAGTAATACTTTTTTTAAATAAATGAAGTCAAAGTTGCCAGACAACAATACTCGTCTGCAGAATGTTCCATGTTTCTAAATAATTCAACTAACCACGCTTACGAACAATTTCTAAGAATAACATCACATTATCGAACTTGAGAAACTCTTTTGAGTAAAATACCCAGCTGCATAGAAAAGCTTTGTTGTTTAAACATCCGGTCAAGTGTTAGTCGGCTCGTTTACCGAGAGTTCGTTACCTAATTTATCTGTAATTTATGGGGATTGACAGACTTT